>JAWUZG010000110.1:0-405000 GCA_036785705.1 Acanthornis magna
AAAGGAAAGGAAAGGAAAGGAAAGGAAAGGAAAGGAAAGGAAAGGAAAGGAAAGGAAAGGAAAGGAAAGGAAAGGAAAGGAAAGGAAAGGAAAGGAAAGGAAAAGAAAGGAAAGGAAAGGAAAGGAAAGGAAAGGAAAGGAAAGGAAAGGAAAGGAAAGGAAAGGAAAGGAAAGGAAAGGAAAGTCCCTTCCAACCAACCCATTCCATGATTCCGGGATAACAATCCCAGCCAGAGGGTCCTTTGCTTCCCTGGACATGACCTGGCAGCTCCCAAAATTCCCATCAATTCTATTTTGAAACATCCTGAAAGTCACTGAGAAAATATTCCTTGGAAAAAACTCTGAAAAATCTCATTTCTGATCCTTGTTCCGAGGAAATCCTTGGGATGAGATGCGGAAATATCAGGATGGAAAATCCTGAATCCCAGAGGGGGAAAACTGCATGGATGGGGGAAAACTTCAGGGATGGTTTGGGGCTGTACCTGGGGGATGGAGCTGGGTAAAAATAGAATGGGAAATCAACATCCTAAATAAAAGATGAGAGGCAGCAGGGAATACAGAGGGAGCAGGGAACAGCCAGGTGAGGAGTGTTATCCCAGGAGAAATCCCTGCACAACTTTCCCACAGAGATACAACCAAAATCTGGGATCATCTATGCCCAGGACACACGAGGGCCATGGAAACATCCCCGGAGCTGCTGCCAGGATAAATTCCCACTGAAGGCGACACAGAAAAGCAGCAGGAGGTGTTGGAGCTGCGGGCAGTGACAAAGCTCTCCTGACAGCCTGGCTTCACGCTCCCTGAGCACACATCCCACGGGATTCCCCTCCGTATAGCGCCTGCCACGGGCTCCGAGCGGCCTTTGGATCCAAGAGGGATCAGGGAGCTGCTGGAGCTCTGAGGGAAGATCATCCTCATCTTCATCCTCATCTTCATCCTCATCCTTACCCTCATCATCATCATCCTCCATCTTCATCCTCACCCTCATCCTCATCCTCATCCTCCATCCTCGTCCTCATCCTCACCCTCATCCTCATCATCCTCATCCTCATCCTCATCCTCATCCTCAACCTCCATCCTCATCCTCATCCTCTTCCTCACCCTCACCCTCATCTCACCCTCACCCTCACCCTCATCCTCATCCTCAACCTCAACCTCCATCCTCATCCTCATCCTCTTCCTCATCCTCATCCTCAACCTCCACCCTCACCCTCATCCTCACCCTCATCCTCATCGTCTTCCTCACCCTCACCCTCACCCTCATCCTCACCCTCACCCTCACCCTCACCCTCACCCTCACCCTCACCCTCACCCTCCTCACGCCTGGAACACTCTGGGCCTCCATAACTCACTTTTGTTCAGTCCTGAGGAGGTGAGTTCCAGCCCCAGAGAATTCCGGAGGCGAATTCCAGTTCTCAGAGCCAAAGGATTTGGGACAGGGGGTGTGGCTGCCTTGGAGGAGCTCAGTTTTGAGCTGGGATCTCTCTTTTTGTTCAGGTCCACGCCAGAACCTGGCCCTGAGCGCCGCCTGTGACCTCATCATCACTGTCACAGTGAATTTTTAAAATCCGTGCAAATCCTCAGCCACAAATGCCCAACAAAATTCCCAGACATGTGAGGAGAAAGGAAAAGAGGAAATCTGGCAACCCAGAGGATCCCAAGTCTGTTTTGTGTGTCTCCTTTTTGGTGGAAATGTGCATTAGGAGAAAGGAGAAAAGGAAATCTGGTGTTCCAGAGGATTCTAAGTCTGGGTTTTGTCTCATTTTTGGTGGAAATGGGTGTTACGAGAAAGGAAAAAAGGAAATCTGGTATTCCAGAGGATTCCAAGTCTGTTTTTGTCTCATTTTTGGTGGAAATGGGCGTTAGGAGACATTTGATCAGCTCTCAGGAGGGTGGGGAAAAGCTAAACCTGGCAGAGCTGCCCCATCCCAGCTGTCCTGGCTGCATCCCCCTGTCCCAGCCTGCCCCCGACCCCTGAATTCCATGGCTCACTTTACCGGGGGGTTCAGCCTGTCCAAGCCCGCAGAAACACAGCCCATGCTGCCTCTTAAATCCTGGGATTGCAGAAGTAACTCCTCTCAGGCAGATCCTATCAAAAATATGGGAAAAAAGGGAGAGAAGGAGATAAATATCCCTTGGCTGAAGGTGATGTTTCATCGTGGCTCCGACCACCCACGGCAGAGGGACCCGACAGGGATCGGGCAGGAATGGAAACATCACCTTGGAATGAAATCCTTTATCTGCTCCATCAGCTGCCTCCGCTGTCAAATTAAATCCATGGCCCATTTAATCAGGGAAGGCAGAGCTGGATCCGGTGTCTCCCAGGAAGTTTTATGGGAAGCAGGTTCTGTCTCTGGGAGAAGCAGGGCCAGATGAATTTGGGGCCACAGGCTGGTGCTGAAGGATTTGTCAAGAGGGCCCAAAAAACAGGGGCTCCCTACAGAAAAATATCAGGGCTGTGGAAAAATTAACTGGGCCAGCTTTTAATTTTTTTTATTCCAAGCAGAGAGAAATAAATGTTGTTGCTGATGGTTCTGCCCCAACACAGAACACACAGAAATCAAGATGCACTTCGAACCAAGGAATGCACAAGTCAAGGAATGTGGAGGAATTATGGCAGAGTGGCAAATAAATAAAATAAACCAGGAGCAAAAAAAAATCTGAGGGAATGCCCAGGGAAAGAGGCTTTGCTGCCTGCAAATCAAGCGGCCTCGGGGAGAGAAGCAGCTGAATCTAAAGCAACCATTTTGGAGATAAAGACGAGGCTGAAATTCCTGTTGAACATTATCCAAAAAGGCAGATAATGCCCAGATTAACATCTCCGAAGTTTGATCGCCTTAAGCTGCAAGAGAAAGGGAAGGGGGAGCTCCCGGGGAGGCAGATTTGGGTTCCAGGGCTGCCCGGAGCCGCACAGAGCCGCTCCAATCTCTGGGATGTTTCATGTGCAGATGGACTTGGGCTTTCTCCGCGAGGAGTTGGAGGAATCAGCAGCTGGAAAAAAAGTCTGGGATAATTGAAACTCCAGTGATTCAAAGTGGCTGCGAGCAAAGGCAGCAGAAGGTCAGGGTTTGGACGTGGGCAAAAAACGATGACGGGAGGGCTGGAAAGGGGCCAGGTTTGTGCAGTGCAAGAGGATTTCCTGCTGGTATTCCCTGCTTGAGTTCCCTGGTTTTATTCCCTGTTTCAAATTCCCTGATTTTATTCCCTGCTTGAATTCCTTGGTTCTATTCCCTGCTCAGAATCCCTGTTTTTATCCCCTGCTTGAATTCCCTGGTTTTATTCCCTGCTCGGATTCCCTGATTTTATTCCCTGCTCAGATTCCCATTTTTATTCCCTGCTGGTATTCCCTGATTTTATTCCCTGCCCTGCGACCTGCTGCTTCCCCCTAGCCCACGGCTGGGTGTGTTGGGGGCGATGCACAGCCCACACCAGGCTGGGATTCCAAGGTTTTCATCTCCTGCCGGGATCAGGGAGGAAGGATCTGTGGGGGAGAAAGGATCACATCTGGCACAGGTGGCAAGGTGCTGGTTCTGAGAGACGGATTCTGATGGATCCTGATGGATTCTGATGGATCCTGATGGATTCTGATGGGTTCTGATGGATTCTGCTGGATCCTAATGGATACTGGTGGATTCCGATGTATTCCGGTGTATTCTGATGGATTCCGGTGGATCCTGGTGGATCCTAATGGATTTCAATGGATCCTGATGGATCCTTGTGGATTCTGATGGATCCTGGTGGATTCTGATGGATCCTGATGGATCCTGGTAGATTCTCCTTGCTGCCACTCCCTGGAGAAAATCAAAATCTTGGCTTCATCCCCTCTGTGTGTGCCCAGATCCAGCCCAGCGGAGCAGTTCAGGGAACACTTAACTGCCATGGATTTGGGGGGTTACACACCCAGCCAGGTTTAAGCACCTTTTAAATGCTATGCTGAACCAGGGCTGACAAATGACAATGGCAGTGGTGTTCCTCAGTGTCTGGCACAACAGGAATCATTTGGGAATAATATTTCTGAGGGTTTTTCACTGCTTTTTGTGGAGATGGGGTGTGAGATTCCACCCAGCATGAGCTCTGTGGGGATCTGCTGGAGACAGGGACACTCTGTGGTCAAGGAGGGCACAGAACTGGTGAGAAACAAGGTTAAATCACCAGAATTGTGCAGCCAGGTGTGATCCCAGCTCCAGGCCCAGCTGTGGATCCAGGGCTGTCTCTGAGGAGAGCCTGAGCTGCAGCAGCTCCGGCACTGCCTAAGGTTCCATGGAAGGTGTAACCAAAAGTCTGTATTCCATTCCCATCTCCACAAGCTGTTACAAACAGTTGGGGCAGTGTTCTTTGTGTTCAGCATGGCCCAGCCCTGCTAACACCATCGGGGCTATCATCGAGGGCTCAGGAGTGACTCACAGATTCCATCAGCCATTGGGAGATGCCCTGCCCAGAGGGGAGGAGCTGAACATTCCCACCTGCACATCAACTGAGACCCTGCAACACCAGGGTACCTTTGCCACTGATTCCCAGAGGAGAAGAGCTCAGGAGCCACCACTGGAGCTCCAGAGACCGACGAGACCTTTCCACAAGATCAGCACTTCAACAAGAGCACATCCATCACTCCAACGGGACTGCAGCACCATTGAACTGCACTGCAGCACCACCCTAACAGGGTGCAGGTTGGATTCTGACTTTGTCTGTCTAAACCATTGTTTCTGTATTATTGCCTTGTTCTAAATATTAGTAAAGAGTTGTTATTCCTTTTTTCCCGTATCTTTTGTTTGAGAGCCCCTTGATTCCAAAGTTATAATAATTTGAAAGGAAAAGGAGTCATATTCCCTATTCCAAGGGAGGTTCCTGCCTTCCTTGGCACACACCTGTCTTTTAAACTGAGACAGGCACCAACTGGGACCCCAAAACCACCAAAGGGCAGATTTAGTCTGGACTTCACCTCAAACCAACCTCAGCTCAGCCCATCGAGGAGCAAATCATGACCCAGGGATTGCCTGGGATGGGAATCATCCTTTGAGTTTGGAACAGCTCCAGGTTCCCGGTGCAGGAACTGCCAAAATCCTCAGCTCAGCATCCTCAGATCCTCCCTGGGCCCAGTGTGGAGCTGTTTCCCCAAAGGCACCTCCCTGATCTCCCAATTCACTTCCTCCCGGGATCCTCCAGGTTTGTTTGTACAAACCGAGCCCCAGAGGGTTGGGGGTGGCCTGACCCCTTGGAATCTCCACCCCACAAGAGCTGAGCTGCTTTTCCTGAACTCTTCCCGCAGCTTTCTGCCCGTGACACTTCAATCCAAGGAGGAAACACCTGGAAAAATGAGAACTGATGGAAGCCAGAACCTTCCCCAGGCAGATTTGGGTGTTACCAAGGGGGGTGGCACCTCTACCCACCCCATGAAATCCCTGTCTCCACGGATTTCTTTGTGATCAGGCATTGGCACTCGGGAACCACATCTGAGGATTAAAATTCCGATTTATTCCAAAGGCAGCAGCCACAGGAAAGCCCCATCCCATTGTTCAGCACCCCGGGACGCTCCGACAGTGAGCCAAGCCCTGTTCCCAATTACAGGAGTGCGAATCCACAGCCAACGCTGGGAGCTGCTGGAATCCCATCCAGGGATTTGCACACCCAGGGTGGCTGCAGAGCTCCGAGGGGGCAGCGATGGCTCCGGCAGGAGTTTTCCAGCAGCTTGACACTGGTGGAGCCATCGGGTGGCACCGCCCGGGCTCTGGCTGGCAGGGGTTTGGCAAAGTGGGCTCTAGGACAGTGTTCCCTTTTCTCTTAGGATCCCACCCACGTGGGAAAGCACCGGGAACGGGACTGGGAGCTCACCATCCCACTGCCCAGGCTGGAATGAATCCCTTCCTTTCTGCATCCCCGAGCGCTGAGCTCCAGCTGGGAATGTCAAAGGCAGAACTTGAAAGGCAAAATCCCTGGGAAAACACCAACCCCATTCCCAGGAACTCTGCCGAACCCATCCCGCTCCAGCACCGGGACTTCCAATGGCGCCATCCCCGCCCTGGCATGACTCCCTGTCCATGGGGAGCCCTCCCAGGGCTTTCCCGGCCCCATAGAGCTCCGTTTGTGGGGTAACACAATGGGATCGCCTGGAGGGAACACAATAGGGTCGCCCAGAGGGAGCTCAATGGGATCACCTGGAGAGAGCACAATGGGATTGCCCCAGAGCTCTGGTCAGGGCACTTGGACCTGCCAGGAGCTGCTCCAGGATCCCTGAACCCCCGGGCCTCCCCTGCCAAATGGGTTTCCATGAATTGGGAGATCCCAGGGAGAGCTGGGAACTGGGGTCAGGATGTTTGGGGTCCCCCATCCTCCCCAGGAGGTTTTCCACTGCAGCATTTCCCTGCTGCTGCTTTTCCATCCCTCTCCCGAACACTCTGAACACCTGGGAAAACCCCATTTCCTGAGCTTCCCTTACCCATTGTTATTCCAGAGCCAAGCCCCAGCCATTGCACCCTTCCCCTGCCCACCACCCAAAGCTTCCTGGTGTGGAATCGTGGAATCATCATGGAATCATCATGAAATGGTTTGGGCTGGAAGGACCTCAAAGCCCATCCCATTTCCATGGGCAGGGACACCTTCCCCTATCCCAGGCTGCTCCAAGTCCCAGTGTCCAACCTGGTCTTGGACAATTCCAGAGGCAGCCATAGCTTCTGTGGGCACCCGGTGCCAGAGCACCAGCACCTGCTGCGTCCCTGATCCCTTTTCTATCACCCCACAGGCACCGGAACTCCTTAGCTCCATGGATAAGGAATGTGGTGCCTGGGGTTGGATTTGGGTTTGATTTCCTCTCTTTTCCTTGTTTTCCAGAGAAGTTGGGACAAGACGTGGTTGGATCTCCTCACCTGCCTCCTCCTTTCCAGGGGCTGGCAGAGTCCCTGCCATGAGTTCCATCCACATGAGCTTTTTCGGGAAGGGAAATTCCACCTGGGATGTGGCTCACCCACCACTCCAAGATGTATAGAAGCAGGAAGGGAGTGAGGAGTTGTGATCCTTTGGGATCACAGGAACAGACCCCAGAGAAAATCCCTCTCCAAGGCTTGACAGGAAAAGCTGCACATTGGGGTCCTGATGTTCAAAGCTGTTTTTTCCCCAGAATCCTGGCTGGGAATGAGAGGAATTCCACATGGGTGGCGGGCATGTGGCGGGGCCTGGAGCCAAATGTCTGGGAAGATGCGTCTGCCTTGGAGCACCTCATTCCAAACTGTTCCAGTGCCTCGTAACTGGGGGAGAAATCTGGGCTTTCCTTCCCTGCCATCCCAGTGGGATAAATCCAGCCTTTACCCTAAAACCAGGAGCTGCCATGCCAGTGGGATAAATCCAGGCTTCACTGAGGCAGGAGCGCATCCCTGCCATCCCACTGCGATAAATCCAGGCCTTACCCAACAACCAGGAACTTCCATCCTGGTGGGATAAATCCAGGCCTTACCCTACAACCAGGAGCTGCCATCCCAGTGGGATAAATCCAGGCTTTACCCTACAACCAGGAGCTGCCATCCCAGTGGGATAAATCCAGGCCTTACCCTACAACCAGGAGCTGCCATCCCAGTGGGATAAATCCAGGCTTCACTGAGGCAGGAGCGCATCCCTGCCATCCCAGTAGGAGAAATCCAGGCTTTCCTTCCCTGCCATCCCACTGGGATAAATCCAGGCCTTACCCAACAACCAGGAACTTCCATCCTGGTGGGATAAATCCAGGTTTTTCCCAACAGCCAGGAGTCCTTCCCTGTCAGCCCAGTGGGATCAATCCCGGTTTCCCCAGCAGAGCCCATCCCTGCCATCCCAGTGGCATTCCCAGAGCCTTCCCCGCTGCAGCTCAGGGAAGCACAGAATCATCCTGTAGGCCAGCTTTGAAGATAAATCAAGGATCACTTTGTTCCTCTTGTTTTCCAAGAATCTGCTGCTTGGGAAACATCGGAAAGATCCCAATTCCAATTCCCAGCACCCTGAGCATCCTCTGTCAGAGGCAGGAAATCTCAGCCATGTGTCCAAAAAAGACTCCAAAACTTTTTGTTGTGTTGCTCGTGGGAATTTTGTTTTAAAAAAAAAAAAAAAAAAAAATCAAGGAAGAGCCTCCTTTTTTTTTTTTTTTTTCCCAGAAGTGCCCCAGATGTTTGTGGTTTGGGATTTTTTTGTTGTGGAAGTGCCTGGTTTGTCTCATGTTTATTGGAACCTGCTCTGCTCTCCCGGACTTTCCAAGGGATCTGGAGAGCAGCAGAGTATCGGGAAGGGAAGGGAAGGGAAGGGAAGGGAAGGGAAGGGAAGGGAAGGGAAGGGAAGGGAAGGGAAGGGAAGGGAAGGGAAGGGAAGGGAAGGGAAGGGAAGGGAAGGGAAGGGAAAGTTGGATATTGGGGAAAAGATTCTCCATGGAAAGGGTGATCCAGCCCCGGCACAGCTGCCCAGGGCAGGGGTGGAATCCCCATTCCTGGAGGGATTCAAATCCCTGTGGATGTGGCACTTGGGGACATGGTCAGTGGTGGCCTTGGCAGTGCTGGGTTAAGGTTTGGATTCACGGAGCTTTTCCAGCCTGGAGGATTCTGTCATTCCACAAAGGCAAGAAATCCCTGAAAACCAGCTTGGTTTTCGAGCTTTTTCACAGATTTTGGCTGCTTTGGCCTTGTTTTGGATTCCAAGGGCTGGGCCAGAACCACGGGAATTCCCTGGGGGACGATAATGTGGATTCCGCCAGAAACCTGAGCCTGGCTGGGCACAAGCCCTTGTGTTCCTGAGCAGGAATCAACTCCAAACCATCCCTGCCAAGAGGAAACCTCCAGCTCCAGCTCGCGGAGCAGCAGAAGGAACCATTTCCACCCCCAGCTGCATCCCCAGCTGATGCCAGGAGGGAAAATCTTGGATTAGTGGGATTGGAGAGAAATCCCTGTCTGGGCCTCAGTTTCCCAAAGAAACAGCTCAGCCCAAAGGCCTAAAACTCCAAAAGCCTCTTGGTTCTGCCAGGATTTGAGGATCTTGCCCCAAAATTCCCTGTCTGCCCCCAATCCCTTCTCTTCCCCTGGGTGCCAGGAGGGCTCTGCCAGCCCAGCTGTGCCCAGGGGTGAGGGTTTGTCCCAGCTTTGGCTGATGGAAGCCTTGGCATTATCCAATTACACCGGAACTGCTTGGAACCGTGGCCAAATGAAGGGAAAATGCAAATCCAGGTGTTAATTCCCAGCGTCTAAAAATAGCCAGCAGAGCTGGGGATGTTTGGAGGAGGCACAGGTGAGGGAATAAAGGGAAAAAAATGCAGATTTCACACAGGCTGACATTGAAATCCAATCTGGTTCCCTCTGGAACCCCTCCAGAATGTTCTGGGCAGGGCAGTGGGAAGGATTCCTCAAAATTCCCTGTCCTAGCAGGGAATTCTGCCTGTTCCACCTTCCAGCATCCCAGCTGTGCAGGCAAGAGGGGCAAATCCCTGATTTAGCAACCTGGAGCTGCAAAGGTGCGACATTCCTGGCAAAAATCCCTCCTGCCCTGGGTGGGGAATATCCCAGGGATTGTTTAATGCTGGGATTGGAGCTGGAGGGAAAGTTGGCACACAGAGCCCACAGCTCACGTTCCCAAAATGAGCTCCTGCCCTATTTAAGGGTTGTGGGGGAAGATGGGATCCAGCTGGATCCAGGGTGGGGGTTCTGGCATCTCAAGCACTTCCAGACTCCTTCAGGGGTGGATTTTAAAGGGAATGCTGAGGATTTCCAGGTGGGGATGCATGGATCACCCAGCAGCTCCTCCTGCCAGGTGAGTTTGGAGCAGACCTGGAGAGTCCCCCAGGCTGGGAGAGAAGGGGGAGGTTTCCCACCAAAATTCAAGGAATCCCAGAATCCTGGAATGGTTTGGGTGGGAAGGAACCTTAAATCCCATCCAGTGCCACCCCTGCCATGGCAGGGACACCTCCCACTGTCCCAGGCTGCTCCAGCCTGGCCTTGGACACTGCCAGGGATCCAGGGGCAGCCACAGCTTCTCTGGGAATTCCAGCCCAGCCCTCCCCACCCTCCCAGGGAACAATTCCTTCCCAATATCCAACCCTGCTCTCAGTTTGAAGCCTTCCTTTAACTCAGTGGGCCAAATCCAGGGAGAAATCCCACGGCAATGCCAGGAATCCCCATCCATGGCGGGAGCAGCGCTCACGTTTTCCTCTGGAATTCACTACCAGGGAAGAAATTGGGAGGGAGCTTTATCAGGAGCAGCTGTTCCAATCCTCCCTTCCCAGCCACTCTGTGCTGATGGGAAGGATTATGAAGACTAACGAGGGAGGGGGGCAGGATCAGCTCAGAAGGTTTGGATTTGATCTAAATGGGAACTGCAGGATCAGCTCAGAAGGTTTGGATTTGATCTAAATGGGAATTCTGGGATGGGTTTGGCCTTTGTTACAATTATAATTATAATTATAATTATAATTATTGTTGTTTTGTTCCTGGCAGCAGCACAGGCTCCCCATTATTTTTAATTGGCTTTGTTCCTCGTTAGATCGAACCCAGATTGTCAGCGGGCACAATTCCTCACGGGATGCAAATCCAGGCACCAAATGTCCGGGCTCCAGCAGTCCTGGGTAAACACAGAGCTCTGGGAGTGTTTCTATAGCGGGAAATACTCCATCGGGGAATTCTCCGTCCCCTCGGATGTGGGACATGGGGTGAGATGTCCTGTCCCCGTCACGGGGATGGCTTCAGCCTCGGGAAAAACAATCGGAGGGCAGGAAATAGGTGGGAATAGGAGGGACACGTGCAAATCCCAAAGGAGCGTTCCCGCTGCAGGATGCAGGTAAATAATAGGGAATGTTGGGTCAGCTCTATGAATAACTGCTGGGGCTCAGGAAATGCTGGAATTCTCTTTGCCTCCAATCCTGCACAATGGCCCCAAAATCCTCGGAGCCGGCGGCGCCCAGATATCCATCGCTCCCACCAGGCCTCCGGAGCGGGACGAGGAGTGGGATCCGGCCATTCTCCCCGGGGATTTCGGTGTCCTTTGTCCTAAAGGGCTTCCTGTCCTTGGAAAGCCAGGGATCGAGGCCAGGAGCTAAAAAAGGTGGGAAGGAACAGGGGGAGGATGCCTGGGGGAGGAGGATTTGTGGAGCCTGAGGGTGGGAGGGAGCTCAGGAGAAACGGGAAGAGGTGGGAATGAGGACGGGGAGGGGTTGTTTGTGTCCAGGGATGCGGAGGATCCTGAAATAGGACTTGGATTTTGCAGGAATGGGGGGACAGGGAGGGAGGAGGGGATTCACACCCATGGAATGAGGTGGGAGCA
Source organism: Acanthornis magna (assembly GCA_036785705.1). NCBI lineage: Eukaryota > Metazoa > Chordata > Aves > Passeriformes > Acanthizidae > Acanthornis > Acanthornis magna. The sequence goes on from JAWUZG010000110.1 coordinate 11,257, forward strand.
GAGCAGCAGTTTCTGGGATGAGCCTTGGGAGCAGCAGGTTGGAGCATGGGAAAAATCCTCTTTATTTGGGGTATCCAGGAAAGCTCAGCAAGGATTCGGAGCCCCCACAGCTCAGGGCAGGTCCCTGTGTGATCCCAAGGTGTTCACCTGGCTCTCCTCCTGCCATTCCCTAAAATCCCCATGAGCCACCACGGCCTTGGGGCCGTTCATTTTCCAGGTAAAATACCAATCTCGGTGTTATTTTTGGATGCTTTGCTCACAGCCCAGAGATTTATAGAAGCTGATTCACAGGGTGCAAAAAAAATCCCAAATAAACCACATTTGGGGTTGGCCTGTGAAATCCTGGGGGGTCTGCAATGGTGCTGGGGAATGGAAAATTCCTGTAACAGCCGTTGGAGGGGAAAAATAAATAAAAAATCGGGATTGGGATATAATTAGAGGCTGTTAGAGGCCTTCAGCCCGAATTCCAACACCTCGGAGCAGGCAGTTCCTCCTTCCTGCTCTGCCAAGCGCGGGGCTCGTGGGACCACAGCACAGTGGGGGCATTATTGGGGCCGGGACGGACTGGAAACGGGGACGGACTGGAAACCAGGACGGGCAGCTCTTCCTGCCTGGAATGCTGATCCCTGCTGCAGGGAGCAGGGCTGGGGCGATGGGAATGGGGTGAAAAGGAAGGGATTTGGGGCTCTGGGGCTGTCACCATGCAGGGAGGGATTCCTGAGCTGCCTCCCTGAGTCCTGTCCCTCCAGCCCTTGGCCCCACTGCCTCTCCGGCTCTCCTGGAACCCTAAAAGGACTCTGACGTCTCCCTGGAGCTTCTCTTCTCCAGGGGAGCACCCCCAGGCTGTGCTGGGATGGTCCCAAAATGTACGGGGATAGTCCAGGGCTGTACTGGGATAGTCCAGGGCTGTACTGGGATAGTCCAGGCTGTACTGAGATGGTCCAGGCTGTACTGGGATAATCCAGAACTGTACTGGGATAGTCCAGGCTGTACTGGGATAGTCCAGGGCTGTACTGGGATAGTCCAGGGCTGTACTGGGATAGTCCAGGCTGTACTGAGATGGTCCAGGCTGTACTGGGATAATCCAGAACTGTACTGGGATAGTCCAGGGCTGTACTGGGATAGTCCAGGCTGTACTGAGATCATCCAGACCTGTACTGGGATGGTCCAGAGCTGTGCTGGGATGGTCCAGAGCTGTGCTGGGATGGTCCAGAGCTGTGCTGGGATGGTTGAGGACTGTACTGGGATGGTCCAGGCTCCTCAGCATCTCTGCAGTTGCCATGGAAACCATGAATTAACCCATTAATAATCCTTGATGGGACTGAGAACAAGTGGAACTTCTCCCTCCGTCCCCAGGGCAAGACATTCCCCAGGAATGTTGGCACCAAGAACTCAGGCCAAGCCCTGGGCAGACAATGTTTAAATGACTTTATTTTTTTTCTTTTCCTCATTTTATAAATGGGCACAGCACAGAAATAATTAAAAAAAATAGACAGTACCATTACAGTGCTAGATCCATTGGCAAAGATTATTTTTTAGAGTCTTTTTTTTTTGTCATTATTTTTAAAGTTTTGGCCATTGAGTAAGAACAAAAACAATTAACAAACATTTCCTTTTCTTTTTTTCCTTTTTGAAACAGACACTATGAAGCCATTTCAGTACTAAACTCTAGGAGAGTTATGTACATACAAAAAAAAGATCTGTTTAAGATATGTCTCCTATTAAAAATATTTACATGCATTTTTCCCTCCCGGATTCATTGAAAGGTCCAACACTTGTAGGATTCGATTTTTTTTTTTTGTTCTCCTATTGGGATTGGAAATCAGCTCCAAAAAAAGTGAAGTGGGACTCAGTTGTTGGAATTATTTCAATCTTCTGGAAAGGGAGACTTTTTTTTTATGTTTATCAATGGATTTTTTTTTGTCTTTTTTTTTTTTTAATTATTATTTTATTTTTAATTTATACAAGAAGGTTCAATGTTTATTTACAGAAGGACCAGTGGGTGATGGTTTCTCCTGGAGACGCGGCGGTGAGAGGGAAGGGGGGGATTTCAAAAAGTTTTCTATCAAACTGCAATGGATTCCCATTTTTGGGAAGTTTGGTTTGATTGTCAGCTGGGCTGGGGTGACTTCGGCCAGGGGGACCCACAACAGGGAGAATTCCTGCAGGAAAAATCCCTGGAGCCCTGAAGGTTTCGAGAGAAGCACTGGATGAACCGACTGGAACGTGGGGTGTGAAAAAATCAGGGTTTTTTTATCCAAAAATCGAAATAATGGGAAAAATAAAAATGGAAATAAAAAGTTTGTACACTCCAGCCTGAGGCTGCTCCACAGGGACAGGGGGACAGCAGGCACAAGGGCTGGGGACACTCCGGAGCTCGGGGGGCTTTGGATCCATCCCGGGATCCCATCCTGGGATCTGCTCCAGCCCTGGCGTTGGCAAAAGGCTCCTGATCCCACCCCTGGCTCATCCCAATCCACTGGGACTGGGATCGGGATTGGGGGGATGGGAAGGGCAGGGACAGGAGCGAGGAGAGGCGAGGCTGAATTCCGAATCCTTTGGAACAGGGAATCCCACACCCCTTGGGACAGGGAATGAGGCTGAATCCTAAATCCCTTGAGACAGGGAATCCTGCATCCCTTGGGACAAGGAATGAGGCTGAATCCCACATCCTTTGGGACAGGGAATCCCGCATCCCTTGGGACAGGGAATGAGGCTGAATCCCACATCCTTTGGGACAGGGAATCCCGCATCCCTTGGGACAGGGAATGAGGCTGAATCCCCACATTCCTTGGGGCCAGGGACTGCAGAGCCCAGCACATGGTCCTGGAGGATAAATCCTCCTCCTTTTCCTCTTCTTCCTCTTCCTTTTCTTCCTCCTCCTCCTCCTGCAGAGCAGAGCTGGCCCTGGCCCCGTGCAGGTCTATACATCTCTACCTATACATTAATTACATTCCCATATATACACACCCAGCCCCATCCCTGCTCCCAGGGATCCCATTCCAGTCCAGCCTTTCCCGACTGGAATCTCAGCATCACCTCCGAGCCTGGCAGAAAACCTCTGAGCCCAGAAAAAATCCTGGCGAGGGTGGTTCGGGGGAGGGGGGAAGGAATTAAAAAAATCCATTCTTGCTCTCAGCTGATGGGTTTGTCCCCGTGGTGATGGTGATTCACGGCAGGGAGAGCTCGGAATTCTGGAGCTGGAGCTGGAGATGAGGCAGAGGAGCTCCCAGACAGGGATCAGCAGGAAAACGGGGGAGGGATGGGGAAATTCGGGCACTGGTCCAGCCCAGAGCCATCCCCTGCCCTGCAGTTTGGTTTGGAAAGGCCCAAAATCAGAGTTTTTTGGAGCAAAGGGACAACTCCCAGGCCTGTAAAACCCCTCCAGGGCTGGTCCTGCTGCTGCTGGGCCCCCTCCATCACCTGCCCGTCCCAAATTCCCTCTTCCAGCTCTTGTTTGGCCTCTCTGCTCTTCCCTTCCCTTTGACCCCTGCTCCTGCCTTCTCCTGGTCCCCGTGGCTCTGGAATCCCTGGATATCCATCATTCCCTGCTGCAGTTCCAGCCAGGAGAGCCCCAGGGCTGGCCCAGCTGGCAGAGCAGCCCACGCCACCCTGCAATCCCAAAATCTCCCAAAATTATCCAACCAGAACAGCCCAGAGCCTCCCCGCGGCTTTGGAGCGTCACACGCACGCGGGAACGCGCGGAAAAGAAACAGAAAAGCCGCGGAAAATCCCTCGGGGAGCACAGCTGGATGGACCAGCACATCTGGGCGCTGCTCCAGCTGTTCCCAGCTGGGATCGCCAGGAGGGATTGGGATTTGGATAGGGGGGACGATGCCAGAGCTGGCTCGGGAGGGAACGATGCTGGAGACGCTTCCGCTCCCGCTGGAGTTAAATTCCCTAAAAACCTGCTCCAAATCCACAGCTAAATCAGCAGCTGGGGGATGGCTCCTCCTTCTCCCTCCCCATGGAGCTTCTGTGCCTTTTCCCCATTCAATTCCAACACGATTCGATATTCCCCAACATGATTTCATCTGTGTTCCCACCAGGAATCCCCAAAAGCCCCGGAGGAGACAGCCTCGGGGATTTATCCATCCCCGTGGCTCTGCTCATGGAGAAACGACGTTATCCAGGGTTTTTTGGGAGATGGGCTTTCCCAAAAAATGCTGTCCATGTTCAGCTCCAACCCAGCTCCCCAGGGATTTATCCATCCCCTCATGGAGAAATGACATTATCCAGGACATGGGCTTTCCCCCAAAACACACTGCCCATGTTCAGCTCAATCCCAACTCCTTGGGGTTTTATCCATCCCCGTGGCTCTGCTCATGGAGAAATCATGTCATCCAGGATTTTTCTGGGGACATGGGCTTTACCCCAAAAAGTGCTGCCCATGTTCAGCTCCATCCCAGCTCCTCCAGGTTTTACCTATCCCCTCACAGAGAAATGATGTTATCCAGGAGTTTTTGGGGACATGGGCTTTCCCAAAAAATGCTGCTCCATCCCAACTCCTCCGGGTTTCATCCATCCCCACAGCTCTGCTCATGGAGAAATTATGTCACCCAGGATTATTTTGGGACATGGGCTTTTCCCCAAAAATTCTGCCCATGTTCAGCTCCATCCCAGCTCCTCAGGGTTTTATCCATCCCTGCAGCTCTGCTAATTGAGAAATGACATTATTCAGGAATTTTCTTGGAGATGGGCTTTGCCAAAAAACACTGTCCATGTTCAGCTCCATCCCAGCTCCTTGGGGATTTATCCATCCCCTCATGGAGAAATTATGCTATCCAGGGTTTTTGGGGAGATGGCCTTTCCCAAAAACACTGCCCACGTTCAGCTCCATCCCAACTCCTCAGAGTTTTATTCATCCCTGTGACTCTGCTCATGGAGAAATGGCATTATCCAGGAGTTTTTTGCTTTCCCAAAAAATGCTGCTCCATCCCAACTCCTTGGAGGGACACACAGGATCACATTCCCCAGCACAAACATTTTTTCCATCAAGAATCCACTCCAACAGCCCCTGATGTCACACCAGGGGCCATGACATCATCGATCACCTCAAAAAATGGGCTCCAAACCCAAAAAATTCCCATGGAGCTCACATCCCTCTCCAGGTGGAGAGCAAAACCATGGAAGCAGGAGGTATACAAAGAATTATTTGGTCACTTCTGATTAGCAGTTTAATCACCTTCACCTTTCTTTTTTCCATGTGCTCATCTCATATTTTAATTATTGAGAAGTCCTGCCCAGGCTCCTCTCACCCTCCCACTTCGAGCCTTCCTCACTGCCGAAGCTGTGACGGATTTAAGTGCCGGGATTACAACTTAACGCCAGCTGAGCGGGACGAGGTTAAGCTTGAGTGAATAAAAAAATTGTATTATGGAACTTCAGACTATTAAATAGGGGGAAAAAATGGAATGAAGAAGATTAAGGAAGCAGCTCTGAAAAGCAGCATTAAAAAGATTAAGCTGGGAGGGTTCGTTTTTTTTTTCTTTTTTTTTTGAAGCAAGCTCCAAAGATTAAATCCATACTTTTCCAAAAGATGGAGATTTTGGGTGGCCTTGGTGGCCTCAGTTTGTGCCACTCCCCTTTGTGGGATCCCAACAGTGACAGAAACTTCCAAAACATCAAACCCAGGAGTCCCAACTCCCTTTGGAGCAGCACGAAGTGGCTCTGGATTGGCACCAGACTCCTGCTGAGTGTCTTCCATCCTTTGGAGCATCCTCATCCTTCATCCCGATCCCCATCCTCATCCTCCCTCTGGGATGGACATGGAGATGGTCACTCACACTCACAAACACCATCTGCATCCTGGCACCGCCACCCCAAACGTCCAACAGGACCTTCCCCAAGCTCCAAGAACTTCAGCCGTGAGGATTTTGGGGCTGACAGCTCAAAAATTAGGATTTCAGAGCTGATCCATGCACAGGGCTCTGTTCCCTGTCCCAAAGCAAAGCCAGGTCATCATTTGAGGTTGTATCCCAGGGAAAAGCAGCCCCAACCTCCCAACTTTTCGCAACCACAAATCCCACCCTACCATCCCAGTGCACTGAGAAATTCCAGGGATTTCATTCCATTCCATACCTGTGTAACTGTGGGTGTATGGGAGTGGATATATATATTTATATCTATTTAAATAATGCTTTTGGCCTCTCAAACCCCTTCCACAAAGCTCTGATGCCTTGGAACCCCCACCAGGGTCATGAAACCCCAAATCCTCCAACCCCCTCAGGGGCCAGAGTGTCCCAAGCTCCGTGCAGGTGAATTCCCAATGCCACAGAGCCACAACAACGATTTTCCCCCAAATTTTCCCATTTAAATCTCTCCAAGAGCAAACCCAAAGTCTCCATGGGAGCCCATCGAGATCTCAACCATCGTGACAACAAAGCTCCTTGAGTGCACCACAAACAGGGCTCCAGCTAATTGAGAGCCACCTCGTTGAAATATCCTCATTAAAATATCTTAATTGTAATATCTTAATTGTAATATCTTAATTGACTTCTCCATGCTGAGCTTGCTCCGGAAAATCCAGCCTTTCCCAAAGGGTCTGGATCTGAACCTTGGGAAGCCTTGGAAGGGACATCTGGGGGGTTCCATGTCGGTGCTCTCCAGCCCCGTGGATTTAAACACCACCGAAGGAAAACCATCAATCCTGGGGGTTTAAACAACGAAGGAAAACTGTCAATCCCGGGTCTTTCCAATGATTTTGGGATCTTTCCAATGATTTTGGGATCTTTCCAAAGATTTCAGGATCTTTCCAATGATCAAATCAACCCCGGGGCTGAGCAACGGTTCTGCCTCCTTTTCCTCCCCTCTGGATGCCGATGGGATCCCTGCCGGACCCTGAGGGCACAGGGATCATCCCTGCTCAGGTTTCCTTCCTCAGGCTGCATCCCAGAGCTCTGTTATCCTCTCTGGGAGAGCCAGGGAGAGGATTCAGCCTGTCCATTCCCAGCTGCTCCCAAGGAATGTCCCGCAAAGTTGAGCTGTAGCGGTCACAGTGAAAACCCAGCCCGAGCCAAATCCCCTCCAGGCCAAACCCCTCGGCCAGACGTGGATCCAAGAGATTCCAGAGGTGGCAGGATGGCAGCAGCTTGGGATGCCCCAGTGCAGCCCCACAAGCTCTCCGGAACGTTGATCCAAAGGGATCACTCCCAGCGATTTGTATTTATTTCCTTTTCTCCCCGCTCCAAGGGCAAATCCCGCGGTGTCAGGTATTCCAGCCCCTTGTGCTTTCCCCAAAGTTCCGGGAGCGTTGGAGAGTCGTGTTCTCTCTCCCAACAGAAGGGGATTCCTGCAGAGCAACCGGCCCCGTTCCAAAGAAAAAACCAGAAAACAAAGAGAAAACAGAGGGAAGGAAATCTCCCTCCTTTGTGGATGGAAAAAAATTAAAGGATAAATCCAAAGCAACCCCCCTGTGCCCCAGGGCTGGCGGAGGGTGTCCGATCCCAGAGTTTGTGGTGATGCTGGGAAAAGTCCAGTTGAGCTCCAGGCGCCATGGGCAGCCCATCCCGCATTTCCCGGGGCATTCCCAGGCACGGCCGCCCTGGCGTCGGCTCCTTGGCACGGGCTCCGTGTCCCGTCCCTCCCGCCAGCAGAAAGGCCAGCGGTGCTCGGGGTGACCCCGGCGCTGCTCCGGCCACCCCGCGTGCCCTCGTGCCAAGGGCACCGCTCCTCCTTCAGCCACTGCGGGGTCGGCTTTGGAAATTCACAGTCTGATCCCAAAAAAACAGAGAGAGAGGGGGAGAGAGAGAGAGCGGATGGAGGAGAGGGAAGGGGGGGAGGGAGGGAGCGTGAGGCACTCGGGGCGCTCGGTTACGCGTAGAACTCCTCCTGCTTGTCGGGTTTCTGGTAGGTGACGCTGGCCTGCTTGGGCTCCTCCAGGGTGTAGCTGCCCTCGTCCTTCTTCTTCATGCGGTAGATGAGCAGCATCACCAGGAAGGCAGCGAAGAGCGCGCCCACCACACCGCCCACGATCACCGCTGTGACAAGGGAACGGGGACAGGGTGTCAGGGGGCACTGCGGGGACAGGGGCACTGCCAGGGGACAGGGGCACTGCCAGGGGACAGGGGCAATGCCAGGGGACAGGGCATCATGGACACTGTGGGGACAGGGGCACCACAGGGGACAGGGGCAATGCCAGGGAACAGGGCATCAGGGGCAATGCCAGGGGACAGGGCATCAGGGACACTGAGGGGACAGGGGCACGGCAGGGGACAGGGGCACTGCAGGTGACAGGGTGTCAGGGGCATATCCAGCCCTCAGTGCCACCCCCCTGGCCCTCAGTGCCATTCCCAGCTAAAAGTGCCACCCATGGCCATCAATGGCACCCTCAGCTGTCCGTGTCACCCCCGGCCCTCAGTGTCACCCCTGGCCCTCGGTGTCACCCCTGGCTGGCAGTGTCATCCCTGGCCCTCAGTGCCACCCCTGGCTGGCAGTGTCACCCCCCGCTGGCAGTGGCCCAGCCATCAGTGTCACCTCTGGTCATCAGTGCCACTGCCCCAACCCTCAGTGCCAACCCCAGCCCTGAATGACACTCCCCTGGCTGTCAGTGCCACCCCTTGGCCATCAGTGCCACCCCTGACTGTCAGTGTCACCCCTGGCTATAATTGCCACCACCAGCTGTCAGTGCCACCCCTCTGCTCCAGCCCTCAGTGTCACCCCTGGTCATCAGTGCCACCCCTGGCTGTCAGTGCCACCCTGCCAGCCCTCAGTGTCACCCCTGCCCCAGCCTAGCTTCCAGGGGCATCCTCTGGGATTGTGGTTTGGGTTTGTGCTGTGGGAGTTTGGGAGCAGCCTCTCAGCAGGGCTGGGGCTTCTGAGCCACCACCGCAACACAGTTTGGATTTCCAGGGGAAAAAAATCCCATTTTTCTCCTGGAAAGCCATCTCAGCACAAGCAAAATTGTGCCTTGCATTCCTGGCAAAGGCAGGGAGACCCCCAGGACCCCCAGCACAGGCATGGGGCAATTTTGGTGAGTGTGGGGTACCCCAGGCTCGGCACCACCCCAGTTTGGGGGGATCCTTTGGGATTCCAGCCTGGTTTGTGCATTGCAAGTTTGGGAGCAGCTCTGGGTGCTGAGCCATGACCTCAGCACATCTTTGCACTAAAATTCTATTTCTATTTTTTCCTGGAAAGCCATCTCAGCACAAGCACATTGTGCCCAACATTCCTGGCAAAGGCACCATGAAAACCCTGGGACCTATGAAAAAAGGGTCCATGAAAACCCTGGGACCCATGAAAAAAGGATCCATGAAAACCCTGGGACCCATGAAAAAAGGATCCATGAAAACCCTGGGACCCCCAGCATGGCCAGGGAGCAATTTTGGGAGGTGAGTGTGGGTAACCCCAATGGCCTTCCAAGGACTGACCCCAGCTCCCTGTGCCCCAAACCCACCCCAAAGCCCCAGCCCCAAATCTCACCTATCAACACCTCTTTCCTCTCCAGGATGTTTTTCTGGGGCAGCTGAGCGGCCGAGTTGCCCGAGTCTATCGTGTTGTCCATCAGCCCTGTCTCCACCTTCCTGCCGGGCCCCGGCCCCGCCGGCGGCGTCGCCACAGCCAGCACCTCATTCCCGAGCTCCGGACGCGTCGTCTCCTCCTCCTCCCGGATCTCGAAGTCCCCGCTGGGGCCGCTGCTGGCCGGGACCTCCAGCTCCGTGTCCAGGACTGTGGTCACCTCCCCTGGCTCCATCTGGGAGAGAGGACAAGAACCTTGACGGTGGAGCAGGGACAAAGGTGGAGCAGGGGACAAGGACCAAAGGTGTGCACGGGGCGAGGGCAGGGTAGGGACATGGGGATAACGTTGGGGTGTCCCTGCCCTGTGTCACTGACATTGGACTGCAGTGACAACACAACCCCACAATTCCATGTCACCAAACAGCCGCAGCCACCGTGGCTGGGCTGGGCCATTCTTCTCTGTCCCCATCCCAGGTGTCCTCATGATCTCACCTGTTCCCTGGAGTTTCCCCTAAAGGGACACCATCCCAGAGCTTCCCTTTCCCCTACAGAGACCCCATCCCAGAGCTTCCCTTTCCCCTACAGAGACCCCATCCCAGAGCTTCCCTCACAGGGAAGAATTCCTTCCCAAGATCCCATCCCAGCCCCTCTGCTGTGCTCTGTGTCCCCAGAGCGCAGGTGGGATGTCACAGCTCCCAGGTGACATGGAGTGCCAGGACATCCGTGCCACACCAGCACAGCCAGAGGGAGGGTTGGGTGCCGCTGGATGAGCTCCAGGGATTCCTTCCCTCTGAATTTTCTCCCTTCCAGCTGCCCGGGGCAGGAGCAGGAAGATGGGTCCTTGTCCCCAGGACACGGAGAAAGCCCAGCTCCCTGCTGTCCCTGTCCCCTTGGCAAGGAGAGGATCTCAGCCTGGAGGGCAAACATTTCTGGGGAATGCGATCCATTCCACCCCCTCCAGCTCATTCCTGATCCATTCCCTGCCTCCTGCTCACCCCCTCAGCACCAAATCCCCTCGAGTTTCCCCTTGTCCCTGCTGCGTGTCCCCTGAGCTGGAGCATTCCCGAGCCAAACCTCGGCAGGATCCCTCCTTTGTGCGGAAAACAGCTCCTTCCCCACCTGCCTCGGTCCCCGAGCGGGATTCGGGATGGGCCGGGACTCGGGATGGGCCGGGACTCGGGATGGGCCGGGACTCGGGACGGGCCGGGACTCGGGACGGGCCGGGATTCGGGATGAGCAGGGATTCGGGATGAGCCGGGGCCGGGCTGGGGCAGGCTGGGAGCCCGGTCCATGCCCGGCCCATGCCCCGCTGCCCCGGGGCCAGCGCACGGCTCAGCGCTTCCCAGAGCGGCCGCGTTTGTGACAGGGATTAATCGGAGGTCAGCAGAGCCCCGAGCGCTCCGAGCTCACATTTGCAGGCGGAAAAGGGGGAGTCGTTCAGACAAATCACTGCAGCTTTCAGTCAAAGCGGCTGCAAAGGGCCCCCGAGGGGCTCTGAATGCAGATGGAGCGGAGATCCCTGCCCAGGACACCCGGCGGGCAGGAAATGCACCATCAAGCGGTAATTGAGGAGAGTTTGGGACTCTCGGGAGCTGGGAAATGCCACCAAAGCCCGGGGACAGTCGCTGTGTCCCCGCGGGATGTGGCACTGGTCCCCTCCCCCCCTGGGGAAGGTGCTCTGGAGAAGGCAGTGCGGGGTCACTGCGCTTGGTGGCACAGCCCTGGGTGTCCCCATGAGCTCGAACCCCTGTCCGGTCAAACCCCCCTTCCCTCTCCTTCCCAGCTCCCCAGACATTCCACTGGGAGAGCCCAGCCTGCCTGGTGGCCAGGGATGGAGGGACACCAAGGGCTTCCCGTGGCCACCACGTGGCTTTCCCCGGAGCCCTGGCAGGTGAGAGTGGCTCCTGCTCCTACCTGGGGGGCCTCTGTGGGCGGCAGTGTGGTGGCAGCCGGGGGCAGGGCCGTGCTTTTCTCGGGGGGCTCTGCAGTCCTCGAGGTGCTGGGTTTGGGCAGGGCCCTGGGCCTGGCTGTGCTGCTGGGGACGAGGCGGGCTGTAGTCACCTCTGTCACCTCTGTGGTGGCTTCAGGGAGGGCTGTGGTGGGTGGCTCTGGGGTGGTGGCCTGTGTGGTGGCCCGCGTGGTGGCCCGCGTGGTGGCCGCCTTGGTGGCCAAGGGGGGCAGGAACCTCCGGATGGTGGTGGGTTTGGCTGTGGCCACAGTGGTGCTGCTGGTGGTCGTGGTGGCCTCCGTGGTGGTGGTGCTGGCGGTGGTGGTGGTGGTGGCCGCGGTGGTGGTGGTGGCCACGGTGGTCGGGGCCTCGCTGGCCGTGGTGCTGCTGGTGGTGGTCTCTTTCCAGCTGGGTATCGCCAGTGCCTCGGTGGTCCTGGGGATGGCCCAGGCGCTGGTGGCCAGCGCGGGAGTGCTGTCCTGGGGGGTGGGGGACGGCCCTGGGGGCGTTGCCACGGGCTGGGCGGTGGCGGGCGGCGCGGCCGCTGTGCTGGGCAGCGGTGCCAGCGTGGCCGAGGTCGGGCTCACGGCCATGTCCAGCCCCAGCTCCGGCTCGAAATCTGCAACAGGGACAAGAGAAGAGTGAGGCCGCTGCTGTCCCAGCGTTTCCCTGGAATCACCCCCAGAATCCGAGAGCATGGATGGGGGTGGGATCAGGAGAAACCAAGGGCTCCTGTTCCCATGAGGTGACCACAGTCCTCTCTGGGGTCTGCAAGGGCCATTCGTGCCCAGTAGGGCCAGAGGCTGAACTGGGACGTGGAGGCACCAGAGCCCAACCTTTGGGACATCTCCCGTGGCTTTTGTCTCAGAGAGGGCAGGAGGGCAGCTCCGGAGATGGATAAAGGGCAATCCCCTCCCTCACAGCCCCAGTCCAGCCCCACAACCAGCCAGAGACCCTTCCCAGAAACCCCTGAACCCCACAGCCAGTCAGGGACCCTTCCCAGGAACCCCTGAACCCCACAGCCAGCCAGGGACCCCTCCCAGGATCTCCACAACCCCACAGCCAGCCAGGGACCCTTCCTGGAGCCCCCCAGGTACTCACACCCCGAGCCAGAGCCAGAGTAGATGTCGTCCAGCTCATCTTCTCCAAAGGGATCGTCGTCCCCGGAGCCCTCCAGGTCCACAGGCCTCTCGTAGTTCTCGTTGCGCCAGCGCTGAGCCTGCGGCCAGAGGAAACGTGAGCAGCTCCAGCCCCACCGAGTGACACCCCAGACACCCCTGATGGGACAGGGTCGAGCAAGGGGGCAGCAGCACAAACAGCCTCCAGCGGCACCACCCAAAACCGCAGTGTTCTCCCCCAAAACAGCTCAGAGCGAGCTCACACCGACTCCAACATTTCCCAGGGAGAAAAGCCCTCTGGAAAAGGGGGCAAAGCCCAACAACCAAGCTCGGCACGGTTCTCCAGTGCTCGATGATTTCCCCGCGAGCCCCAGCTCCGCCGTGACAGCAACACCCAGCAGCTGCCACAGCTCGGGAAGCCTCGAGAGGAAAAATTCAAATATTCCCCTTCAAATATTCCTTCAAATATTCCCCTTCAAATATTCCCCCGCTTCCCGGAGCTGCTGAAACGCGGGGAGCCCTCTCTCGCAGGGCTCTTAAACATCTTGTTTTGCAGATCAAAGCGTCTGCTGTTTGTGTTGCAAGGAAACGCTTTGACACCTCATTACAAGGCAAACAAGGCGGCTTTGATCCGCGAGATCGCATCAGATGTTTCGGGATGTAACGAGCCAGGTTCAGCTTCAGTTTCAAATCAAGGCCTTCAAGGGTCCCCGCCGTCTCTCAGAGCGTTTCACCTCCCGAGAACAGCTCGGGGTTTCTTTGTTTTCACCGCGGCTCGGAGCGGGAAGGAGTTTGGAACAGTCGGACGGAGGAATTTGGGACCTGACTCGCGTTTTGTCCCCACGTCCCTTCTCCCAGCGGGAGAGAGAATCCGTCGCTCGGGAAGGGCAGGGGGAGTTGGATTTTGAAGTGTCTGTGTCTGGCTGGGTCTGTTCCAGCTCTTTCCAGCAGCCGTATCCTGCCTCTCTCCAATGCCCCGCGTGCTTCCCGAATCATTGGGAATATTCAGCTTCCCAAATATCCACCAGGAATATTCAGCCTTCTGAAACATTGGGAATATTCAGCTTCCCGAATCATTGGGAATATTCAGCTTCCCAAATACCCACCGGGAATATTCAGCCTTTGCCCCAGAGCGGGTACCCCATCCTGAATTCCCAACCCCTGCTCACCAGCAGCTCGCTGGAGTTTGGGAATCTGCAGGGATTTGGGAATTGCACGGTGGTATGAGGGAGGCTACCAAAACTAATGGGAAGGCGAGGAAAAATCCCAAGGACTCAGGGGCTGGAGGAAGAAATATTTGGAGTTGGTCTTCCTTTCGATGTTTTTACACCAAAAATATTATGTTTTTACACGAGAAATATTTTACACCAAGAAATGAGGAGAGCCTGGTGCTCCCTAGCCCACCCCATCCCAGAGAGCTTCCTGAGGGTGGGATTCTCCCTGCGGGATCTGCAAAGCCTCTCCCTGATGGGAGCCACATGGCCTCGCTCCGGCTGTTTGTCCCTGCAATTGGAACCAGATGAGGCTGTAACAGACTCCCGGCTCCGGGCTTGGAGCAGGAAATGGGAACGGAAGCGCCAGCTTGGCAAAGCAGCTCCATTCATCCAACACCAATCCATGGATCCATCCCCCAGCCAGCCATCCATCCATTCCTCATCCATCCATCCCTCCATCCATCTGTCCATCCATCCGTCCATGTCCATCCATCCATCCATCTCCCATCCATCCATCCATCCAATCCCTCCCTCTTTCATCCATGAATCCATGCATCCATCCACTCATTCATCATCCTTCCATCCATACACTCATCCACTTATCCTTCCTTCCTTCCTTCCTTCCTTCCTTCCTTCCTTCCTTCCTTCCTTCCTTCCTTCCCCAGGGAGACACTCAGGAGAGCCTGGATGATGCAGTGAGGACAAACAGGATACCCATTATAACTGTCCAGCCCAAACCCCTGAACAACCCGAGTTGGAACCGGCACAAACCCCATAACAGCCCCACAGCCAGACCAGCTCAAACCCCATAACAGCCCACAGCCAGGACCAGGCCTGGGGAGTCCCCAGCTGCAGCCCAGCCCCAGCCAAGCTCCACAAGGAATTATTGATGGAGACCTGGGAACCATGTCCAGGTGTTCCCAGCGCACAGGAGGGTTTGGGACACGGCTGTTCCTAAAGAAGCCCTCACATCACCACATTCCCAAGGCGCTGACGTAAGCCGCTCCCAGCTGCAGCCCCGATGGTTTGGGGTCAGGCTCGTGCAATAAATCTCGGGAATGTCGGTGTTTATTTGGATTTAGTGCTGCTGAGATCGTTCATGCTCTGTGTGCCCCCGGCCGTGCATGGCCCCCCTCCCCGGGAATGGGGGGCTGCTCCCCCCGGCTGGAGGGATGGAGGGCATGGAAGGGCGGAGTTTGTCATCCCGGGAACCCACAAATCACTCGGGAAGGCAGCTCCCACCTCCCGGCCTGGGGCTGCCTCCCCATCCGTCACAGGCCCCATTCCCAGTCCATCCCAGCCCCCATTCCCAGTCCAGCCCAGCCCCATTCCCAGTCCATCCCAGCCCCATTCCCAATCCATCTCAGTCCCATTCCCAGTCCATCTCAGCTGGGATGAGGGACAGGCTCAAAATCCCAGCGGGCTGCAGGTCCTGGCTCCGTTCCCCTGTCACCCCTGTCGCTCCCTGCCCTGGTGGCCCCGCGATGCCATTTATTAGCCAGCTCCAGCCAAGGGCCAGCAGCTCCCATCCCCTCGATTACAGCTTCCCAGCTGATGGCTCTTGGCAGGGCTTCCTTAGCCAGCTCAGCGCTGCTCCATTAGGGAAATTAAACCCTAAATGAAACCCTGGGATGGGGGTGGAGCTGCTGGAGGCGCCGGGATGAGGCTGGGCTGGGGGCTGCGGCCCGTTGGGATAAGGAGCAGGAAGGTTTCAGTGTGCCCCGGGAGGGGCTGGCTCTGCCCAGGACTCTCCTGCGGCCAGGGAACTGCTCCTGTCACATCCCTGTGTCCCATGAGCCATCACCGGGGGCAGCCCGGGCCGGGATCCGGCTCTGGCATCACCCAGACCCCAAACAATTGCCCCCTTCCCATTCCTTCAGTCCCACAAAGGTCACGGCTCTGCTGCCACAAAAACAAGCTTTGACGAAGAGCAGACTCCAGGGCAGGGCCGGAAAGTCCCATTTAACGGAATGTTCCCTCATTGTGCTCTGAATGACCCAAAATCAGCGCCAGACACAAAGGGTTTGGGTCTCGGCAGTGACACGACTGCTGCCTTGAGCTTGGGTAAGAAACACATTCCCCACTGGATCCCAGAGGATCCTTTTCCACCCGAAAAGGATCAGCAGGTGGTGATTCCCACCTGGACACTCCCTGTCCCCTGCCATGCCTCCAGCTTGGCTGGGATGGCAGGGAATGGCAGCCAAGGAGCCACAGCAGCACAAATCCCACCCAAATCCCACACTCAGAGCCTTGGAAAGCCACAGAGAGCTCGGAGCCTTCGGCCTGGAAGCACCCGAGGGGGAATGGGGACACTTCAATCCTGTCACCCACCCAGCACAGAGTGTCACCCCTCTCTCCCCTCTGCTCTTTTCAGGGTGGGTGACACCATTTCACAGGTGAAAAACACAAATCTGGGGAAAAGGGTCTCCCTTTCCCACCCCTGAGGAATTTGGGGGCTTCAAAAATGCAGGGCACAGGAGGGACCCTCCTGTCACCTTCATAGTACAGAGGTGCTCCTGCAGGCCCCTCTGGGGGACAGGGACTGGTTTGGGGCCTCCCACATTCCCTGTCCATCCCTCCATCCCCGGGCAGGGAGGATCAGGCTGTTGCATTATTTAGGGCATTTCCACTCTGGGGAAGGGCTTTCAAGTTCCCTAAATCTGCCCCAAAAATGGAACTGAAATGGAGCTGCCGTGGCAAAAGCTCTGAGTGTGGAGCATTTCTCCCCGGGAGGAGGCAAACGTGGGAAATCAAGGGAATCAATCCATCTCGGAGCACCAGGAGAGGCCAGGCAACCTCCCTGGGATGCTCTCAGGCCCTGCTGCGCCAGGCGCCATCGCCATGGCAACGGTGGCCATGGCAACGCCTCCTCCATGGCGCTGCATCCCGCAGGAGCCATGGGTGGTGTCCTGCAGCTCCAATCCAGGGATGGGGGCAGCGGGATGGGGTCGTGGGCTGGGGTGAGGTGGGGGACAGGAG
Source organism: Acanthornis magna (assembly GCA_036785705.1). Taxonomy (NCBI): domain Eukaryota; kingdom Metazoa; phylum Chordata; class Aves; order Passeriformes; family Acanthizidae; genus Acanthornis; species Acanthornis magna. The sequence continues at coordinate 27,972 of JAWUZG010000110.1, forward strand.
GCAGCTCCTGCTCCTGAGGGAGTTGTCCAGGCAGGGGGAAAATCGGGATTGAATTCCAGGCATCCTCTGCCTGTGGGATTTTGTGGAGGGCGGGAGCAGCACCCCAAGCCCCAACATCCCTGACAGGATGACAAGGAGGGGACAGGGGCACCCCAGCCCTCCTGGCTGCGGGCAGAAGCTCAGGAGATTTCCCTGAGGGAATCAGAAAGGAAATCAGGATCTGCCTCTGGGATACAGCGGCTCCCGAGGTGGTGGGGAGCCAAGTTTGGCCTGTGCCGTGAGTTTGGGTTTCTCCCTCCGGCTGAGGGGACAAACCCAGGGGGCCAAGCCCTTTCCTCGGCACATGCCAGGTTCACTGGCAGCATCCACCAGAAACTCGGGAGAGATGAATCCCAGGAAAACACGGAATTCCAAGGAGCCCATCCCAGCTCCAGCCTGGAGCCGAGGAGCCCACGCATCCCACGGGCCCTGGGACCACGAGGGATTGGAGATGAGGAGGCTCCTGCTGGGCTTGGAGGCGATTTTATCCCATGCTAGGAATGTCAGTGTCCATCCAGCAGCCTCTGGAATATCTGGGATGTGCGCTGGGGCCGAGGCAGGGAAAGGGGAGCAGCAGCAGGGACACAGGGAAGGAGCCTGCCCCACATGCCAGGGAAAGAGGGAAAGGAAGATGGAATCGGTGTGGAAGCACCTGGAGAATGAGACAGTGACACCAGGATCCATTTCCCATCCCACAAATCCCCATCCCACAAATCCTCATCCTGCTTGGCACCAGGTCCATGTTCTCATCTCTGCATCCCATTCCTGCCCATCCCGCTTCCAAAATGAACAGCAAAAAAAAAAAAAAATTTTTAAAAATGCACCAAAACCACAAAGTTTGTTCAGATTCCAGCCCCAGACACTGCTCTAGGAAGCCCAAATCCAGAAAGGTCTGGGAAGCCCAAATCCAGAAAAGCTCTGGGAAGCCCAAATCCCATCCCGGCAGCTCTGAGTTCCACAGGGACACTGGGACAGGACGAGGTGGCAGGAGAGTGACCCTGCCAGGATGGAGCCAATGGATCATCCCAGGCCGTTCCTCCCAGGACAGTGCCGGATTTCCAAGTTGGAAACCTTGGAATGACGCAGCCAGGGCAGGAATCCATCAAGAGCCCAAAGATTCTTTCTCCAGGAAAACACTTTTACACTGAGAATACATCATGGGGAAAATGTTGGTTCTTTCAATATTTTCCATGGGATATTTTCAATTAATCACCCCTCAAAAGTCCTTTTCTGGTGCTTTATCCAGAAAGCCTCAATAACTCATCCCAGCACATGATTCAGGGATACTATAAACAGCTGGAATAACACAACCTCACACAAAAAGCTGGAATGAAAACATCATTTCTGAACCTTAAAAGACTCCACGGTTCTTTTCCCACTCCAAAACATCTCTGAATTTCCACTCCCTGATCCAAGGTCGGGAGCTAAAAATAAACCTGCTGGAAAGCTGCTCCGGGCAGGATCTCGGTGTCACCGGGACCACCATGGGATCAAGGACCACCAGAGCTCCTCGGGATGGAGATTCCCAAGAGAGAGCCCGGGAGGATGGGCTGGAATTTGGGATGCAGGATGTTGGAAATGGGGGATGGATCCCACTCCCAAGACGTGCCATGAGCTCGGGCCAGCACCAGCCCCTTGGTTTGTGTCCCCTCATTGTTCCTCGCATTAATTAAACCCCCAATTAAGAGCTGCCCAAAGCCCAGCACGTTTGGATTTAATTGGCCACTTATTTTCTGTGAGGAAAATAATCATTAACATTTACAGAGGAGCTGCAATTATTCTGGATTTATATGGATTCTCCACTGCCAACGAGAGCAGCCAGGCACATCCCAAAAATGGACATGGATGCTCCCGAGTTTCATCATCCCTCAGGAAATACAATGAAACTCCAGGTCCAGGTACCCTGGATCACTCTTCAAACATCATCTCTTCCTCCTCCTCCTCCCTGGGATTCCCTGTCTCCACTGTCATTTTTTATCCCAATTCTTCAATGGATCAGTGCCAGATCCCACCCCACTGCACAATAAATATCCCTGAGCTGGGGCTGCCAGCAAAATCAGGAATCTCTCAATGCCAATCATATCCAACCCCTCGTCTCCAGCATGCTCCGCTCCTCACCTCCAGGAAAAGGTAGGAGAGAAAAAAAAAAACAAATACACAAAATCCTCCCCTCCTGCTGCCGGCAAAACACCGGAGGAGGAGGCACTACCAAGCCCAGGGAGTGTGGGATTGGGACTGGATCGGGAATTGAGGTGTTCTGGGATTCTCTTGGGTGGCCAATCCCCCAAGCTCTCAGCAGCCCGGGGATGTTGGTTTGGTTCCAGAGTTGTCCCCTCATCCCAGGGATCCCAGGGAAAATATTCCCTCCTGTCCTCACATCAAGAAGGAGCTTTTTTACTGATTTTCCACCTCTTTTTGCCCCTTTTGCACCACTTTTTGCCAACAGGAGCCCATTTTTTCCCTCCCAGCCAGGGAAACTCTGATGCCCAAGATCTCCATAGAGAAATCGTCTCCCCAAGCTCAGTTTTTCCTTCCGACCCCAGCAGCAGGAAAAAGGGGAAGGAAAACATCGGGAAGGAGCCTTTTTTTGGTTCCAAAGGTGTCCCCTCATCCCAGGGCCATGGGTTTGGCTCCAGAGGTGTCCCCTCATCCAAGGGCCGTGGGTTTGGCTCCAAAGATGTCCCCTCATCCCAGGGCTGCGGGAGCTGAGGGAGCCCTGGCTGGAGTGGTGCCAGTGGTGGGTGTGGGAAGGGAGCAGAGTGTTCCCCCAATCCCGAGGGAGCTGGAAGAGGGAACAGCTGAGGCAAATTGGGCTCTGCAGACCCCACTGACATCCAGGGACCGAAACGCCCCAAACCTACAGCATCCTCCATCCTCCTACGGAGAGAATCCTCCTAATCCATGGGGGCATTGGAGACAGGGATGGACAGATCCAGCTGGACCACAGACAGGGACGGGCAGAGTTTGGGATGGGCACCCCCAGCTCTGCGCCCTGCTCTGCCCAGCCAGAACACCCCAAAATTGCAGCATCCTCCATCTTCCTATGGAGAGAATCCCGCTAATCCCTGGGGACAATGGATGGGATGGGGCAAACCCAGCTAGAACCCAGGCAGGGATGGGCAGAGTTTGGGATGGGCAGAGTTTGGGATGGGCATCCCCAGCTCTGCCCCCTGCTCTGGCCGGCCAGGCCTGTCCTTTCCCACCCGAGAATTCCCAGCTCCAGGCCCATGAATTCCCATGGGATTGCTCATTGCCATGGAGACGAAGCCAATCGCGGAAAATTGTGCTCTGCCCACAGCCCCCAGCCCATCCCGGGGCGCTCCCGCGGGGCTCTCCCCCTCCTCCATCCCTTCCTTCCTTCCCGGCTCCCCGAGCCGCAGTCCCAGCTGGAATTCCCCCCTCCCTCATTAGGGAATTGATTTAATTTGCTCTGCTCCATAATCCTATTGCAGCTTAACGTGCAGAACTGGCCCGGGCTTTTCTCACCTTCCACCAAGGCTCATTCCAGAGCTCCCTCCGCTTCCCAAAGAGCTGCAAAATAGGAATTTTTTTTTCTCTATCCACCTTTTTCCTGCTCTCCTGGAGCGCTCGGCACATGGATGGGCGCTGTCAGTCCAGTACATTCCCCCAGCTCCGGGGTGGTGCTGATTGGAATTTAGGGATTCACACATTCCCAGTTTTGCTTCCAGCTCCTCCATGAGCAGAGCCCCAGGAGCGCTCAGCCCACCCCGCCGAGGGAATTCGGTCCTGGGCTCCCTGTCCCGGCCGTGGAGATGGAATTTGGCCAAGAAAAGCTTTTTTTTAAAAGCTTTTGAATGGAATTTTTTAAAATTCAGAGTTCGCAGAGAGCTTTGGACACAGCCACATGCACAGGGGAAAAAAAACATCCCCGTGTGCCTCAGTTTACCTGCCTGCAAATCATCCAGGGGAAGAACAGGAACAGGGAGTGGCTCCTGTCCCATTCCCGGGGCCCTGGGGACACTTTTGAGGAGGGACATCCACGTCTCATCCACGTTTCCCTGCTCCCCCTCTCCCCCAGATATTCCTGGGATTGGATGTGTACCTGCTTCCTATTTTTTTTCCCTAATTATCCCCCTTTTTTTAGTCTTCATTTGGAATTTTTGTCACATCTCCTCAGTTCCAGGCTCCAGAACCTCTTGGCTCTTCCCAGCAAAGAAACAGAGAGAAAAACTCCTCCCCAGCCCTCCTGAGTGAGAAGAGAACCCCAGAAATTCGCACCTTAAAGCATCAAAATCAGAAACAAAAAAAACCCGAAAGACTCCAGAGCTTTTAAGCCACACCTGAGTAGCTCAGTGGAAAGTTTTGCATATCCAGAAAAATCAAAAATTTCTTTGTCCCATAAAAATGAACCCGAGAAGGAAGAGCTGCGGGGAAGAACTGGGGAGCAGACTAATCTCTCCTAATTATTCCCAAAATTATCTCTGAGAGGCTTTTGGGGACCTGGATGAATTATTCCCATTTTTCAGGACACCGTCCTGCCCGTTGCCCATCACAGCAAAGTGAAAATAAATATTTTGCCCTCCTGAGGGTTTTCCTCCATCTGCGATGAGCAGCTGAGTCCTTTGGGGCGATTCCCTGGAATTCCATCCTCCCAAATCCCCCAGGCCGAGCCCTGCTGGGATCCAGGAGCGTTTTGGTGACAGCTTGAGCTCCTCGGAGCACCCAAATCTCCCAACAGATGGTTGGGCTGATTGCACATCGCGGGTCACCCGAGGGCACCCCTGGGCAGCTCCCGAGGGACAGAGAATATTCCCTCTCCAGCCTCATGTCGGGAAGGAGCTTTTTTTACCTATTTTCCACTATTTCTCCCCCCTTTTCCACCACTTTTTGCCCCTTTTCCACCACTTTTCGCCAACATGAACCCGTTATTCCCCCTCCCTGCCAGAGAAATTCCAATGCCCAGGAGCTCCATGGAGCAATCGTCTCTCCAGGCTCAGTTTTTCCTTCCCAGCAGCAGGGAGAGGGAAAGAAAACATCACGAAGGAGCTTTTTTCCCATTTTCCCCCACTTTTTGCCCCTTTTCCACCATTTCTCGCCAACATGAACCCATTTTTTCCTTCCAACAGCTGAGGAAATGCTGATGCCCGGGAGCCCCATGGAGAAATCGTCTCTCCAGGCTCAATTTTTCCTTCCACCCTCAGCAGCAGGGAAGGAAAACATCGGGAAGGAGCTTTTTCAGTCCCTTTTTCACCATTTTTCCCCCTTTCCACCATTTTTGCCTGTTTCCACCATTGTTTGCCAACATGAACCCGTTTTTTCCCTCCAACAGCTGAGGAAATGCTGATGCCCAGGAGCTTCAGGGAGAAATCTCTCCAGGCTCAGTTTTTGCTTCCACCCCAGCAGCAGGGAAAGGAAAGGAAAACATCAGGAAGGAGCTTTATTCCCTGTTTTCCACTACTTTTTGCCCCTTTTCCACCATTTTTCACCAACAGGAGTCCATTCCTTTCCCTCCCAGACAGACGAACTCCAGTGCTCAGGAGCCCCATGGAGAAATTATCTCTCCAGACTCAGATTTTGCTTCCAACCCCAAGTGTAGGAAAGGGAAGGAAAATATGGGGAAGGAGCTGTTTTAGCCCCTTTTCCAACATTTTTCACCAACAGGAGCCCGTTTTTTCCCGTCCCAGCCGGAGAAATTCCAATGCCCAACAGCTCCATGGAGAAATTGTCTCTCCAGGCTCGGTTTTTGCTTCCAACCCCAGCAATAGGAAAAAAGGGAAGGAAAACATCGGGAAGGAGCTTTTTTAGCCCATTTTCCACCACTTTTTGCCCCTTTTCCACCATTTTTCACCAACAGGAGTCCATTCCTTTCCCTCCCAGACAGACAAACTCCAGTGCTCAGGAGCCCCATGGAGAAATCATCTCTCCAGGCTGTTTTCCCTTCCAACCCCAGCAGCAGGGAAGGGGAAGGAAAACATCAGGAAGGAGCTTTTTTAGTCCCTTTTTCAACATTTTTCCCCCTTTCCACCATTTTTGCCTGTTCCCACCATTGTTCGCCAACATGAATCCATTTTTTCCCTCCAACAGCTGAGGAAACGCCGATGCCCAAGAGCTTCATGGAGAAATCTCTCCAGGCTCAGTTTTTGCTTCCAACGTCAGCAACAGGGAAAAGGGGAAGGAAAACATCAGGAAGGAGCTTTTTTAGCCCATTTTCCACCACTTTTTGCCCCTTTTCCACCATTTTTGCCAACAGGAGTCCATTCCTTTCCCTCCCAGACAGACAAACTCCAGTGCTCAGGAGCTCCATGGAGAAATCATCTCTCCAGGCTCAGATTTTGCTTCCAACCCCAAGAGCAGGAAAGGGAAGGAAAACATCAGGAAGGACCTTTTTTGCCCCTTTGCCACCATTTTTTGCCAACATGAACCCGCTTTTTCCTTCCAACAGCTGAGGAAATGCCAATGTCCAGGAGCTCCATGGAGAAATCTCTCCAGGCTCAGATTTTGCTTCCAACCCCAGCAGCAGGGAAGGAAAACGTCGGGAAGGAGCTTTTTTAGTCCCTTTTTCAACATTTTCCCCCCTTTCCACCATTTTTTTGCCCGGTTCCACCATTGTTTGCCCACATGAACCCGTTTCTTCTTTTCAACAGCTGAGGAAACACCGATGCCCAGGAGCTTCAGGGAGAAATCTCTCCAGGCTCAGTTTTTGCTTCCGACCACAGCAACAGGGAAAAGGGGAAGGAAAACATCGGGTAGGAGCTTTTTTGCCCCTTTTTGCACCTCATTTTGCCCCTTTTCCACCATTTTTCACCAAAATGAGCCCATTTTTCCCTCCCAGCTGGAAAAACACCAATGCCCAGGGGCCCCATGGAGAAATCATTTCTCCAGGCTGTTTTTCCTTTTCAACCCCAGCAACAGGAGAAAGGGAAAGAAAACATCAGGAAGGAGCTTTTTTAGCCCCTTTTCCACCATTTTTCCCCCCGTTTTCACCACTTTTCACCCCATGGAGCAACCATCTCTCCAGGCTCAGATTTTCCTTCCAAGCCCAGCAGCAGAGAAGGGGAAGGAACAAGAGGCGCAGGGATGGTTGGATGGACAGTGGTGCCCTTGTTCCCCGCCGGCCTCGCCGGAGCTGGGGAAACCCAATCTGCTCCCTCCCCGCCTGGAATTCCCAGCTCCAGCGGCAGCAGGACAGGCAGGAGCTCTCCTGAAATGTCCCGGAGGCGCCAGGCCTGAAGAGGCGAGGATTTCACACGCGGCTCTCCAAAGCAAGGCAGGGATGGGGCGAGGGTTTCCACACTCCTGGATATTCCCGGGTGGGGTGGAGAGAGGGTCAATCCCAAAGGAAAACCTACAAAGGGCGCAGGGAGGGGATGGTGCTGGAGCCAGGGCAGCGCGGTGAATTCCCGGTGAATTCCTGCTGTCCCTGCGGGGAGTTCGGAATCCATCAGCGCTGGGGAAATGTGTGAATTCCGAGCGTTTGTCGCTCCTTAAATCCCTCGGCGATGTTTCGCACCTCGGGAGTGGAGGAGGCTGAAGGCACTCAGGTGCTGAGAGGTGCGAACAGAGCGGCTCCGTGCCAAGGCAGCCACTGCCAGCGCCGGGAAGAACCCAGCTCCCGGAATATCCCAAATCCTGGAATAACCGAATTCCCGGAATAACCAAATTTCTGGAAAAACGCAATTCCCGGAATATCCCAATTCCTGCAATAACCAAATTCCTGGAACATCCCAATTCCTGCAATAATGCAATTCCTGCAATAACCAAATTCCTGGAATATCCCAATTCCTGCAATAACCCAATTCTCGGAATATGTCAGTTCCTGCAATAACCAAATTCCTGGAATATCCCAATTCCTGCAATAACCAAATTCCTGGAATATCCCAGTTCCTGCAATAATGCAATTCCTGGAATATCCCAACTCTTGGAATAACGCAATTCCTGCAATATCCCAATTCTTGCAATACCCCAAATTCCTGGAATACCCAAATTCCTAGTATATCCCAACTCCTGGAATATCCCAATTTCTGGAATAACCCAGTTCCTGGAATACCCCAATTCTTGGAATACCCCAATTCCTGGAATATCCCAATTACTGGAATACCCCAATTCCTGGAATATCCCAATTCCTGCAATATCCCAATTCCTGCCTCATCTCTGCTCCAACTCCAGCCCGAGAAGGGACATCCCCACAGACATCCCGGGGCCACCTCCTGAGCCAGCCAGGCCACGAAATTCCTTGAATCCACATTTTTCCACCTGGAAAATCACCTCCCCACCCTCCAAAGGCACTCTGCATTTCCCACTCCCTGCAGGTCGCTGCTGGAGCTCGAATTAAAGGGAAAAATGGGATTTCCTCTTTCTAGTCCATGCACAAAGAGCCTTCAACCTGGATTTATCTGCCCGGAGCTTTATCTGCTGTGGTTATTCAGCTGGAAATGTAATCAATCCTCCTTTGCTGGCCCCACCTCGCCCAGGGGCCTTCAGCACAAAAATCGGGGAGAAAGGCAAATAAAAATGAAATTTAAAAGAAAAGAAACGTCTCCACCTTGCCCTGGAGTGTTCAGCATAAAAAAAGGGGGTAAAGGCAAATAAAAATGAAATTTAAAAAATATGGTCCCACCTCGCCCTGGGGCATTCAGCACTCAAACCTGGGATAAAGGCAAATAAAAAAGAATTTTTTTTAAAAAGAAGAAAAAAAACCCAAACCAAAAACAAACAAAAAACCCCAAACAAACAAAAAAATCCCCCCAAAACAAAACAAAAAACCCCAAAACATAAAAAAACCAAAAACCCCCACACGAAAACAAAACAAACAAAACCAAAACAAACCAAAAAACCCTAACCAACCAAAAAAAAAAAAAAAGCAAACAAACAAAAAACAACCAACCAAAAAAACCCCCACCATACAAAAAACCCAAAACAAACCAAACAAAAACAAACCTCCAAAAAACAAAACCAAAGCCAAAAAGGTCCCACCACTTTTCCTTGCACAGGGTGGTCCCCAAATTTGTTAAAATTTGAGGGGTTTTGAACGAAATTTCTGGAGAAATGGCCTCTTTATCTCTTTCCCCAGTTCCAGCCACGTTTCCATCCATATTTTTCCATCCTTTTCCCCTTTTTTGCCTTCAGTTGAATCCAGCCACTTCAAGGGAAGTGCGAATTTCGGTTTTCTGTGTTATTTATCGCAGCCACAGCCCCGGGGTCACCCCGGCCCCGCTCCCGAGAGATCCCGGCTGGAAGCGCTCAGGTTTCCACATGAAAGGAAACGTCTGGAATCAGCTCCGAGCCCTGACCCGAGCCTGGCCCGGCTCTGGTTACCGATCCCGGCCCTGCCCGGCTCAGCTTTCCCGGGAAATAACAGAGCTGGAGGCTCCCGACCCTATAAATGAGCAAAGGGATAAACCATTCCATGTTCCTGCTGGCCCCGCACCGGGAATGGGGATTGGAAGGATTTTGGGATGAGGTGGGAAGTGTTTCCCGGTCTGTGTGAGGGGTGTGGGAAGGTGGCGGTGCTGGAAGGAGTTGATCAAATATTTATGGAGCTCTCTGAGTTCCCTGCTCCCTCCGAAGCTCTCCCAGGGCACAGAGCTGTTCCCATCCCTCCTTCCCGAGGATAATTCCATGGGTACAGTGCGATGGCAGTGCTTCCACCCTTGACAGAAAGAGGAAAACTGGGAAACACCTCCGGGTGTCAGCCCCGAAGCTCTGGGGAGAGAAAGGTTGGCATTTGGGGCCTCACCGGCGATCCATCGACTCCCTGATTGCTAATTCCCTTCTCCTCCACACGGAATTCTGCCGTGGGCACAGCAGGAGCTCAGCTCCCTTTTTCAGCAGGGAAAAAGCAGCTGAGGGTGGGGAGGGCTGGGATGCAATTCCAGAGGAGCTGTGGATCCCTGGGAGAGTCCAAGGCCAGGCTGGAGCAGCCTGGGACAGTGGGAGGTGTCCCTGCCATGGGAATGGGATGGGATTTAAGGTCCTTTCCACCCCAAAGCATCCTGGAATTCTGTGATTCCATGGAGCAGCAACACCGTGGGCAGAGGTGGGAGCTGAGCTGGTGTTTGTTTGGCGGCTCGGGAGGAAAATCCCCTCATGGAGCCTCTCCCACATCCCTCCATCCCACCCATCCCAAAGCATGGGGGATGGAAGGGAAAACCTCCTCCTGTGGAAGGGGAAAACTCCCTCTGTAGAAGGGAAAAATTCCTCCTGTGGAAGGGAAAAACGTCTTCCTGTGGAAGGGGAAAACTCCTGTGGAAGGGGAAAAACTCCCTCTGTGGAAGGGAAAAACCTCCTCCTGTGCTGGACTGGGAGAGAAACTGAGGCAGGGCAGGGAATGGGTGGCAGTGACCAAATCCAGCGTCTTTCCCATAAATCCAGGCAGCCCCGGCTCTGCTCCAGCTCCCTGGGCTGGGCTGGGCTGGGGTGGGCACAGCGGACATTGCCCAGAGCAGGGCAGCTCCAAGGCCTTGTCCCACCACGTTCCCACCATTCCTTGCTCAAATCCCGTGGTTTTCAGGTATTAGGGCAGCAGGAAGGATTTCCACCCCTCTAACCTTCCCAAGAGCCCAGGGCAGCGCTGTGCCCCCAGCCGGACTGTCAGGAGGGGAAAGTTTTCCCAATTTCCCACATTTCCCATGGAAAGGGAATCCCCAGGGGCTGGAGCAGCTGCTGGGGGGCTGATGCCCATCCCCCATGGATGGGTGAGTCCTGGGAGTGGCTCAAGGCCACAGAAGTGACCTGGGCACTCCACAGGGCCCTGCAGTGGCACCGGGGACCAGCCGACCCAGGGACAACGCCATGTTCGTGTCCATGCTGGAATGGGAGCATCCAGGGGGGAAACAGTCCAAAAAATGGCTGGGCAGCAATTCCCTGGAGCCTGGAATAATCTGGGAGAGGATCCAGCAGTCCTGGCCCTCACCTCACACAGCATCTCCTAAAAAACATTAAAAAAAATCCCAAACTTGAGGTGTCCAGGGGTGTGGGGGCCCTGAGCTGAGCCAGCACCATCCAGCCCCACCTGCAGCTCCCAGGAAAAAAAAAAACCAAAAAAAAGGGGGGGAAAACCACCAGAGAAAGGAAAAAAAATTTAAAAAAGCTTTCAGCTCACCAGTTGGTTTTCTTTTTTTTTTTTCTCCCAGATCTAAAATTGATTAAAATAAACCCAGTGATCTGACTGAGCTGTTTCTATTTAGGACCTGAATAAGGGCTTGTGAGCCCAAAAGCTTATCTGCTTTGGAGCTTTTTTTCCCCAACCATATCAGTTGCTCTAATAAAAGATCCGGCCTCTCCCTGGCAGCCTCGCGCTCAAATCCTCCGGCTGCCACAATTCCGCACGGAAAACCATCCCCACCAGCACGGATTTCTCCTCAGCACAGGAGCAGCAAGGTCCCAGCTCGCCCAGCCGCTGCTTCACTTGAAACAGAAAATTAGTAAAAAGCAGGAATTTATGCTGGAAAATCTGCCTCCTTCCCCTGGGTTGTTTTTGGGGCTGGTGGGGGTCTCCCCTAAAATATTTCCAAATCCTGGAGCCTGCCCAGCACCGGGAATGATGCTGGGAATGCCGTGGGGGTGAAGGCACTGCTGGGCTGTGTCCAGGTCACCTTGGCCATTTCCTGCCTGTGGGGACACCCAGGGGAGCAGGGCTGTGCTGGGAAACATTTCTGGGGTGCTCAGACAGGGATTTATGGAGTCACAGAATTCCTGAGCTGGGAGGGACCCCCAGGATCATCCAAAACCCCAAATTCCACCCTGAGCATCCCTGGGAGCGCTGTCCAAACGCTCCTGGAGCTGTGGCAGCCTCGGGAATGTCAGCGTTCGGGATCAAAACTTTGGGATGGGGGCAGGTGATGGGGAAGGGACTGTCATCCCACAGAGCCTGGTCCCACTGTCCCCGAGCCCCCAGTCCCCAAATCCCAGGCCGAATGCACAGAAGGGGACAGGCTGGAGGGGCCTGGAGGTCACCCAGTGCCACCTTCCTGGGGACACCCCCAGGATGGTGTCCAGGGAAGGAGTTTCCATCATCCCTGCACTGTCACCCTCACAGGGACAAGGCCCTTCTTCTGCTCGGGGCATGCTCCAGCAAATCCACATTCCCAAATTTGGGATATTCTCCTCCTGCTGGGGCCAGCAGCGCTGTCTCTCCCTGGCACCTCAAATCCTTTGGCTGCCACAATTCTGCACGGAAAGCCATCCCCACCAGCAGAGAACACACAGGGATGCTCGGGGTGGGATTTGGGGTGTCTGTGCGGGGCTGGGCTTGGACTGGATGATCCTTGGGGGTCCCTCCCCGCTCAGGGCATTCTGTGATTCCATAATCCCAGTCTGACCATCCCAAAAAAGTTTCCCAGCACAGCCATTGTCCCGGCCCTCTGTCACCCTCACAGGGATAAAGCACTTCCCCCTGCTCGGGGGATTTTCCAGCAAATCCAACTCCCGGGATATCCCAGCCCGGGATAAATTCCTCCTGCTCAGGGGATTCTCCAGCAAATCAACTCCCGGGATATCCCAGCCCGGGATAAATTCCTGCTGCTCAGGGGATTCTCCAGCAAATCAACTCCTGGGATATCCCAGCCCGGGATATTTTCCTCCTGCTGGGGCCAGCAGTGCCGGTGGCACTCCCAGGGCTGGCCCCTCTCCCCCGGTGGCACTCCCGGGGCTGGTCCCGCTCCTCCGGTGGCACTCCCGGGACTGGCCCCGCTCCCCCGGTGGCACTCCCGGGACTGGCCCCGCTCCTCTGGTGGCACTCCCGGGACTGGCCCCGCTCCCCCGGTGGCACTCCCGGGGCTGGCCCCGCTCCCCCGGTGGCACTCCCGGGACTGGCCCCGCTCCTCTGGTGGCACTTCCGGGACTGGCCCCGCTCCCCCGGTGGCACTCCCGGGACTGGCCCCGCTCCCCCGGTGGCACTCCCGGGACTGGCCCCGCTCCCCTCCCGCCCCCAGCCCCTGCCCCGCTCCTGCCGTGCCCCGGCCCTGCCCGCGGCCGGTTCAGCGAGGGACAGGGCTGGATTAGGGATGTGGCAGGGAGGGATTACCCGGAGCCCTGCCCAGCGCCCGGCGCATCGTCTGGGGGTGGGGAGGGCACGGGGAACCGCGGGGCGCCGCGTTTGAAGGGTTTTTGGTGTGGAATAAAACAGGGGATTGACCTGGGGAGGCTGGAATGCCAAAATTCCCCGTGGGAGAGGCACGGGTGGGGTGGGAGGGAGGGAGATCCCTGTCTGACCAACGGGACGTGTTTTCCCAGGAGTTCACCCAGGAATTTTCCCAGGAATTTCTAACCCCCGGGACCACCCCCCTGTCATCGGGGGGAAACTGAGCCACGGAGCCACTCCCGGCGGGGCTGCGGCACCTCCCCACCAGCTCCACCGGGAATAACCTCTGGAACGATCGGGAATCTCCCGCACCCTTCCCTACAAGCATCAGCACCCCAAAACCCCAAAAATCCCAATAACGCCAAAAACCTCCCCATGGCACTCGGAGCTTGTGCTGATCCCAGCCCCGTCCCGCCTCCCCTCCTGCCCACTTCCCAAAAAGCACAGGGCCACGTGGCTGTGGATAAATCCCCTATTTTTAGCAGCTCCTATCACAAACCTCTGGGGCTGGTGGCATTCCCCGGTTTGCGAGGATGGAGGGACACCAGGCAGGACAACCCTAGGGCAGGGATCTGCCCCTTTTTGGGGTGGAGGAGGTGCTGTCCCCTACACTCACCCAACTACCCAAAATAAAGAGCTTTTTTTGTCCCCTGCACTCACCTACAATTATCCCAAATAAAGAGCTGGGCTTTTTTTGAGTGCACCGGGCTGCACTCAAAGTGTGGATTTGGGGTCGCAGCCCAAGCTGGGAGTGGCAATGTCCAGAAAGGACTGATGGTTCTGCTCTCCCTGGCCCCAAAACCCCACCAGGACCTGGCTGCAGAAACTGAGAACAGCCCCACTGCTCTCACATCCCATTTGGGGTGAAGCTCCCTGTCCATACAACATCCAGGAGCGACTGCTCTGAAATCCCGCAGGAAAATGCTCCAGGAAAATCCTGCAGGAAAATCCTGCAGGAAAGTCCTGCAGGAAAATCCTTCCTCTGGATGCCAGGAGTGAGGCAGGGCAGGGACCTCAAGAAGTCAAAAATGCCAACCTCTCCCAATAGAGAACCTCCCCAAATGCACAGAACTCAAAAAATCATCTCCTCAGTGACATCCACCATCGTTCCCCTCCGAACTGGGAATGTACCGAGTGGGCAAAGGCCACCAGTCTCCAGGGGGACACCACTGTCACCCAGGGTGTGACTGCCAGACCCCAGGACTCATTCCCCACCCCCAGCGCCAGCAGCTCCCTCTGTCCCCTCCTGTCCCCTCTGTCGCCCTGTCCCTTCTGTCCCTCCTGTCCCTCGCCTTTATCCCCCTAAGCCGATTGCGGCGCCGGCGCTGAGCTCCGGTGAGCGCTGGCCACCAGGTGAGGCAGGAGCTGCCTGCCCGGATTACAGGGAATTATGGCACCGCTTAAACGGGGTGACAGCAGCGACACGGAGCCGGCCGGGAGCCGAGGTGGCACCTGGGAGCGGCTCCCAGACAGGAGAATCTTCCTGGGGAACCCAACTGAGTTCGGGGAGTGTTCCCCTGTTCTCATGGGCAATGGCTTCCCAGGGATGGATGGGATATGGGGAAGGAATTGTACCCTAGGAGGGTGGGGAGGGTTGGGCTGGAATTGCCAGAGAAGCTGTGGCTGCCCCTGGATCCCTGTGAGTGTCCAAGGCCAGGCTGGAGCAGCCTGGGACAGTGGGAGGTGTCGGGATCGGGACTGGATGATCCCAAAGTTCCCTTCCAACCCAAGCCATTCTGGGATCCTTCTCTTACTCCCACCCATGCCAGGTGGGTGTGGCCCAAACCTTCCCAAAACACGGCTGGGAGAGGCTTAGGGTTAGGGATATTTTGTCTCTGCAAAAAGATCCCAGGCTGGGATATTTTCCCTCTGTTCCCACAATCATGGACACACCTGGCTCCAAACCCAGCCCCTGAGGCTGGAACCCATCCCTGCCACTCCAGCCACCCCAAAACAAGGAGTGTCCCCCAAGCTAGTCCCTGTGCAGCCCAGAGGGGACACGGGGAGGTTCTGAGTGGGATTGTCCCTGTGGGGTGACAGGGACATTCCCACATGGATCCCACTGCAGGATCCGCTCCGGGCTCTGGGGCTGGGCAGGGGCTGCTCCGGCAGGGACCAGATGGCTCCGGGGATCCTAATCCCGAATCCCGCCCGTGTGGGCGAGGAGGGGTCTGGCACCTCCGGGAAAAGCCGCAGGGGGAGGAGAGTCCCAAAGCAAGGGACAGGAACCCTTTGGAGGGGGATGGGCAGGGGTGGGGGCTGGGACAGCTCCGAGATGCTCCTGGGGGTTAAATCCCCTCCCTGGGGAATGGCACAGGAAAACGAAAGGAAAGACCCACGGAAAATGCAGGAGCAGCCGCACCCTGCAGCCCTGGGGGCATTTCCAGAGCCGATCGGGTGCTGCTGGCAGAGCCTGCTCCACACCTGCTCCACACAGCCGAGGCCACAAAGCTGCGAGGAAAAGCAGCTCCGAGCCTGAAGGAGCCACAGAAAATCCTCTGCAGGGTCTGTCTGAGATTTAAATCCCACCAGCCAAGTGTATCCCACCAAGCTGCACCTTGGGATCACAGAATCCTGGAATGGCTGGGGTTGGAACGACCCTAAAGCTCATCCAGTGCCACCTCCAGGGACACATTCCCCTGTCCCAGGCTGTCCCAAGCCCTGTCCGACTGTCCCAGGCTGTCCCAAGCCCTGTCCAGCCTGGTCTTGGACACTGCCAGGGATCCAGGGGCAGCCACAGCTTCTCTGGGAATTCCATCCCAGTGTCCCACTCCTCTAATTACAAATATTTCCCCTCCTGTATCTCACCTAAATCTCCCTAATTTTAATTTCAATCCATTCTCCCTTGTCCTGCCACAACAGCCCTGGCTAAAGTCTGTTCCTGAGGCACAGAGGGGATGGAGCCGCTGGGAAGGGGCTGATCCAGAGGGGCCCTCCTGCCACATTCCCTCCTGAATGAACAAATCCCTGCTCCCTCTCCAGGCCAGGTGTGCCGTGTTTGTGCCACAGCTCCTCATTCCCACGCAGAGTGCAAGCAGAGCTCCCCTGCTGCCATTAGCACACACCCGGATCTCCCCGTTCATTAGGAGGGGGAAAAGCCCAGGAAAACTGCGGAGGGAAATGTGAAAGTCGGGAGGCCAAAGCCAGGGAGGCAAAAAACCAGCCAGGGGTGACTTGGGAGGAGTTGGCACAGCGCGGCCAGCACAGGGCACGGAGCAGAGGGGCTGGTGGCATGTCCCTGTCAGTGCGGGCTCTGTGGGGACACGGCTGTGGGGACACTGCCAGGGGGATGCCACCATAGGGACACTGCCATGGGGACACTGCCGTGGGGACACTGCCATGGGGACACTGCTGTGGGGACACTGCCACGGGGACGGTGCCAGGGGGACATTGTTGTGGGGATGCCGACATGGGGACACTGCCGTGGAGACATTGCCATGGGGATGGTGCCACGGGGACACTGCCATGGGGATGGTGCCAGGGGGACACCGCCATGGGGACACCGCCATGGGGACACTGCCATGGGGACACTGCCATGGGGACGCCAACATAGGGCCATTGCCATGGGGACACTGCTATGGGCACACTGCCAGGGGGACATTGCCATGAAGACACTGATACAGGGACACTGACATGGGACACCGACATGGGGACACCGCCATGGGGACACCGCCATGGGAACACCGCCATGGGGACATTGCCATGGGCACATTGCCATGAGAACGCTGCCATGGGGACACTGCCATGGGGCTCCCAGCTGGGGATTTGGGGTCAGTTTGTGTCCTGGGATGAGCTGACAATGCAGGGAGGAGGAGAAGGAGCCACAGAGGCGCTGGGGTAGCCATGGGGTGGCTGTGTCAGGGGATGGGGAACTGTTCTCCCTAACACCAGATCCCGATGGGACATAAACATCCCTTGGCTGGAGCAGAGGGAATCCCTGCCAGCACCATGGCTGCACACCAGGACCCACAGGGCACCCTAAAAACAGAGTTTGGGTTTCCAGAGCTCCCAGGGATTCTTCCCAGCCTCCTCTTCCTCACCTCTCCCGAGCAATGCGTTCCAGCTCCAGCTCCCACCCTGGGGTGTGATCCAGCACAGGAAGGACCTGGAGCTGCTGGGGAGAGTCCAGAGGAACCCACGGAGCTGCTCCAGGGCTGGAGCCCCTCTGGAGCCAGGCTGGGAGAGCTGGGGGTGAAAAGAGAAGGCTCCAGGGAGAGCCCAGAGCCCCTGGCAGGGCCTGAAGGGCTCCAGGAGAGCTGGAGAGGGACTGGGGACAAGGGATGGAGGGACAGGACACAGGGAATGGCTTCCCACTGCCAGAGGGCAGGACTGGAGGGATCTTGGGAAGGAATTGTTCCCTGGGAGGGTGGGGAGGGCTGGGCTGGAATTCCCAGAGCAGCTGTGGCTGCCCCTGGATCCCTGTGAGTGTCCAAGGCCAGGCTGGAGCAGCCTGGGGCAGTGGGAGGTGTCCCTGCCATGGCAGGGGTGGGATGGGATGGGATTTTTAAATCTCCCACCCCAAACCATTCCATGATTCCATCATTCCACAGCTCCCCAAATCCACAGGATTTTTGTCCCCCAACCCTCGGCCCTGATGCCTCACTCCAGCTGCTCCCAGCGCTGCCCGGAGCCAATCCCGGCTGCTCCTGCCTGCTCCGATCAGAGCCCCGTGCTGAACAATGAGAAGGCGAGGAAAAGAGCAATTCCCGTTGTTTTCCAGCCAGCCAAGCACAACCCCAGCCCTCGCAGGCTCAGCCCATCCCGGCTCTGAGATTGCAGCAGTCTGACCCCACAGATCCTGTCCTCTACCAGGGCCAAACCCTTCCCTGCAGCGGGAAGAAGGCTCTGGGATGTTTGGGGAGCCCCATCGCGGCTCCCTGGATGCTGGGAGGGGATCAGGGCACTGCAGCTCCTGCTCCCGGTTTGATTTCCAGAGGAACAGGCAGGACAATGCTGCATTGTGCGCCGGGGGAAGAAAATGATCTCATGGTGTTTGTGGAAGGAAAGGTTTCAGCTGGAAACGCCTGAGGGAAACCCCCCCGATGGATTCGGGACACGGAACTCCTCTGATCGCTTTCCCATGAGCTTTCCCATGGGGAAGAACTGGGGATCAGCCCCCAGACCCGGCAGGGACGGGATGAGCTCCACGTGGGGATTTGGGGACACGAAACTCCTCCGATCGCAATTCCTTGAGTTTTCCCGTGGGGAACAGTCGGGGGTCAGCCCCGAGATGAGCTCCACGCGGGGATTTGGGGACACGGGGACACAGCCTGGGGACCAGGAGCCAGCCCCAAAGCTCTTCTGCTTTCGGGCACGCGGTGCCGTGCCCAGCCGGAGCGGCGGGGGTGACTCAGGGGCAGAAATTCCCCTGGGCTGGGGCCACCATTTGTCACCTCCTCTCCTCATGGGGACACCAGCCTGGTGAGCTGTCCCACCGCGGGTGGTGTTGGCACAGCTCGGATGCACCGGGACTGCTTTTCCCCCTCAACAAAAACCTGGATCGCTCCCGAGGGGCTCCCGCGGGGGCTGGGGGTGGCTTTGGAGAGCCAGGGCGCTGTCACCGTGCCAGGGGATGCTCCCCCGACACCGCGGGAGAAGCAACTGCGGGAGCAAAAAGCCTCTTAACGACCGCAGAGAGCAGGCGGGGGATTTTCCCGATTTTATTTGCGCCTTAAACGCCACTTCATTTGCTGGGATGGGTTTAATTGTGGTCATTAAGGCGGCGGAGGGAAGGCTGAGCCCCCCAGGGATGGGCTGGGAAAATAGAGGAGCGATCCAGGGGCAGATTTCCTACAGGGAAGCTCCTCCGGCCCTACAAATCATCCCTTTCCCCAAACCCTTCCTCCCCGCCGGCTCCTCTCCCGCCGCTGCCTCAGTTTCCCCATCCTCTGCCCGTGCTGCAGTTTGGGAGGACCTGAGCCCTCCCCCAGCCCCGAGCTCCAAGAGCTAAGGGATTTTCCGATTTTAGGAGGATTTTCCAAGCAGCCACACGGGAAAGGGGCTCCGGAGGGGCCACATCCTGCCCCCGCAGTCAGGGTGGGCCCCAGAGCTGGGGGTCCCCTCTGCTTTAACAGATTTTGGGGTTTTGTGCAAACCCCACCAATGCCATCCACGGGAATCTGCTCCTGATGGAGCAGCCTGGAAATCCTGCCCAATAAGGTCCTCCCTCCTCGGATTCTGGGAGCTCCCACAGGGCATTGCCCCACCCCCAAATCCACCTGGGAGAGCTTCAGGCTTTGCACGTGGAACCCGAGAAGGGTTTTTCTGTCACTGTGAGGGATGCAGGAACATCCAGGCCTAGGTCACCTTGAAAATGGCAATGGAATCCTGGAATCACTGACGCTGGAAAATCCCCCTCAGACCATCGTGTCCAACCATTAACCCAGCGCTGGGGGGTCACCACTGACCCCTGTCCCCAAGGGCCACATTCCTTAAATACTTCCAGGGATGGGGACTCCACACCTCCCTGGGCAGCTCTGCCAGGGCCTGACAAACTTTTCCATGAGGAAACTTTTCCTGACGTCCACCCTGAGCCTCCCCTGGCCCAGCCTGAGGCCGTTCCCTCTCCTCCTGTCCCTGTTCCCTGGGAGCACAGCCCGACCCCCCCGGCTGTCCCCTCCTGTCAGGAGTTGTGCAGAGCCACAAGGTTCCCCCTGATCCCCTTTTCTCCTCTTTCCCAGCTCCTCACAAACACAGCAGACCCAGGGAATGTGGGGGTGACGTGTCCAAGCCCTGTCCAAGTGGCAGGGGAAGGACAGAGCTGTCACTGCCCTGACCCTGTGACAACCCTCCCCTGTCTGCCCCTAAAACAGTGCCAGTCCCATTACAGGAGACCCCGAGCTGTGCTGGTGCTGAGCCCCAGATAATGAACCTCTAATAATGATTAATCAGGAATATATCAGAGACTTCTACAGATTCAGATCAACACCAACTCCCCCGCCCCACAGGACTCAAAGCACCGGGGAAAAACCCAAGCAGCCCTTTTGCCTCTGCTCCTGGCATGGCATGAGGATTATCCCATCCAGGGAGGAGCTTTTTGCTCCAGCAGCAGGACCAGGTGTTTGCCAGCTCCTGTGTGTCCAGCGGGAAGGAGTTCCTGCCCACCCTCCTCGGGGTTGTCATGGAAATCGAAACGGGCCTTGATTAAGATGCTGCCAAATCCAAACGTGCCAGGATTTCCAGCTGGACTCCAGCCTGGAGGGGATGAGCTGGAGTAATCCAGGGTTGGGTTCGGGGGGAAGCCTTGGAGGGAGACCCAGCCCCCGCACGGGATGGGCCGAGGAGCCTGGGCAGGCCTCGGGCTTCGCACATCAGCTGGAAAAGGGTTTTTCCATGCGGAATTAACCCCCACACACCGGGAATCCGAGTGGGATCCACCCGGAGCGGTGTCACCCATCCCAGCAGAGCGGGAAGGTTTCACCGGCCGCTATCCCCGGGCAGCGACCCCAGAGCTCCACGGCCCAGGTGCCGCCCCCGAGCATCCCCGCGGGTGGGAGCGGGGCCGTGCCCGGGCCGGGGCCGCGGCGGGGCCAGAAATAGCCCCGATTTCCATATGTAGGACGGGGCGGCCCCGCCAGCGCAGCCACGACCTACTTTCCCCCGGCCCGGGGCCCCTGCGCTCCCCGGGGCTGCGGTGGCTCCGCGGGGCCTGCCCGGAGCCCACGCCGTCCCCGGCAGCCCCAGCGGGCCCGGAGCTCCGCTAGCGCCGATCCCGCGGGCTCACCCCAGCCCGCAGCTCCCGCCCCGACCCCGCCGGGAAGGGCCGGAGCATCCACGGGGATTCATCCCGCGGCTCCCGCTGCCGCTGCCGAGCCCTCCGGCTCGCCCACAGTGAGCTCCGCGCTCCAAAGGCGCGCCCTCGGCGCTCTATTTTTAATTTTCTAAACCTTTTTGCGACGCCGAGCAGAGAGCCGGGAGCTTTTCCCGGCGCCTCTGGGATGCTCCTGCCTTTCAGGGCCGCACAAACCGATTGGTTTCCGTGTGAACACGGCTTTTTCCATTAAGGAAAAAATGAATAAAGATCCAGCCTTAATCCACCGCTGCTGAGCATCTTCCGTCTCACAGGCAGCATCCACCTGCGGGGCTGGATTGGGGATGGCACCGGGAAGTCCCCGAGGGGAGAAATGCCAATATTTATCCCACAACCTGTTGTTTTCCTCAGCAAATATCCAGGCAGGAAGGAGGTTCCTGCTCTTTGCACAACAGCAAGGATTTTCGGCAGCCTGAGCCTGCTGGTGGGATTGTCCCTTCCCGGCACGTTTTGTGTCACTTGTTCCACGCTCCCGGCCTCGCTGGGGAATTCAAATTTATTGTTGGAGAGGGGAAATCGAACCCAGCTCCGGCAGCTCTGGGCTCCAGCCTGGGAGAGGTGAGGAACAAAAGCAGGAGGAGGAGGTTTCACTGCACCTGAGGCCTCTTTCCAGCCAGGGCTGTTTGTGTCGGTGCCAAGTGGCTGAAAGAGCCACAGGAAGTGACAGAAAGGAGCGGGAAAGGCTCTGCCCGGCCAGGGGGGGTGGGAGGGGAGCAAAGGAGAGAACCTCAGCTCTGCTGAGGGGCAGGGCAGGGCAGGGCAGGGCAGGGCCCAGCACTGGGGAGGGACAGGGACCGGCATCGCAATTGGGAATGGCAGAGGGACCGGGGCCCTTCTGTGGGAATGGAGACCAGCACCTCCACATGGGAAAGGGTCCCAAATCCCCACACAGGGACAGGTACCAGCATCCCCATATGGGAATGGGCCCCAAAATCCCCACACAGGGACAGGTACCAGCATCCCCATATGGGAATGGGTCCCAGCATCCTTCCATGGGAATGGGTACCAGCATCCCTGTGGGAGGCCCTGCAATCATCTCCATATGGGAAAGGGTCTCAAAATCCCAAACAGAGACAGGTACCAGCATCCCCACATGGGAATGGATTCCAGAATCCCCACATGGGAAAGGATTCCAGAATCCCCACACAGGTACCAACATTCCCATGGGAATGGATTCCAGAATCCCCACATGGGAATGGGTTCCAGAATCCCCACACAGGGAGGAGTTTCACCATCTCCCCATGGGAATGGCTCCCAGGCAAACCCCACCCAGGCAGGCCTGGCCTCAACACCTCCAACCCCACAGCTCTTCCCAGATCAGACCCACAAGGCAACAGAGCAGGAGGAAATCGAGAGCAGGGTGAGCTCCATGCCAAGGGAATGTGACCCCAGGGCACTGGGACTCCCCAGCAGGAGCAGCTGCTCCCTTCACCCCATCCCCAGCTTGTTCCACCTGGGAGATGTTCCAGATCCGCTCCCTGCAGAGCCCCTGTCCCATCACGCTCCAGGTTCTCCTCAAATTCTCAGCTCCAGGAGCTCACAGATCCACCTGGTGCTTGGGAAAGCACTTCCAGCTGTGGGACCAGCAGGGAAAGCTTCCAAACGGGACCATGGAAGCTCCCACAGCCCCGTGGGTGAAGGAAACACACCCAAAGTTTGGATTTCACAGCACGGGAAGGTTTTCCTGGCTGATGTGATCCCACTGGGAAGACACATTGTTCCAAAACCAAGGCAGAGACATTTCTGAGCCTGAAACACCAACTGCCCCCTCATTTTCATGTCCAAACAGCTCCACTTTCATTCCCACCAGGTGAGTTCCTCTATTCTTTAGCAAACACTTCCTACACTCAGCAGGACCAGGAAAATGTGTCACTCAGTGTCCCTGTGGCTGCCACCCCCAGCACCCTCCGGCTGCTTCACCCAGCCCTGCTCTTCCTCCCCAGATTTCCCCTCTGGGCATTTCCTTTCCTCTTTTTCAGGTCTGAGCTGTGCCAGACAAGCCCTGGTTCCCAAAAACTTGGGGCAGGGAGAGCCCCAATCCAAGCCCAGTCCTGGACCACAATGGATCCTGAACCTTCAGCTGAGCCCAGAGCTTGCTCTGCTTCTCAGTTAGGCTCTAACCTTTGCCAAGGGGAAAAAAATAATGAAAAATCACTCAAGCCCTGATTTTCATGCAGGGAAGTGCAAAGCTTGAGCAGGCGAGCGTGACCCTCGTGCCCTGCTGCCCGCTGGAGACGCAGCGGATTTTTCCTCTGGAAGATCCTGGGTCAAACAAAGCAGTGGCAAAATTCCTCTCATCTGCAGGATTTGGCTGTTTCCCTTCACCTCCCACCCCATCCTCACCCCGGCTGCGGGAAGGACCCATCCCCACAGGATAAACCCCACCGGGGCCCCAGGGAAGTTCACGGTTGGGGTTTCCCTAATTAGGAGCAGGAAGCACCGACCCCGCTCTGGCCTGGCTGCAAACCCGAAAGGAGAAGGAACCCCATTAACTTCTGCTGCCCTTTCAGTCTGACTCCAACCCGGGGCTGGGTTTGGGAGGGCTCCGAGCTTGTCCCATCCTCCAGAGGGGCTGGGGGGGAAAATCCCAGAGCTGTGACCCTGGCTGAGGCCGGGAAGTGCTGGGAAAATGCTGGGAAAACGCACGAGCCACGGATGTTGGGCTCGGCTTTGCTTTTTTTTCTTCCCTCCTCTAATTGCTGCTGCTATTTGAACGGAGCCAGACATTTCCTCGCCGGCTTGCGAGGCCCATAAATGTTTGATGTCCTTTCCCTCCGAGCTCAGGCAGCAGAGCCTGCCGGGGTTCGGGGGAGGCGAGATGGGATGGGAGCAGCCACGGAACCCCGGGATGGGCCGGGAGAGGATCCGGCCCCAAACCCACAGCGAAAGGCTCATCACCCCCTCTCCCCCTGTCGTCTCCTCCCCCCGTTCCTAGAAGGAGATCCCACTGCCCAGCCTCCGTGCAATATGGCTTTGTGCCGCAGGAACCTAAATTTAGAGCCCAAACCCTCCGGGGGCTCCTCGCGCTCCGAGGTATTTATAGCTGCAGGCAAACTCCGGCTGGAATGTCGGGAGCAGCTGGAATTGCACGGAGCAGGGATCAGCCCTGCCCGTGGCACGGATGGGGTTTTGGGGCGACATCCCAAAAATCAGGATCAGCCCCAAATCAGGAGTGTGTGGGAATCCCAGCCGGGGGGGCTTTGGGGCAGATTTGGGGTTTTAAGGCCGGATCCAGAGGGAAGAGGATGAGGCTGAGAGGCTCAGGGATGGCCCAGCTGCTGCTCTGCAGCTCCTGCACAAAAATCCAGGCACTCATTTCCCCAAAAGCATTTTCCAGGGAATGGGAATTCACCCTTGGATCATCCAGAGCAGAGTTCCTTTTTCCCAATCCTGTGTCCAGCCAGCTCCTCTCCCATCCCAATCGTCACATCCTGATTTAAACTAGTCCGGCTGCGGGGAGGGAATGAGTGGGACAGGAATGAGGGGGACAGGAATGAGGGGGACAGGAATGAGGGGGACAGGGGTGGGGAGGCCCAGGGGCAGCAGTCAGTCCTGATCCAGGGATGCAGACAGGGATGGGAGCAGGATGGGAGTGTCCCAATCCCATTCCCCTGCCTGCCATGGGCTTGGGAATTCCTTTTCTCCAGGGGCTCCAGCGCTGGGGTCACAGGCCCCGCCCATGCTGGAGCTGGTGAGAGCAATCGCGAATGCCGGAGTTGGGTCGGAAGGGAAATCAGAAGGAAAATCCCCACATTGAGGTTCCTGGGACCCTCTTGCATCCATGGTGATCCCAGCTAGACCCTCAGCCTCACCTCAGGCATCATCAGTAGACAAAAAGAAAAAAATCACAAAAACCTCACAGAAATAAAGGATTTTTGGCAAATCCTGTGTTGGAGCCTACAATGGAAGAGCCCATGGGAATCCAGCACCAATCCCAAACGTTCAAGGGCTGAGCAGGCAGCCCCAAAAAGTCTCCATTTAGCCCCAAACTCCTGATGGGTGGGAGACAGAACCTGGAACTGCTGCTTCCTGCAGCACCTTCCCAATCCTGCTCCTGGAATTCCCATCCTATCCCATCCAATCCCATCCCATCCCAGTCCGGGCTGGTGACCCCATGGACACAGGGGTGTCCCTTCACAGGATGATGTCCCAGGGGTCCCAGACCCATCCACACTCCAAGAAATGTTCAATGGATCCTCTCTCCTTCCTGCCCTTCCCTGCTGGATGTTGGGAAGATCTTGCCATGGAAAGTAAAGGGATTTGGGACGCTCCAGAGCCAGGAGCTGTTCCCATTCCAGGATCCCATCCAGAAATCCCACCAGCACCTTCCCACCTCTGCACCAACATCCCCTGGGGGCTTTGGGGACATCTGTGGGACATTTGGGGACACCTGGCCAGAGCCTGGCATGCCAAGATGGAGAAGCAGGGATTCATTAATCCCAATTGATTCATTAATCCCAATTCAAGGCAAGAGGGCAGAGAGGGAGAACCTGCTGGGCCACCCCAATTCCAGCACTGGGAACAACCTCAAAATCCAGGGGGTCCTGCCCAACCCTGAGCCCCCCAGGGCTGCAGGAGGTGTCCCAGGGGCATAGGGGGACCCCATATCCAGGGGGATCCCATATCCAAGGGCATGGGGTAATCCCATATCCAGCGTAATCCCATATCCATGGTGATCCCATATCCAGGGTCATGGGGTGATCCCACATCCAGGTAATCCCATACCCAGGTGATCCCACATCCAGGTGATCCCTCGTCCAGGTGATCCCTCGTCCAGGTGATCCCATACCCAGGTGATCCCTCATCCAGGTGATCCCTCATCCAGGGCCACAGGGGGATCCCGGATCCAGGGCTCCCATCCCCCCTCCCACCCAAAGCAGTTCATTAGTGGTAAATGGGAAGAAACAGCTCCTCCCAGCTCCGGGGAAAACAAACCCAAGGGATTCCGTGGATCTGGGATTTTGGAGCCAGGGTATCCCAGTGGGATGCAATTCCCATGTCACAGAGGCCCTGGGGGGGATGATGAGACCCCACGGCCAATAAACCCAGCCCAGGATCCAAGTCCATCCCAGTTCATCCCAGTCCATCCCAGTTCCCT
Source organism: Acanthornis magna (assembly GCA_036785705.1). Classification (NCBI taxonomy): domain Eukaryota; kingdom Metazoa; phylum Chordata; class Aves; order Passeriformes; family Acanthizidae; genus Acanthornis; species Acanthornis magna. The sequence goes on from JAWUZG010000110.1 coordinate 53,961, forward strand.
GCTCTGGAGTCCCTGATGGATGCCCAGGCCCCCAATATCCCCATCAGCACATCCCTAATTAACGCCGGGGTAATTAACGCCGGGACCCCCCGGGTTTGCAAGAGGTGTTTGTAATGATCCTTTGACAGAGGTAACCCAGAGGGCACCGATCTGCAGCCCCTGGGGGCTAATTAGAGCCTAATTAGTGCTCATCAGTGCCCTGGGAGCCCCCAAACACGGCCAGGGCTGGCCAGGTCTCAGAGCCAAGGAGGAAATTTGGATTATGAAATCCTGGATTATTTCTGGAAAAGGAGAGGAAATTTGGATTATGAAATCCTGTATTATTTCTGGAGGAGGAGGTGACAAAGGCAGCGGCGACACCAAAGCGCCCCAAAGTTCCCAAAAAAGGGAACCTCGCCCTCAGGGCTGCCTCCAGGGGTGTCAGGGCTGCCCAAAGTCCCCCCTGTTCCATCAACAATTCCCTGGCAGCTCTGGGATTTTCCACTGGGATGGAGCCAGGCTTTGGAGCAGCCCAGGCTGCCCCAGCTCCAGCTCCAAGCCCTGATCCTGGTGGAGATTCCCACCAGGGATGGCACTGCGAGCCCGAGGGAGAGGAGAAAGGAAGAGCTGGATGGTGCCGCTCCCCAAAAACCTCCAAAATGCGGGAAAAATGGCATTTTCCCTGATTTCCCTGGCTGATCTTCACTGGGAGCATGGAGAGGTTCCCCAGGACACAACGGCCACCCCCAGCAGGTGGAAAATTGTGAGGAGCCCGAATTTGCCTTAAAAAAGCTGGGAATGATGGACTGAGGGTGAGTTTGGGGAAGTGCAGGTCCCTGTGAGCTCCAGAGCTGCTGCCTCTGCAGGGACACGAACACAGCCACTTTCTGTTCCCTTCCAGCTTGACTTGCAAAAACGAGAAATAAATAAGGTTTTTCTTTCTAAATGCCCAGTTTGGCCCCAAACTCCCACTCCCTTCCCCCAAAAGGCAGCCCTGGGTGGGATTTTTGACATTTGCTGCCTGAGCATCCCTTCCACCCCCCCCAAGCCTCTGCCAGGACCTCAGCAGCTCTGACACAGCTCCGTTCCCCTCCTCCTCCTCCCGAAAACCGCGGTTTTTGGCCAACAAACTGTTTTGCCAACAAGTTGTGCTCCGTGCTGCCTGAGAGATGAGGTTTTCCAAGCTTTTCCCAGGTTTTCCCAGCTTTTCCCTGGCTCCAGCCTCCTCCTCCCCACCCCAGGTCCCACTTCTGGGCTGTAGCCAGGGGGATTCGTGCCCAGGCTCCCCCACATTGAGGTTTTACCCCCTTTTTTCCCAAAATAATCGCTGTTTCTCCACCAGTCGGGGCAGGAGAAGCAGCCCTGAGGTTGCTGCTGTTATTTTTATCTCAAAATAAAAGAGTTTGAACCAGGGCCAAGTTGTGCTGAGGGAGGGGAAGGCTTCTCGTGGCCACAGGGATGTAAACACAGCCTTGGGAACATCCCAGTCCATCCCAGTCCAGCCTGGAGAGAGCTGGGATCACCTACCATCTGGGATGGGAGGTTTGGGTCCCCCCAAATCAGGGCTGTCCCCTCCAAGCAGAGCCACACGTGGGCTCAGCACTGACTCAAAAAGCACCAGAATTCATTTTCAGAGTCAATTTGAACAAAAATCCTCAGAAGAACCAAAGCTCTGAAAACACTTTTACCTCCCCACAGCCCAAAGGAGCATCCCACAGGATGCCAGGTCCGATCCCATCCCTTCCCGGCCCCAAAACACAGAGTTTTTGGGGCAGGTGTCACAGCCTCTGCCTGGATCCAGCCACATCCTCCCATCCCACCCGGAATTCAGCAGCTCCAGCCTGGCTGGGCACAGGAGCTGCTCAGGAGGTCACCGAGACGCTCCAGAGCTCTGCACCAGGATCTCAGCTGAAATGGTGAATAAATTCATGGGGAGGGAGGGAAGAGAGGCCACAAAGAGCTCCCTGTTCCACCCCCGCTCCCCCCGGGCAGGGAAGGAGCCCTGGACACTCCCCATGGCAAATCTCCCCCACGGCATGGAGGGAATAGGGAATGGCAAAAACACGGGTGGGAAACTGGGAATGGCACAAAGTAGAAGTGGGAAACTGGGAATGGCACAAAACTCGACTGGGAAACTGGGAATGGCACAAAACATGGGTGGGGAAACTGGGAATGGCACAAAGTATGGGTGGAAAAGTGGGAATGGCAAAAACATGAGTGGAAAATTGGGAATGGATTAGAGGTGGAAAAGTAGAGGTGGAAAACTGGGAATGGCACAAAACACAGGTGGGAAAGCTGGGAAAGACAAAACATGGGTGGGAAACAGGGAATGGAACAAAGTATGGGTGGAAAAGCTGGGAATGGCTCAGAACATGGGTGGGAAACTGGGAATGGCAGAAACACGGGAGGAAAAGCTGAGAACGGCACAAAGTAGAGGTGGAAAACTGGGAATGGCATGAAGTACAGGTGGAAAACTGGGAATGGCACAGAATATGGGTGGAAAAGCTGGGAAAGGCTCCTCTCCTCCCTCCACAGCCATGCAGGGGCTCTGGATTCAGGCAGGGCCCAGCAGCCACAGCCGGGTCTGGGATGACCCCAGGGGAGGCACAGCCCTGCCGGGGCTCGGGTGTCCCCTCCTGCAGCAGCTCCTGGGCCAGAGGAGCCCTGGGGATGGGTGGGGAGGATGAGGAGGGAAGGCCCATCCTGGGGACGCTGCAGGATGTCCCACAAGGGCTCCTTCCTGCTGCTCCAGGGGAGGCCCAGCCCATCCGAAGGGGTTTCTCCCCCAAATCGCTGCTCCCCATCTGCCGAGCCCCAGGGAGTGCCGGGGCTGTGCCTCCGGGAGCAGAACAGCTGCAAAAACCAACCCGGAGCTGGGCAGGGTGTGCGGTGTGACCACAGCCAGGCTCCCGGGAAGGCGAGAGGGACAGGGACACGGGGACAGGGACACGGGGACAGGGACATGGGGACAGCACTGAGCGGAGCAGGGTTAGAGTCCCTGCAGGCTCGGGACGGGAGCCGTTCCCGGTTCCCAGAGGGTTTGGTACCCGGCTCACGTCCCGGGACAGGCATTCCCCAGCCCCCGCTGCCGTCTCCCGGGGCTGCCGCGCGTCTCCCGGGGGGAAAAGGAGCCTTGGGGACACTCGGGGATGTCACTGCCACCGCTCCATGCCACACACAGGCCGGGTGGGAGGTGACAGTGGTCAGAGGACCCTGTGCCCCTTGGGAAGATCTGGGACCCTTTCCTTTATTTATTTTTTTTTTTTTTTTCCATGAAAGAGGAAGAAGCTGGGGTTGAGCACGGCTGGATGGGAGGAGTTGGGCTGCCCCTAAATCGGGGCTGGGCTGAAGCCCTGTGACCCCAGCTCGGTGTCCCTAAATCGGGGCTGGGCTGAACCCCTGTGACCCCAGCTCGGTGTCCCTAAATCGGGCTGGGCTGAACCCCTGTGACCACATTTCACAGCAGGGAGCTCCGATGCACCCCACGGCTGAGCGCTGCAAACTCCTCACATCAAAGCCCAGAGCACCCCAAAGCTCAGGAGAGACCTTCCCTCATGGCCCCAGTGCCGAGCCCAAACCACTGGAAAACATCCTGGGAATGAGGGGATGCTGACCCCCCCAGATCCCTGCAGGGATTTCCTTCACCCCAAAACCCTGCAGGGCTCTCTGGGTCCTGTGTTCCTCTTTATCCCTCGGGACTGAGCCGAGGGAGGATCCGGAGGGATTGCAAGGAGCAGGGGATGTCCTTCCACAGCGACCCTCGCACGGAGTCACAGCCCAGGACTGAACCCACAGCCGAGATCCCCCACAGGAAACAGGGACAGCCCCGGAGCTGCCCCAGCAATGCCAGGGAGCCGCGAAAGGTTAGGGCCAATCAACGCTGTCAGTAATTAAGGTGATGAGTTGATCCCTAAGCTGGGCTCCGACAGCAGCCGGGGCCACAACAAAGCACCCTGACCCCACAGCCTGGGGACCCCAAACCAGGGGTGGCACCCAGGGCTGGCTGCACCCACCCCCTGCACAACCCACGGCCTGATTAGAGCTCATCAACCCACTAATTACCCCAGCGGAGCTGCCTGTCCTGCCCCTCTCCCCGGCTGTCCCCAGCAGTCCCCGGATGCCACTCGGCTGCCAGCGTCCCCTTCTCCTGCCCGGAGGAGGAGGAGGAGGAAGCCGCGATTCTCCAGCCTGTGTGTGGTCTGGGGGTGGGGAGCAGACACAGCATTCGCAGAGCACAGAGAGGAGCCTGTGCTGGGAATTTCGGGTGTCCGGCAGGGCTGGAGCTCATCTCCCCGGGAATGGCTGAGGCAGGAGCCTGCGTGTCCCTCGTGCTCTCCCAAGGGGTCTGTGTCCAGCTCCGAAGGGATGGGGCAGCAATGGGCTGAGCCAAGGCCATGGGGCACAGCCAAACCCAGACCTCTCCAGGGCTCTGTGGGAAAACCTCTGTGCCGGGAGGAGCAGGCCCTGCCCCTCAGCACTGCCAGGGCGGCACACAAAGGGTGACAGGCAGAGATCCCGAGGGATCCATCCCAGCTTCCCCAAAGCCAGGCAGAGAGGGGTCACAGGCAGCAGGAGATCAAAGGGAAGCGCCGAGTCCCGGGAGAGCTGTCACTGTCACAGCACTCCAGCCCTGCCAGGGCCCTGTCCCTGTCCCCCTGCACTGCCCAGGATGGGGACAGGGACTCGGCCCAGGAGCTCCAGGGCTCGGAGCCAGCAGGGCTGGAGCTGCTGATCCGGGCCCCGAGAGCAGCAGAACACTCCGGGTGCTGCTCCAGGGAAAGGCTCCTGGCAGGGCCCGGATCTGGCACTGGGGGGACTGGGGATCCCCAAATCCATCCCCATCCACCGCCATGGGATGGGCCAGAGCTGGGCCAGGGCACTGCTTCCCACCCCGGTGACCCCAGCGAGGAGCTGAGTGTGCCCGAGGAGAACCAAGGATTTCAAATGGTCGGGGAAGAGGAGAGGCCTCGATCCCATCCAGGGGGGAGGCAGCAGCTCCTGCAGCCTTCAGAAACATCCCCCATCCCATCAGATCCCAGCCCGGCTCTGAACAGCCCCACAGCCTCTCCTAAACGGCCTAAACACCCTCGGGAAACGCCGACAACCTCATCCGGGACGCAGCAACTCCAACTCCCCAAAAGGAGAAGGGGAAAATTCATCTGGGGAGGATGGGCACCCCCAGAGCTGACCCCACACCCCCACGGGTGCCGGGGATGGGCAGAGCCCCACTCCCCTCTCACCACCGCGGGATGGAGTGAGCACGGACTGCCCCGGATCCACAGCAAAGGGAATTTTGGGCTGGATAAAGTGCCCTTGGATCCCGCGGCCGCGCAGATCCGCCAGAAGCACCGGAGCAGTGTCCCATGTCCCCTCAGCCTCCTCAGAGACTCTCAAGTTGTGTCTCTATTCCAGAGGGGCTGAGCTGGGAACACCCCTCAGGCAGAAATGGGGGGGCCAGCCTGAGGCACCCCCAAAGCAGACCCCAAACAGGAGGGGTGACCTCGGGGTTATCGCATGCAGCAGCCAGGCCCTGGGGCTTCTTCCCCTCTCAAAGAGAGCAGGAGGAGGAGGAGGAGGAGGAGGAGGCAACCTTCCTCCCCAGCACGCTCTCTCAGCGCTCCCGGGCTGGGAGGGAAAAGCATCTTGGGGCTGCAGGAGAATCCTACCCGGAGAGCATCCCCAAAAACCAGCGCCCCGATCCCCCAAAAGCTCCAACGCCACGCTTGGGGCGGGGTGCGGGCAGGGATGGGTTCCCATGGACCCCGGGCTCCCATGGATGCTCTCCCGGCCAGAGCTGCCGGTTTTGGGGGAGCAGCAGTTTTGGAAGTGCCACGAGGACGCCCAGCCCCTTCTCCTCCGGCCACATGGAACGGGAGCGGCGGGGCTGCATCCGCGCCCCCCGCCCCACCGGGGGCTGGCGATGCGGGAGGGGACGGGTGGGGGGCAAGTCTCCCGTGCGGCAGGAGGGGGTTCCTCCCTCTCCGCCCCCCGGGGATTTTTGAGGCGTGTTTCCCTACGACCTTCAAACGGCAGCTGCCCGCAGCCCCCTCCCCACGGCCGCCACCCTGCCCGGCACCGCCCGGGGGTCGCAGGGGACGGAGGCAGGGGACACCCCCGGGGCTCTGCGGGCGCGGAGGGGGCGGCGCGGGGCAGGGCGAGGGGAGCGGAGCCCCTCGGGTGCTGGGGACCCCCAAGCGAGGCGCGGGTGCCGGAGCCCCCCGGGCGGGTCCCGGTCCCTCGGCGGGTGCCGCCCCCCCGCCGGCTGCCGCTGCCAGACCCCGCACGGTGCCGGTCCCCCCCGGTACCGCTGCCGGCCCCACGCCCCCAGCCCGCTGCGGGTGCCCCCCGCCCGCTGCCGATCCCCGCACGGTACCGAGCCCGGTTCCTGCCCGCGCACGGCGCCGGTGCCACCCGCACACACGGCCGTCCGCCGCGGTTCCGATCCACGCGCGGTGCCGGGGCCGGTCCCACCCCCTGCCCGCGGCCAGCTCATCCGCGGGGCCGGTGCCGCCCGCTGCCGGTGCCGCTCCCTCCCCTCAGCCCCGCTCGGTGCCGGTGCCCCCCGCCCGGTGCCCCCCGCCGGTGCCCCCGCACTCACCAGCGCGGCGCGGGCGCTGAGCAGCAGCAGCAGCAGCAGCGGGAGGCTCCGCAGCCCCCGGGGCGCCGGCGGCGGCACCTCCCCGGGCATCTTCCTGCCGCAAGGACGCTGCCGGCGGCGGCGGGAGGCGGCGGGAGGCGGCGGCGGGGGCGGGGAAGGGCCTTTGTTGCCGCCGCCCGCGGGAGGCGGGCGGTGGGTGCGGGCGCTGGGTGCGGGGCCGCCGCCGCCGCCGCGCCGCCCTCCCGGCCCCGCCGCGCCCCCCCCGCGCCGCCGCCGCCACCGCCCGGCCCCGCACGGCCACGGCCCGGGGGGAGCGGCGGGGGCGAGGAGGGGAGCGGGGGAGGAGCCTGGGGGGGCACGGGGGTGGGGTAGAGTGGGGGATCTTGGGGGGGATGGGGGCGACCTGGGCACAGGGGAGAGGTCTGGGGCAGATTGGGGGAGGGAGCTTGGGGAACAGATGGGGGGCTGGGAAAATTGGGAGGACCCCGGGGTAGATGGGGGGAAGCATGGGGGACATGTGTGGGGGGCTCTGGGGCAGATTGGGGGACCCTGGGGTAGATGGAGGGGGGACCTGTGGCAGGTTAGGGGGACGCTGTGGCAGATGGGAGGCGACCTGGACATATGGGAGGGGTCTGGGGCAGAGTGGGGGCCCTGGGGTCAGTGGGGTGAAGCCTGGGGCAGATTGGGGAAACCCCGGGGGTAGATAGGGAGGAGCATGGGAAGGCCCTGGGGCAGACTGGGGGGACCCTGGGGTAGATGGGGGGCGACCTGGGGCATATGGGGAGGGATCAGGGGCAGATGGAGGGGGCAGGTGTGGATGGGATTTGCTGGAATAACTAAAGAAGGGCACTGGGACAGACTGGGGGCAGCCTGGGGTACATATGGGGGGAACTGGGGCAGACTGGGGCGGTTCAGGGGGAGATAGGAGGGTCTGGGGGCAGCCGGGGGTAGATGGGGGGGGCCCGAGGTGGTGTTTGGGACACATGGGGGGCACTCAGGAATAGATGGGGGGAGCAGGTACTCAGGCAGGGGCTGTCCCCATGGCGGGTCCCTTGCAGGGGCTGTCCCCAGGCAGGGTCCCCTGCAGAGGCTGTCCCCATGCCGGGTCCCCTGCAGAGGCTGTCCCCAGGCAGGGTCCCTGGCAGGGACTGTCCCCATGCCGGGTCCCTTGCAGAGGTTGTCCCCATGGCGGGTCCCCTGCAGGGACTGTCCCCATACCCGGCCCCGCTCGCCGCCGGCCCGCCCGCGTTGCTGGGGCTGCACCGCCCCGCCGTGGCCGCCGCCACCCCTGCAGGGACCGGGCCGGGGTCGCAGGGTCCCCGCGGGTCCCCGCCGGGGTTGGTACCCCAGGGGTGGCCCCTGAAGGGTGGCGGGGGTTGTCCGAGCCCACCGGGGGGGCTGGGGGGCGGAGGGCGCTTGCGCCGGGTCCTTGTCCCCGCGGCGGCCGCGGGGGTGGCAGCGGCAGCTCCGGTCCCCTTGTGTCCCCTCGGGTCCTGGGCGGTGCGAGGGGACAGGGTCCGGCTGAGGTCACAGACCCTGGCTGAGGTCACAGACCCTGGCTGAGGTCACAGATCCTGGCTGAGGTCACGGACCCTGGCTGAGGTCACGGACCCTGGCTGAGGTCACAGACCCTGGCTGAGGTCACAGATCCTGGCTGAGGTGACGGATCCTGGCTGAGGTCACGGACCCTGGCTGAGGTCACAGATCCTGGCTGAGGTGACGGATCCTGGCTGAGGTCACAGACCCTGGCTGAGGTCACAGTTCCTGGCTGAGGTCACAGACCCTGGCTGAGGTCACAGATCCTGGCTGAGGTCACGGACCCTGGCTGAGGTCACGGACCCTGGCTGAGGTCACGGACCCTGGCTGAGGTGACGGATCCTGGCTGAGGTCACAGACCCTGGCTGAGGTCACAGACCCTGGCTGAGGTCATGGATCCCGGCTGAGGTCACAGACCCTGGCTGAGGTCACAGACCCTGGCTGAGGTCACAGATCCTGGTTGAGGTCACAGATCCTGGCTGAGGTCACAGTTCCCGGCTGAGGTCACAGTTCCCGGCTGAGGTCACAGATCCTGGCTGAGGTCACAGATCCTGGCTGAGGTCACAGATCCCGGCTGAGGTCACAGACCCTGGCTGAGGTCACAGTTCCCGGCTGAGGTCACAGATCCTGGCTGAGGTCACAGACCCTGGCTGAGGTCACGGATCCCTTCCCGTCCCTTCTCCAGCAGCCACGCTCAGAAGGGACAAAGCAGTGCCAGCAGCCGTGTCCCTCCCAGGCTGTGTCCCCTCTGTCCCCCATGGGTGGCTCTGGCCACCTCCTGCCCCCCAGAGCAGCTCCAGGGGAGAGCTGATCCCATTCCCACAGGGCTGAGCCCGAACCCGCAGGAGTCTGGGGACAGACAGAGCCTGGACACACTCCCCATCCTCTCCAGCCTGAATGAGATGCTCAGTACTAAACTTAACCTGAAAAAATAGATTTATATCGCTTGGTTTCACTGTTTGGCCCCAAACCTGCAGCCAGGCTGCTGAGGGGTGGGAATGGTCTGTGGGAAGGGTCTGTGCCCTGCACGTGTTTCAAAATCCACCCTGTGCTAAGCCAAAATCAGTCATTTCCTGTAAAAAAGGGTTTTTTTCCCCCTCCATCACTTCGCCACACATGATCCCACCCTCCACGAGTTCCCACATTCTCTGGGATTCCCCACACGGCTCTGATGGCCCTCTGGAGAAGGGTTTTTAAATGCAGCAAAGCGCACCACAGGGACAGGACGGTCCTGGGTGCTGCAAATGGGGGAAACTGGCAGGAAGGAGAGGCTGATTTTGGGGGTTCTGCTCACACTGGGGACAAAATGGGGAGCTGGAGCTTCCCTAGATAGGGAATTGGGGGAGCAAAGGACACCAGGACATCGTGGGGGCAGCAGGGGATGGATGGGGGCAGAACCCTCAGCTCCACGGGGCAGCCTGGAGGGGAGAGAGGACAAAAAGGAACCACGAGGAGACGAGAAGCGCCAGGGCAAGAATTCCTTCCCAAGATCCCATCCATCGCTGCCCTCTGGCAGTGGGAAGCCATTCCCTGTGTCCTGTCCCTCCATCCCTTGTCCCCAGTCCCTCTCCAGCTCTCCTGGAGCCCTTCAGGCCCTGCCAGGGGCTCTGGGCTCTCCTTGGAGCCTTCTCTTCCCCAGGTGAGCACCCCCAGCTCTCCCAGCCTGGCTCCAGAGCAGCTCCATGAATTCCTCTGGACTCTCCAGCAGCTCCAAATCCTCGATTTTGGAGGCTCCGGGGCTGGGGCAGCTCTGCAGGTGGGGAAGGAGCAGACTCCCCCATCCCCTGGGGCGAGGAACCTTCCCCTGCTCTCCACCCCAACACCTCCCCACTCAAAACTCCAAACCCCACCACCAAACACCCCAGGAAAAGCCCCGAGCCAGATTCCAAAGTTCTGTATTTTTCAAAATAAAGATCACACGTTGTTTAGAGACAATCTACACAAGAGTTACAAAAAATAGTCGCCCAGGCATAAGCATACACAGGTTTGTTAATTATACACATATGGTTACAAGTGTGCTTGCAAAAAAGTCCATTGGAAATATACACAAGGCTCTGTAAATGTACACCGTGTAGTGTTACAATTCTATATTCAAACAAGGAAAATTGACAGTATGTTACATTCACTTACAAGTAGACAAAATGCAAAATACAGTTCATCTTCTGTACAAAAAAGGGGGGAGGTGATTCACACTTTACAAGGTGAAAAGGGACTCTGATTGTAAGGAAAACTAGGGGGGGCTGTACTTTTGCACTTTTGTTTCTTACTGTCACAAAAGAAGCAAAACATTACTTTGTAAGATTCAAAAAAACACTATTTGGAACTGAATCAGGTTCGTAGAACATTTAGAAAGGATCTCTACCGTCCAGCTAGGTGACAAATAAAACCAAGCAGTTATTTTTCTTCCTTTTTTTTTTAAACATTAACTAGGCTGTATAAAGAGAACATTTCCTTCAAAAGAAAAAATTTACTTCTGGTTGAAATTACAATTTACAATATACAACACTATATGCTACGACCATAAAAGGTGTGAATATACACTGAAATGCACAGGTTTTGCTAATTCTTTTTTTTTCTGTTTTCTTACCAAAAAACGGGTTTTATGTCGATTCAAACTTCTCCACATTTACATTACAGAGGTTTACCAATGTACAATTGTACAGTCAGAAGTATGTTCCACTACTAGGGTACATTATAGATACAGATCAGACATCAAAACAAGAAAATACTACAAATTTTTATATATGTAAAGTCTACACCAAGTATACACTATATATTTATAGAAGCAAGACCAAAGCCGAGTTGGATTTTTTTGTTTTTCCTCATGCTAAATAATCAAATTGTGTCTCTCCAGGGAGGAGTGGGCAGTCAAAAATACCCCAATCCTCCACTTTAAAATCATCTCTGGGTGTTTTCTCCCCCAAAAAACGCCAGCTAAGCTCCCTCCGTCAGCATGTCAGAGTCACAAATAAAATAGAAATAAAGCCATTAAAAAGTCCCAAAACCTGAATTTGGTGTCTCCGTTTAAAACCGAACTTTAGGCAAGTTGAATTTTTCTCTTTTCAGTATTTATAAGCAGCGTGGTGTCACTGAACTAAAATCCCAACTTCTCGCTGATATTTTTGGGCTAAAAGGAGGAAAAAAAACCCCCAAAACAGGTATTTGCATAAAATCATGAATTAAAAACGGGTTTGTTTTTTTTTCTGGTTTGTTTGTTGTCTTCAAACCAACCACCCTGAAAGTCTCCACATTTGGAATATAGATACAACAGTGAACAAAAATGTGGCCTTCCATGTACATCTGAGACCTATGTACAAGAATTCTATACACCAGTAAAACAGCAGGGCAATTAGTTAATTAAAAAAAATAATTAGTACATGTTATGCATAATAAAATTAAAGAAATTTACAAAGGCTTCTCTTGTTTTTTTGTTTTTTTCCTGCTTTTCTTTGTTTGTTGTTTTTGTGGGTCGTTTTTTTTTGTTTGTTTTTGTTTGTTTTTTTTTAGCAACCGTGGCGGGTGGTGTGGGTGGACAGTGGGATGGATTCCTGGGATGGATTCCGGGGATCCTGGGGGTCTGTGCTCCCTCAGATGATGCCGTTGGGGGGGCCGCAGATGGGCCCCAAATCCACCCCGTTTTTCATGTAGTATTTCTCCAGCTTGGCCAGGATGTGCTTGCCGTAGGTGTATTTGCGCAGGGTGGCGATGTGAGGCCGGATCTGTGGGAAAAGAGGGAAAAATTGGGGTTTAGGAAGGTGGGATGGGGAACATTCATGCCTGGGGAGCTTGGATCTGTCAGAAAAAGGGAAACACTGGGATTTAGGGATGGGGTACATTCATTCCTGGGGAGCTCAGATCTGCTGGGAAAAGAGGGAAAAATGTGATTTAGGGATGGGGTACATTCATGCCTGGGGAGCTCAGATCTGCCGGGAAAAGAGGGAAACACTGGATTTAGGGATGGGGTACATTCATGCCTGGGGAGCTCGGATCTGCCGGGAAAAGAGGGAAAAATTGGGGTTTAGGAAGGTGGGATGGGGTACATTCATTCCTGGGGAGCTTGGATCTGCCAGAAAAAAGGAAACATTGGGATTTAGGGATGAGGTACATTCATGCCTGGGGAGCTCAGATCTGTGGGAAAAGAGGGAAACATTGGGATTTAGGAAGGTGGGATGGGGTACATTCACTCCTGGGGAGCTCCAGGTGAGGCAGAGCCAAACAAACACCGAAATATCTGAGTGGACTTTGCTGGGATCACACAATTCCTGGGGACTGAGGCAGCATTCCCCAATTCCCAGTGGGGATTTCACAGGGGATTCCTGGACAAGCACCAGGGCTCGGAATTCAATGGATTCCCAAGGCCATGGGCAGGGATGGATGGGATCTTGGGAGGGTGGGGAGGGCTGGGCTGGAATTCCCAGAGAAGCTGTGGCTGCCCCTGGATCCCTGTGAGTGTCCAAGGCCAGGCTGGAGCAGCCTGGGACAGTGGGAGGTGTCCCTGCCATGGCAGGGGTGGGGTGGGATTGATTTAAGATCTTTTCCAACCCCACCCATTCCAGAATTCCATGATTTTCCCATTTTCTCCTCTCCACATTCCCTGCTATGTCAGCACACCCTGCTCCGGGGGGGGCACATCCCCAACCCAACCACGGACAGGAATCCCACCCCAAAGCCATCCTGGGGCAGCAGCTCAGCCTCCTGCCCTGAATGCCTGTTCACTGCAATTCCTGTTCACTGCAATTCCTGTTCACTGCAATTCCTGTTCACTGCAATTCCTGTTCAATTCCCGTTCACTGCAATTCCTGTTCACTGCAATTCCTGTTCAATTCCTGTTCAATTCCCGTTCACTGCAATTCCTGTTCACTGCAATTCCTGTTCAATTCCTGTTCAATTCCCGTTCACTGCAATTCCTGTTCACTGCAATTCCTGTTCAATTCCCGTTCAATTCCTGTTCACTGCAATTCCTGTTCAATTCCCGTTCAATTCCTGTTCACTGCAATTCCTGTTCAATTCCTGTTCACTGCAATTCCTGTTCAATTCCTGTTCAATTCCTGTTCACTCCAATTCCTGTTCAAATCCTGTTCACTGCAATTCCTGTTCAATTCCTGTTCAATTCCCGTTCACTGCAATTCCCGTTCACTGCAATTCCCGTTCACTGCAATTCCTGTTCACTGCAATTCCTGTTCAATTCCTGTTTACTCCAATTCCTGTTCACTCCAATTCCTGTTCACTCCAATTCCTATTCGATTCCTATTTCACTGCAATTCCTGTTTCGCTCCAATTCCTGCTCACTCCAATTCCTGCTCACTCCAATTCCTGCTCACTGCAATTCCTGCTCATTCCAATTCCTGTTTCACTCCATTTCCTGTTCACTGCAATTCCTGTTCACTGCAATTCCCATTTCACTGCAATTCCTATTTCTCTCCAATTCCTATTTCACTGCAATTCCTATTTCACTGCAATTCCTATTTCTCTCCAATTCCTATTTCACTGCAATTCCTATTTCACTGCAATTCTTATTTCACTCCAATTCCTGTTCATTCCAATTCCTGTTTCACATCCCAAGAACCACAAATCCTGCCTTGGCTCCCATTCCCTGCAGGAATTCCCTGTGCCCAGGGAAAGGAACAGCAAAGCTCCAATTCCAACATTCCCTCCTTTGTTCAGCTTCATCCCTTTCATTTCTCCCCTTTACCGACAGAACTGTTAAAATCACTTTTCAATTTTATTTTTCAAATAAAAATTCAAATAAAAATGCCCTTTTAACCCCACCCCAAGCTGCTGTTTTCCACTATCTCCAGCCATTCCCACCATCCCTGACTCCGTTTTCCCAGGCTTTCCTGCAGCCTGGGATCGCAGCTGAAATCACATTCTCTCAGGCCCATTTAGCTGTCAACCCAGAGCTATTTTTGACAGCCCCACTGATAATCTAATTTGCATTTTATTCCAAAGGCTTTGCTCGACAGGAAAAAGAAAGTAAGGAATGTCAGGAACAATAATTTGTGTGGTTTTTTTAATACACAACTCTCTGTTATAGATTAGCAAATCCAGGGCCCTTCTGGCACAGTTAAATTGGGTGTATCCTTTGCCAGACATCTTCATTTAATTATCTTTAGCATTTCTTGTGCACTAAAACAGATTTGGGGTTAAAAGAATGACTCTGAGTGATTCCTAAACCTAAGAATTACCATCCCTGAGGATTATTCCAGCTGTTTGTGTTGATTCCATGCATGTGGAGGTCAAAGCAGCTCCCTCACACAAATTCCCGTTTTTAATAGAAAAATCAGTCTGGTTTACTCAAGGATTCTTAAATACAATAATAAAAATTTTTCATTAGCATTTGAATACTGACATTATACACAGTTTTTCTTCAAAATAAATAAAGCTCGGGTTTTCAATGCCAGAGCCACTCAGGATTTCAATTTCTACGAACAGCTCTGGCTGTACCTGGGATTTTTCATCAAGTAACCCCAAAAAATGTCACTGAGGAGAATAAAAACATCTCAGTCAACACCCATTGAAAGCCTGTCTTTTCCACTCCCTGCCATTCTGGAGCCCTGCAAATGTGACCTTTAAAAGCAGGAAAATGAAGACATTCCCTTTTTGCCGAGCTCCCTGCCCTTGGAGCAGCAGGCACAGGGCCCTGGGGATGGCAGATTTCATTCCAAATGTCTCAATTTGGGATAAATATGAACTCCTGGAATGGCTGTGCATTCAAACACGGCAGGATAATGCCAAACCATGGGAATTTAGGGTATCAGCAGGAATTTCTGCATGGAAAGGGTGGTCAGGGATAGGAACTGCCCAAGGAGGTTTGGAGTGCCCATCCCTGGAGGTGTCCCAGGAATTCCTGGAGGTGGCACTGAGTGCTCAGGAATGGGGACAAGGTGGGGATGGGCACAGGGTGACCTTGGTGACCTTGGAGGGCTTTTCCAGCGGCAGGGATTCTGGGAAGTGTCACATCCAAACTTATTGAGAATTGAGAAATGGAGGATTTGATCAATGGATGCAGATTGGAGGTGGCACCAGCGCAGGGTCACCAGGCAAGGCCAGGGAGGGACACAGGGACAGCTGGGGCTGGCACACACAGGGACATGGGGACAGGGACAGGGACACAGAGAGGGGAATAGGGACAGGGACACAGGGGACACAGGGGGACACAGGGACAGGGGGACAGGAACACAGAAGGACACGGGGACAGGGACACAGGGACACAGGGACAGGGACACAGGGACAGCTGGGGCTGGCACACACAGCGACACAGGCACAGGGACACAGGGACACAGAGGGACACAGCCACAGGGACAGGCACAGGGACACAGGAACAGAGACATAGGGATACGGACAGGGACACAGGGACATGCGGACAGGGACATAGGGACAGGCACAGGGACACAGGGACAGGGACACAGAGGGACAGCCACAGGCACAGGGACACAGTCCACAGGGACATAGTCCACAGGGACATAACCAGCAGGGACACAGAGGGACACAGACAGGGGACGCAGCCAAGGGGACACACCCACAGAGCCACAGGGACAAAGCCACACAGCAACAGGGACAGAGAGGGACAGAGACAGGGACACAGGCAGGGGACACAGCCCCAGGTCCGGGTGGCTCCCCCGGAGCTCTGCTCTGCTCCTGCAGTGTCCCCAGCGCTGGCGGCAGCGCAGCGCCTGCTCCGTGCAGAACTGGGTCAGTGGGACACGGCACCGCTGCCAGCAGCAGCTGCACTCCTAACGGCAGCTCCCTACTGCTGCCGAGAGCTGGACAGGGATTTGTGACACGGGAACGGAGTGACAGACAAGGGGAACGGCTCTGGACACAGGGCAGGGACAGATGGGATATGGGGAGAGATTCTTCCCTGGCCCCAACAGCAGGAGCTGCTGGAGAGAGTCCAGAGGGACCCACGGAGCTGCTCCAGGGCTGGAGCCCCTCTGCTCTGGGGCCAGGCTGGGAGAGCTGGGGGTGCTCACCTGGGGAAGAGAAGGCTCCAGGGAGAGCCCAGAGCCCCTGGCAGGGCCTGAAGGGCTCCAGGAGAGCTGGAGAGGGACTGGGGACAAGGGATGGAGGGACAGGACACAGGGAATGGCTTCCCACTGCCAGAGGGCAGGGCTGGATGGGATCTTGGGAATTAGGAATTGTTCCCTGGGAGGGTGGGGAGGGCTGGGCTGGAATTGCCAGAGAAGCTGTGGCTGCCCCTGGATCCCTGTGAGTGTCCAAGGCCAGGCTGGAGCAGCCTGGGGCAGTGGGAGGTGTCCCTGCCATGGCAGGGGTGGGATGGGATGGGGTGGGATGCGATTTAAGGTCCTTTCCATCCCAAACCATTCCATAATTTCCATCTTCCAGCCACTAAAACCCTCCCACCACTCCATCACCACTCAACTCAGCCCAAACCAACCCCGAGCCTCACTCCTCTCCCCATCCAGCCTGGGACAGCTCCAGGCCGTCCCTCCCCAGCCTGCAGCTCACCTTGTGCATGACAATCTTCCTCTGGGCTGGCTCGGCCACGTCGATCATCTTCTGCACCACGTAGTTGGCGTACTGGTCCTTCATCATGGTGTATAAGGCACTGTGGGGGCCGTCGTTCATGGTGCACACCTCGTCGATCAGCATGGCGCGCTCCGTGCGCGACGCGTGCGTCACACACTTCTCCACCACGTTACTGCAATGGAGGGACGTGTCAGTGGGGAATGGGAACTGGGAATGGGATATGGGAACGGGGAATGGGATATGGGAATGGGGAATGGGATATGGGAACGGGGAATGGGATATGGGAATGGGGAATGGGATATGGGAACGGGGAATGGGATATGGGAACTGGGAGCTGGGAATGGGATATGGGAATGGGGAGCTGGGAATGGGATATGGGAATGGGGAATGGGATATGGGAACGGGGAATGGGATATGGGAACTGGGAATGGGATATGGGAACGGGGAATGGGATATGGGAACTGGGAATGGGATATGGGAACTGGGAATGGGATATGGGAACGGGGAATGGGATATGGGAACGGGGAGCTGGGAATGGGATATGGGAATGGGGAGCTGGGAATGGGATATGGGAATGGGGAATGGGATATGGGAACTGGGAATGGGATATGGGAGCTGGGAATGGGATATGGGAACTGGGAGCTGGGAATGGGATATGGGAACGGGGAATGGGATATGGGAACAGGGAATGGGATATGGGAACTGGGAATGGGATATGGGAACTGGGAACTGGGAATGGGATATGGGAACTGGGAGCTGGGAATGGGATATGGGAATGGGGAGCTGGGAATGGGATATGGGAATGGGGAATGGGATATGGGAACTGGGAATGGGATATGGGAGCTGGGAATGGGATATGGGAACTGGGAGCTGGGAATGGGATATGGGAACGGGGAATGGGATATGGGAACAGGGAATGGGATATGGGAACTGGGAATGGGATATGGGAACTGGGAACTGGGAATGGGATATGGGAACTGGGAATGGGATATGGGAGCTGTGAATGGGATATGGGAACTGGGAACTGGGAATGGGATATGGGAACTGGGAATTGGGAATGGGATATGGGAACTGGGAATGGGATATGGGAGCTGTGAATGGGATATGGGAATTGGGAACTGGGAATGGGATATGGGAGCTGGGAATGGGATCAGCATGGCGCGGTCCATGTGTGACGTGTGTCACACACTTCTCCACCACATTACTGCAATGGCATGGGAAACGTCAGTGGGGAATGGGAACTGGGAATGGGATATGGGAACTGGGAATGGGATCAGCATGGTGCGCTCCGTGCACAACACATGCATCACACACTTCACCACCACGTTACTGCAACGGCACAGGAGATGTCAGCAGGGAATGGGAACTGGGAATAGGATATGGGAACTGGGAATGGGATATGGGAACGGGGAATGGGATATGGGAATGGGGAATGGGATCAGCATGGTGCACTCCGTGCATGACGTGTGTCACACACTTCACCACGTTACTGCAACGGCAGGGGACATGTCAATGGGAAATGGGAACGGGATATGGGAACTGGGAACAGGATATGGGAACAGGGAATGGGATATGGGAACAGGGAGCTGGGAATGGGATATGGGAACTGGGAACGGGATATGGGAACTGGGAATGGGATCAGCATGGCACACTCCATGTGCGACGCGTGCGTCACACACTTCTCCACCACCTTACTGCAATGGCACGGGAAATGTCAGTGGGGAATGGGAACTGGGAATGGGATATGGGAACTGGGAATAGGATATGGGAGCTGGGAATAGGATATGGGAACTGGGAATGGGATATGGGAACTGGGAATGGAGCAGGGAACTGGGAATGGAGCAGGGAACTGGAAACAGAGCAGGGAACTGGGAATGGGATCAGGGAACTGGCAATGGGAGCAGGGAACTGGGAATGGGATCAGGGGACTGGGAATGGGATCTGGGAACTGGGAATGGAGCAGGGAACTGGGAGCAGGATCAGGGAACTTGGAAAAGGATCAGGGGACTGGGAATGGAACAGGGAACTGGGAATGGAGCAGGGAACTGGGCAGGGAATATCTCTCGGAGCTTTTCATCCAACCCCAAGGGTGTCTCCTATGCTGCTACAGGGGTGGGGCATTCAGGACAGAGTTCAGCAATGTCAAACAGGGCTTGGGATCTCAGTGGGAATATGGACCAGCTCATATTTCACCCCAATCTACGCCTTGGGATCTGAGTGGGGATTTGGGAACTGGGGCAGTTCAGGTTTCACTTCAGCCCAATCTGTGCAGCCCCACAGTGATGCTGTGAGAGGTCAGTGTCTGCCCTCACAACACAAAGCCAAGGAGCTGTGTTGTTTGTTTTGGTTTTTTCCACACTGGACATGGTGGGAATGCAGATCCAAGGTTAGAACAACAGGGAAATGCTTATTCAGGAATGAAAATCTCAGCCAAGGCTGAGGATTTCCAAAATTCCTGAATATATTAGTGACAGTCTGAGCTCTCTGGCGAGCTGAGCTAAGTAGGGTACATGAAAGGGGACCGGGAGCTGTGTTGGGCTCATCCCCCACACCCGACTCACAAATCACCCCTGGGTTTGCTCAGCTCAGGGGACACCCTCCACTAATTAATGCTCCAGCTGGAAAGAAATTTAGGAAAAAAGAACCAGGCAAGCCAGGGAGGAGGAAGCTGAAATAACAACGGGAAGACCACGCTTCCCTAATTCTCATTAATGTTCCACCTCCCTCGTGTCCCTGGGTGTTCTCTTCAGAGAAAGGGGAATATCGAGCCTTTGAAGAGCTCAGCCTTCATGTTCAAAGGGCTGGAAGGCACACAGAAGGAATTCACACATGTGGGAAGCACTGCTTTGTCCTGACATCCACAAACACCTGGATTTTGCTTCACCCACATGAGGCTGTGCAGCTCTGGGAATGCTGCAACTTCCCCCAGAGGGTTTCCCTGCCTGTGACTCAAAGGGGACACAGCAAAAAGCTGGGAAATGATGCTGTGAGCGGGAATTCCTCTGGGAAATGTGGGATGAATTGTTGCTGTACCGATTTCCCAAATCCCCTCGTGGCTGGGCACAGCATCCCAGGGCAGTGAATGTTCTTATTATTAAATCATCCAAGGGGTAGTGACCACTTAAACCCCATGGAAATAAATCAGATAGAACAGAACACACAGGAACTCCTGGCCAAATTCAGGAGCTCGGATCAGAGCTCCTCTTCCACATCTTCACCCTCCTCCTTCACGACAGACTCACCTGGCTGAGGCAGCCCAGTTTGTAACAGTTAAAAGTCACTTTTTTTTCTTATGCAAAGGTAATTTTCACCTCCTTTCACCACCCTACACCCACCCCTAAAAGCCTTGTGCAGCTCTTCCATGTGTTCCATGCTCCCCGAGGGAGAATTTAAGGAAGGAATTCCTACCTAGCAAATTTATGTTGACTCAACACGAGCACGTTGCCTCTGATTTCTGCTACGATCTTGCTCTTGTCCTCAGGCCGGCCGTGTTCTAGGACGTGCTGGATAACATAATTCCCGTACTGATCCTGGGGGGGAGACAGCAGGAGAGGGTCACAAAAGGTGGGAAAGTGGACAGGAAGCATTCACAGCAAACTCATTCCCAAAGTGCATTCAGAGTTAAAAGTTCAACTGAAGATTAATTATAATATTTGCTGTACAAATCAGCGCATTACTTTCTATTTCTACAAAAATGTGCATTCTGGACTGGCACCAGGTGGTAAAATGATGCATTTTTGTAGAAATGGTATTATTTATAAAATTTAAAATGTTGTCCTTGCACAGGAGTGTCAATACTCTGCTTATTCCCATTTTTTTTCCTCTCTCCAGGTTCAAACCTACCAAATCCCACGTCCTGGAGGGCTGTGCCATGGTTTTGGCCATGGGACACTGCCCTTAAGCACATTAAAGTTCTGGATTTGGGAATATTCAGGTCACAACACAGTTATTTCCCAGTTCAGGATCCCATAGGCATGGCCTGATGTCCATGTCCAACCTCTTCCCACTTCCCTGAGCACCCAGGGCTCGGTTGGCTGCTTTACCCACAGCAGGATCCGTGTCAAACCCTGCCAAAGCAGGGCTGTGAGGGGCAGGGAAAGCAGCCAGGAGTGGGCTGAGCACAGAACCAACTCATTTTAAGAATTTCCAGGACCTGGCACCTCCTTTTCCTTGGAGTAATCAGCTCTTGGCATCCCCTGAGTGAAGCACCAGGACACACAGCCACTCTGGGCCTCCTCAAAAAGGGAGGTGACACCTCTGGCACCCGTGGACACAGCCAGAGCAGTTCCAGGCGGGAATGGCGGTGGTGTCAGTGCCCTGGGGCACCCATGGACATGACCAGATCAGCTCAGCTCTTGGCATCCCCTGAGTGAAGCACCAGGACACGCAGCCACTCTGGGCCTCCTCAAAAAGGGAGGTGACAACACCTCGGGTACCCACGGACACGGCCAGAGCAGTTCCAGGTGGGAATGTCGGTGGTGTGAGTGCCCTGGGGCCACCTGCAGGGCTGAGCACAGAACCAACTCATTTTAAGAATTTCCATGACCTGGCACCTCCTTTTCCTTGGAGTAATCAGCTCTTGGCATCCCCTGAGTGAAGCACCAGGACACACGGCCGCTTTGGGACACCTCAAAAAGGGAGGTGACAACACCTCGGGCACCCATGGACATGGCCAGAGCAGTTCCAGGCGGGAATGTCATGGTGTGAGTGCCCTGGGGCACCCAAGGACATTGCCAGAGCAGCTCCAGGCGGGAATGTCAGTGCTGTGAGTGCCCTGGGGCACCCATGGACATGGCCAGAGCAGTTCCAGGTGGGAATGTCATGGTGTGAGTGCCCTTGGGAGCCCATGGACATGGCCAGAGCAGTTCCAGGGTGGTGTAAGTGCCCTGAGGCACCCATGGACACGGCCACAGCAGTTCCAGGTGGGAATGTCATGGTGTGAATGCCCTGGGGCACCCAAGGACATTGCCAGAGCAGCTCCAGGCGGGAATGCTGTGGTGTGAGTGCCCTGGGGCCCTGCAGCCCTGCCCCACTGACCTGCACCAGCTGCTCCGTGTGCTGGTGGAGCTCCTCCAGGATGGGCAGGGTCTGCTCGGGCAGACAGTGCTCCAGGATCCTCTGGATCACCCTGCAGCCGTAGGGGTGCGTGGACAGAGCGAACACCTGCGGCACAGGGACAAAGCACAGGCAGCAACATCCCATCAGTCCCTGGCAATCCCAAACCTTCCAGAATTCATGCACATGTGGATTTCCTCGGAATGGCAGGAATCCAGCTCCAGGTGACACCTGATGATTTTTTGTCTTTTTTTTTATACATTTTTATATCCTTTTTATACGTTTTTATACCCATTCTATACATTTTTATACCCTTTCCTTGTAGCCTTTACACGTTCCTTGTACCTTAGCCCCACATACATATAATTTTTGTAGTCTGATACTTAACTTAGTTTAGAAGTTTTGCAAAACAAAAAAACCCAAACATTCACAGTAAGAAGCCAAGAACTCTATACTATCTCAAAACCAGAAGCTTCAACCTTAAATGAAGCCTTTCTCTAGAACATATTTTGTACACTAAGCTGTAGTTTCATTTAAGAAGTAATTAAAATAAAGAGACAATTACTTCATTTATGAAGTTTCTTATTAGAAAACTTTAAGTGAATATACAAATTTGCAAAGTCCAGAAAACGGCACATAGAGTGTGCATCTCTGTGTGTTTTCACCTGCCAAGAGCTGTGCACCTCGGATCCTATTAAATACCAAAAAAAAAACCCCTTTTCCCCTTTACTACTGTGTCTATTTTGTATTTCTATCTGGCAAAAGGCAACACAGGCATCAACGGGAAGCATCTGCTGCCCACTGACAGGGGAGAACATCCCATCCCTACCTGGGGAAGCCTCAGCTTCCCCATCCATGAAAAAAAAAATGCTAAAGCCTCCTGATTAATAAAAAACCCCCTGGAACAACCAAGCCTTGCTGGGAGCTTGGTTATTCTGCCCAAATAATTGTTTGCCAGCACGTATTTTGAGCTGTGTAAGAAATGCCATCAGGCAGAAAAGTTAAAAATGATAAAATATTAAAAGTTAAAAATCCAGCAAAGGATTTTCCTCAAATGTTTGGATTTGTTTAAAAGCCTTAACAGTGCTTAGGAGAAGTGACAACAAAGAATCTTTCTCATTTCTAATGGATTAGCAAATCTGTGGGTGAGAACATGACACATTTTATTATTGCTGCTCCGTTTTCTGTCGAAAGCACAAAGTCCTGTTTGGTTGCTTTAAATTAACAACAGCAGCAAATCCAAGCGCTGAAGTTTAAATCAACAGTCACACATTTTTAATAACTGCTGAGTAAACCCTGCAGGGAAACAGGGCTTGGAGTGCAATTAACTGCAGGAAAATAAATCTGGAGGTGATGAGTTTAATCTGCCATGTGTGAAGGTTCAGATGAAACGGGGACGACTGGTCAAGGAAATGTTTCTGCCTTCCTGAACTCCCGGGAGAAAATCCAAGGCTGAGCTCTAAGCAGCAAATCTGCTGAGCAAGTTTCCAGCCAGAATCCTGCTTGCTGTGACCCAGCCAAGCGAGTCCCCACTTTTCCAGGGCTCCCAGCTCCAGGTTCCTGCTCTAACAGCCCCTGGCTGTCCTCACAGCCCTGTGAGAAATCCCTGAAACCTTCAAAGTGCCCCTGCAGAGCCAATGAAGCTGAGGTAGGAACAGCCAAAGCAGCAGTTCTCTACTGGGGGATGAGCTGAGGCAGGCAGAGCAAAGCCAGCTGCAAAACTGATACCCAGGACACCAATTCAGGAGAGGACACCAATAAAAAAGAAAAAAACCATGAGAATCAAAGACAAATTGCCCATTTCTAGATGAAACTCCTGTTTTTCCCCAGCTCGGAGGCCCTTGGGAACCAGCATTCAGCACTACCCAAGACACCTGCACAGACAGTGATCACAAAACTCTGACCACCATCTTCCCTGGGCAGATCAGGGAGAGCTTTGTTCTCCCTCCATCACCCAAAATCCTCAACGTTCCAGAACAGCCTTGTGCAAGGAGGCTTTTCTCTGACAGATCTGCCAGAAATGATAACAGTGACGTGACCAAGAAATTTCTGGACTCCCTCACATGGCTGCAGCAACCTTGCTACAACTGATGGCTGCTAAAATAGACAATTCCCAGGAGCTGCAAGCCCAGCAGGAGTCAGGGGTGGGGCAGGGCCTCACCTGTAGTTGCACTGTTTTAGAAATCTTTCTCTTCTTTCTCAGGGAGAATAGAGATATGCTGCATTTTTGTACTTTCTTAATCTCTGTGTTTGGTACTAGGTGTTGTATAGCTGTGACCAATGGTTTTAGGAGGTGGATTCCCTGCTGACCAATAGTTGCTAGATTATTAATGGATATAGAAAGAAGTTTCTGAAAATAAAGTTTCTCTTTTCGCCATCTTGGGTTCTCCTGCCTGCCTCCTCTGCCAGCTTCTGCGAATCCCAGGAAATCTAAACCAACACTCACCTGTCCCTTGAAGGCATCGATGATGAACTGCAGGGACTGGGGCTGCACACACTCGATGCATTTCTGCACCACGTGGTTCCCGTTCTGGTCCTTGACGCACTTGAGCACGTGCCCGTCCAGCTCCCGAACCATCTCGTTCTACAGGGAGAGAGCACAAACAGAAAGCACCACCAGCATCCCCAGCTCGGGAGGGCACAGCTGGCACTGCTGAGCTGGGCAGGAATGGCACAGGCATGGCGCAGCAAGGAGGGATTCTCCAGGGGCCAGGAGATGAAGCTTTGCTGGGCTACAGAAAGCAGCAGGGAAAATCCTGCTCTGACATGCCATTGGTGTGGTGGGAGGGGCCCTGGGACAGGAGCCTGGGGCTCATTCCAACCCAAACCATCCTGGGATTTCATGAAGATGAACTCCTCCTTTTGATGTGCATCCTCTTCCAAGGGAAAGATCCAAATTAAAGGAATCCTGACTGATCCACAGCTTTCCTGTGCCTTCCCCTTTTTCCTCTCTGCTCCCATCGAAGAGAAGCAAATCGAAAATGCCCAAAGTTCACAAACTCTTTGGGTGCCTGTCAGTAGAACAGGGTCAGCTCTGGGCTCAGAACTTGCTGGGATTTGGCACAGGAGTTAATTAAGGAATGAATGAACTTTAGACATGACTAAGATACCCCACAGGCAGGCTGAAAGCTTCACTCAGAAGCAGACAGTGACACTTTGGGGCATTTGAATGCTATGACAAAATCTGGGTGAGTTCAGTTTTATAACTGAATCAAACCCAGGAATTCTGGGAGCACTGAGCACTCCAAAATTCCATTCTGGAGAAGACAGAAACTCCTTGGAGCAGCAGTGCTGGAGCCTGGCACCGCCCTGCTGACACACTTGGCCCAGGCTCAACCTGAAGGGCAGGACCACTCCTAAGCCTCTTTCGGATTTTTAATTTCATAACCTACATTGAGATTCCTGTTACAACCATTCCCATTCCTGAGCCAGCCTGCCCAGAGTATTTTTCAACTCAATTCATTGTTCCTAAAACCCTTGAGGAAGTGCTTTATTAATGAGCTCTGAGTGGGGCTATCAGCCACATCTCTCCAAAGCCAGAACGAGGAGCTCCTCATCCATCTCCCTGCAGGAAAGCAGCATGTTGACCCACATAGAAATAACTCAGTGAATATTAAAGCCAAAACTCTTCCTTCAAGGGATTTAAAAGTATCTTTGAATTCACCCTCATTCTCAGTTTTTCCTACACACATTATCTACTTCCAGGGAATTAACAGAGAAGCAGCCCCACGGCCAGGGAGTGCAACAAGGAGGTGACAACGACACCCAAGGATGGTGGCAGGTGGCACAGACTCGTCACACACAAGAAACAGCACAAACACGCCAGGAACCAAACCAAAGGAACACCAGGCACAAGAGGGACAGCAGGGGACAGCTGAGGAACATCAAACATCAAGAAGAAAGTTAAAATTGAAACTTACAATTACCTGCTGGTCTGGGGGGATGAACTCCAGGGCCTTCTGGATCACCCTGCAGCCGTACATCTGCAGGGCCAGGGACAGCACGTGGCCACGGATGCGCTCTGCCAGCGCCAGCTTCTGCTCCAGGCTGCCAAACTGGGACAGGAGAAACTGTCACTGCAAGGACAAAGCTTCCCCCGACCACTGGCACTGCCCTCCCACCCTGGGAAGGGTGAAAGGATCAGTCCATGTCGAGGTGAACTGCCACGGGCCAGGTGTGCTCTGTGTGTGTCTGAAACATTGTGGAGGGGCTTGGGGCCACCAGGGTGACACTGCCAGGACACTGACCTGGGCAGGGCACGGCCCCAAGGTGCCAGAGCTGCCTGGAGCATTGGGACAACATCTCAGGCACAGGGAGAATTGTTGGGTGTCTGGGCAGGGCCAGGAGCTGGACTGGGTGATCCCTGGGGTCCCTTCCAGCTCAGGAGATTGCTGATTTTGATTCTCAGCTCCTGGGCAGCAGCACCAGGAGCAGCTGGTGGAGAAGGACCAGACCAGTACCAAGGGGCAGGGATGGGGGTGGGACACTCATCCAGCAGCTGCTGCTACTGGGAAAGTTCCTTTCTTGTTCCTAAATCCACGAGCACTGAGAGCTCAGCACAGCACCCTGGACAAATTCTGTTGGATCTGCATCTCACAGAACCCCACAGGGATTTGGGTTTTAAAGGACTTTATGGCTCAGCTCATTCCAAGCCCCTGCTGTGGGCAGGGACACCTTCCCCTGGAATGCCACATCTCCAGGATATTTACTGTTCTGCACCTCAAAATGTCACCTTTCAGATGGATCTGTGTCCTACCCCTCAGTCACCCCAGCAGGAAGGATGCAGCACCCTGTGGGGCGGAGCTGGTGTCAGTGCTGACACTATCCATGGTTTTAGCCTCAAAGCAGGGCTTTCCAGCCTCATCCAACCCCTCAGGACAGCAGGCACCCCTGCAGGGAGCTGCAGACTCACCTCGAAGAACTTCTGAATGACGTAATTCCCAAACACATCCACCATGAGCTGGTAGGCGGCCTGCAGGATCTCGTTGAACACCAGCTGACGCTCTGCTGGGGTGGCACGCTCCAGTTTCAGCTGAATAAACCTGAAAACAGGCCTGGTGTGATGCCACGGGCACATCTGTTCAGTCAAACCCTCACCCCTACGCTCCACAAACCACCATGAAAAATCCTATTATGCCATGAAGATGAAGCACTTTCATTAACCTGAGAGTCCTCTTACAAGTGAAATATCCAAATTTAGGACATTTCAGTGATCCACAGCTTGAAAAGCCCTTGCACACACAGCTGTTTTATTCAGCCTTCTGAAACCTCAGGTGGCCACAGCCAGGAGGTCCTTGGCCACGTGCTGGAACCCTTGTTCCAAGCAAAGCAGATCTCAATGGAATAAAGCAGCAAATCTCATGTCCAGCTGGCTTTTCAAATGAGTTCAGCTGTGCCGGGGATGAGTGAGCAAACCACAAAGCAGGGAAGCTCCTTTTAGAGGAGAACTCCTGCTACCAGCACTTGTCCTCAACCTTGGAAGGGTCAGAGGGTGACATTATTTGGCTTTTCCCACTTATTCCTTGCTTTGCCTTGGCTCTGGGAGGCAACACCGAACACAACTGTGAAACTCAACCCAAACGTCTTTTCCAACATCAGTGATTGTATTTTGTGATTCCTGACTACGCTGGGTGAGCTGCCCTCCACGGAATTTAGATGGGAACGTGTCCAAGCACCCATGGCACTGCTGGATCAGGGCAGGAACAGCCCCAGACTCCAGCACAGGACTTTGATGACCCCTTCTAAATCAGGATGTTCAGTGACTCTGACTCTATTCAAAGACATCAAATCTGTGACGTGATTCTCTGACAGACTGACACAACCTGAAACAAACATGACCACTGAACCCAGTTACACTATTCAGAGACATCAAATCTGTGACTCTATTCAAAGACACCAAATCTATGATTGTGATTCTCTGACAGACTGACACAACCTGAAATAAACACGACCACTGAACCCAGTTACACTGTTCAGAGACACCAAATCTGTGACTCTATTCAGAGACACCAAATCTGTGATTGTGATTCTCTGACAGACTGACACAACCTGAAACAAGCACAACCACCAACCTCAGTTACACTATTCAGAGACACCAAATCTGTGACTGCGATTCTCTGACAGACCAACACAACCTGAAACAAACACAATCACCGACCCCAGTCATGCTCCCCCGAGGAGCAGCCACCCCCAGGTCCCAGTCCCACCTGGATCCGTGCTGATCCTGGGAGAACTCCATGATGTGGCCGGCGATCTCGCGCAGCTGCAGGTTGGGGTAGCGGTTGTTGCGGAAGTCCTCGAGCAGGCGGCTGCGGCCCGAGGGCATCACGTCGGACATTCCGTAGCGCAGGCGGGACGAGGGGAACAGGGTGCTGCTGGGGCTGAACAGGCTGGAGGCACTGCTGGCACTGCGGTACTTGGCCTCGGCTCCCGGCGCCGCCGAGATGTAGCGGCCGCTGCCGTTCGTCAGCCCCCCTGCGAGGGAACAACGGTGGGCTCGTGGGGGACGGGGATGCGACTGTGGGGTTGGATCCCCGAGTTCTGTGACACGGTGAGGGGGTCTGACATTCGGCTGGGAAGGGTTTCTAGGTGGGCTTTCCTCACTGAAAGGGTGGGCAGGCATTGGGACTGCCCAGGGAGGTGAGGAGTCCCCATCCCTTGAGGTGTTCTAGGAATGACCATGTGGTACTCAGTGCTCTGCTGGGGCTCAGCCAGAGGTTGGACTCAATGACCCTGAAGGTCTTCCCCAACCTTAATATTCCTGTTTTATGATATTCAGGCCCTGGAACTGCCCAGGGAGGTGTGGAGTCCCCATCCCCAAAGGAGTTCACGGAATGACCATGTGGCACTCGGTGCTCTGCTGGGGCTCGGTCACGGGTTGGACTCCATGACCCTGAAGGTCTTTTCCAACCTCAATGATGCTGTTTTATGATGTTCATTGGAACTGCCTAAGGAGACCTGGAGTCCCCATCCCCAGAGGAGTCCTAGGAATGACCATGTGGCACTCAGTGCTCTGGTGGGGATTGGTCACAGATTGGACTCAATGACCCTGAAGGTCTTCCCCAACCTTAATATTCCTGTTTTATGATGTTCAGGCACTGGAACTGCCCAGGGAGGTGTGGAGTCCCCATCCCCAAAGGAGTTCACGGAATGACCATGTGGCACTCGGTGCTCTGCTGGGGCTCGGTCACGGGTTGGACTCCATGACCCTGAAGGTCTTCCCCAACCTTAATATTCCTGTTTTATGATGTTCATTGGAACTGCCTAAGGAGACCTGGAGTCCCCAGCCACGGAGGAGTCCTAGGAATGACCATGTGGCACTCAGTGCTCTGGTGGGGATTGGTCACAGATTGGACTCAATGACCCTGAAGGTCTTCCCCAACCTTAATATTCCTGTTTTATGATGTTCAGGCACTGGAACTGCCCAGGGAGGTGTGGAGTCCCCATCCCTGGAGGTGCCCAAGGGATGCCTGGATGTGGCACTCGGTGCTCTGGGCTGGTTGATTGTTCACAGGTTGGACTCCATGACCCTGAAGGTCTTTTCCAACCTCAGTGATGCTATTTTGTGGTTCCTGACTAAGCTGAGTGAGCTGCTCTCCGAGGAATTTAGATGGGAACGTGTCCAAGCATCCATGGCCCTGCTCTATCAGGGCAGGAACAGCTCCAGACTCCAGCACAGGACTCTGATGACCCCTTCTAAATCAGGATGCTGTGTGATTCTGACTGTTCAATGACATCAGATCTGGGACTGTGACTCTGACAGACTGACACAACTTCTGTTCCTCCCTTTGTGGCCAAACTGTCTGAACCAGACCAGTGCCAATCCCAACACTTCCAAATTTTGGCTTTTTTGCTGTTTCCATTGCTCTTGCCTCCATCCTCAGGTTTTTTCCCACCTCTCCCACTGCCCTGGCAAGGACTGAGTTAAAAGAAGCCTTCTGGGGGTGGGGAACAGATATAAAAGTATAAAAAATGTGGACACAAAACCACTAATCACTACTAAATACAGGTAAATACCAATAAATTAAAACCAAGTTTTTAAAAGCCTGTGCTTTGACAGATTCCCTAAATATCTGCACCCACATTAAGAGAGTTGCTGTGTCCCAAAACCAGGAATGTGGGACAGGTGATGGTTCATTCCACAGGAACAAACTCCAGCCTTCAAACGCTGTTTGCCTGCCTGCAGTTTTCCAGGATCTGGCTCAGCACTGTGGCAGAGGATTGGATTTTTCCCTTTCCTGCAGGGCTCGGGATCCCTCTGCTGGCCACAGAGCTCAGGAGGAGCCCGCACGGATTTTCCTGGTGGGACAAAGTCCTCCCAGGGAACACATCCTTATCACACAGGAACCTGCGGGGCCGAGGGGAGGCACAGGGGAACCCATAGAAATAAAGGGACAGGAATCTGTGCCACGGACGGGAGAGCTCCAAGGAAACCTTGGCAGGGCTCCTGGAGCTGGGCTGGAATGAAAATATTCCACAAAAACAGAGCTGAGGGAGCTGCACTCCTCAGCCACGGGCACCTGGAGGAAACTCCCGTGCAGGGAACACTGCATGAGAATTCTGTATCTGATAACAGCCTAATTAATTATTAATTATGACCTCTGTGGCACACTTCCAGCTCAGGATATTCTATGATTCTATGCCTCTCAGCTGGGCAAGTGTTCTCTGAGCCGGTGCCGAAATTCTCCTTTCCCAAGCAAGGGGAGGACCCTTTCCCCCTCTTTTTTCTAAAGAAAAGGAGAGTTGAGGTGTCCATCACCTCCTGCATCCACCTGATTCCCTGAGCAGCAACTCTGGGTGAAATTCCTGATTTTCCCTCCTGCTGGACTGTCAGGGAAAGGACACCAGGAGGGACAAGCTGAGCCATGGGGCACTGATGCTTCCCACACATCTGAAATCCTCAGAATCCCCACGTTTTGTTTCAAAGCCTGGAGCAAAGGAAGAATCAGGACTGAAGTGGAAAACAGTTCCTGATGGAAAAGCAGAGGGATTGGCACTCAGGCTGTTCCCTCCTGTGCATTATCTCTTAGTTAAGAGCACAATCAGTACAGAAAATCTGTCCAAGGTTTTCTGAGAAAACCCCAATCATCATTTGGAAATTCAGGAATGACTCCACTTTCCCCCCATCTCTCTCTCCCCTGATGGCAATGCTGACTGCAGGTCTCCCCGTGATGCTCAGCATCACCCTGGGAACACAGAGATCCTGCAGGGGACAAATTTCCATTCCCCCTTTTCCTGTCACTCCATGAAGTGGCCAAAATTCAATTTGATAATTTTAAGCAATATCCATGTAGTAATTTATGGATCTCTAATTTTGATCAGCCCTGGGGAACAGAGAGCCCCTGTCAGCACCCAGAGGTGTGTATTTACTCACAGCTGCTCTCCCCCAGCCAGGCACAGTTGCTCATTCCTTACACCCTGGAGTAGCAGGCCCATTTTTAGCTCAGCCTTTGTCCTCCAGGAGTTTTCTCCACCAGAGCTGTGTGTGGTTATTTCAGACACTCAGCACTGCCCAGACACTTCACAAGGTCACTTCACACCACCAGAAAAACCCATCCTGATAAATCCACCTCATTTTCCAGCACTCTGAGCTCTGGGGAGGCAGAGCTGTGTCTCTGCACACCCCAGCAAGCCAAGGAGTGATTGCCTCACACCCCCAGGAGACGTGACAAAGGCAAACCCACAGCTCAGCCTGCATTAAGCACACATTTGCTGATTGCAACTCAGATTTCAAGGCAGTTTATGGCACTGTGGAGCCCTGGAATGAGAGCTCCTGCAGGTGACTCCCAGCTCAGAGCCCAGGGCAGGATGTGGGTCCAAGCCCCAGGAATGTCCCCCTGTGCAAACCTGGGCTGTTCCCAGCTGGGCCCTCATTTTCAGATCTTTAGGAACAGCCCACGAACTCTTTATTCCCTGGGATCACTCCCCAAGGGAAAAGGAGTCAGCCTTGAACTTCCTGTAAGGGAACCAAGGTCTGTGCTGTCTGTCATGGGATCAGGGAATGGTTTGGGGTGGAAGAACCTTAAATCCCATCCCACCCCACCCCTGCCATGGCAGGGACACCTCCCACAGTCCCAGGCTGCTCCAGCCTGGCCTTGGACACTACCAGGGATCCAGGGGCAGCCACAGCTTCTCTGGCAATTCCAGCCCAGCCCTCCCCACCCTCCCAGGGAGGAATTCCTTCCCAAGATCCCATCTAAATCTATTCTCCATCAGCTTAAAGACCATTCCCTGTGTCCTGTCCCTCCAGCCCTTGTCCCCAGTCCCTCTCCAGCTCTCCTGGAGCCCTTTAGTCCCTGGGCTCTCCCTGGAGCTTCTCTTCCCCATCAGCAGCATTCAAACTGATTTGATACCCAAAGGAAACCAGAGCTGCCCTTCCCACTGCTTCCACTGCAGGTGAAAGAGAAACTGAACAAAAATCAAATGACCTTTCATGGATTTCAAGGTGAAACCCCCACAAATGAGAGCTATCCCAGGCGAGATTTGATTTGCAGCATCACCCAGCACAGAATCAGCCATGGAGGGAACCTGGAGGGGAATATTTCAGGAAGATGGGAAGACCCACACTGACCCTCTGAGCACAACCCATTTCTGGGAGTCCTAACTCTGATTTCATTCCAGAGTTTGTTCCCAAACAGATCCACCTTCCCAACAGATCCATCCTCTGATCCACCTTTTGAGATTCTTCTGTTTGCTGCAGGGGCAACCAACTTTTTCCCACTGCCAGCTCTGGAATGTGCTTCCTCCTCAGCACTAATTTATTGTGGCCGTTTAACTGTCAGCCAAGGACTCCACAGCTGCATAAATAAAGTTAAAACCCTTCCAGTTCTATTAAAGCCCTGAACAAGGCACGCTGGGAAATCTAAACCTGATCTCCAAAAATCATATTTATGACTATTCCAGCTAACCTAAAGCCAGCATGAAATTTATCACACATGCATGTAATAAACATGATAAATACAGCATCTGCTGGGGGGGGGGGGGGGAAGTGCTCTGAGAACCAAAAGTTTTGTTCAACCCAACAGATTCATGACACAACCAAAACCAAGGGATTTTCTAGAGGAAATATTAATTTACCTGCTGCAGGTGCAACAAATAATCTCTTTGGTTTGTTTATGAGGAAATGAACACTTCAGGAGGTTCAGATGAGGGCTGCTTTATTATTTAATATTTGCTTTATTTATTTTTAAGATATACTTTATTGTGGGCCAGGCAGAAGCTCTTTGAGAAGATTCAGCTGCAGAAAGTCATGGATCTTCCCAAAATTATTTCCCCTGCGCTTTTGATAAGGCCACACTGATGGGAAATTTTCCAAGGCAAACTCACCAAATCCTCAGCTCAAAGCTGAGCACTGCTCCAGGGAATATTGGTTAAAAGGAGGAATTGTATTCCAAGCTCATTATTCCCAATTTAATGGGTATTTTAAAACACCCCCTTAAAAACCATTTAAATTGAAGGATCAGCCCTCCTTATCTGTTTTATTCAACAAAGCACTGCTGCTGTTAACAAGATCTGTGCAAGAAAAACCCGTTTTTCCAACACTTGGGAATATTATCCCTAAATTTCAGCCGAGGAAACAGGGAGAAAAGACAGAAACCTCCTGTTCCCAACTACTGCAGGAGACAAACACACCATGACTTTAAAGATCTTTTTTTACTTAAAGGATTCTGTGATCCCACCCAACTCCTGCCTCAGGGCTGCAGCTGTTCCATGTGCAAAAAATGCAGGGAATAAGGGATGCTCCAACAATTCCTTCCCCAGATCCCATCCAGCCCTGCCCTCTGGCAGTGGGAAGCCATTCCCTGGGTCCTGTCCCTCCATCTCTTGTCCCCAGTCCCTCTCCAGCTCTCCGGGAGCCCTTTAGGCCCTGCCAGGGGCTCTGGGCTCTCCCAGTAGTTTCTCTTCCGCATTAGAACTGATTTTATCACCAAATAAAACCAGACCTGCCCTTCCACTGCAGCTGAAAGAGAAACTCCGCAAAGCTAAGAAGACCTTTCATGGATTTCAAGGTGAAACGCCACAAATCAGAGCTGTCCCAGTAGGACCTGACCTGCAGCAGCAGCACGAGGGGTGAGCAGCTCTTACCCAGGTTGAGGCTGGAGGATGAGCCGTGCGAGGACAAGGAAGGAGGAGGGGTCTGCGAGTGGCCCGGGCCTTGGCTGGGCAGGGGCATCCCCACGGGGCCGGGCGAGGAGGAGAAGCCCAGGCCGTTGTAGAAGCTGTGTCCGATGGGGGTCAGGCTGCTCGAGGTCCTCTTGTACAGGTCACTGCTGCCTGTCAGCGAGTCCCGGCGAGAGCCACTGCCCGTGGTGGAGTTGGCCACTGGAAACGGGAAACAGAGTCACGCTGATGCCTGATGACCTTTCCTTTTCTTTTCATATATCCTTTTACACCTTTCATATATCCTTTTATACCTTTCATATACCCTTTTATACCTTTCATAAACCCTTTTACACCTTTCATATACCCTTTTATATCTTTTATATACCCTTTTATATTTTCCATATACCCTTTTATATTTTTCATATACCCTTTTATATTTTTCACATACCCTTTTACACCTTTCATATACCCTTTTACAACTTTCGTATACCTTTCTATATTTTTTGTATACCCTTTTATATTCTTCATACACCCTTTTATACCTTTCACATACCCTTTTATATTTTTTATACACCTTTATATGTTTCATATACTCTTTTATACCTTTCACATACTCTTTTATACCTTTCATATACCCTTTTACACCTTTCATATACCCTTTTACACCTTTCATACACCCTTTTATATTTTTCATACACCATTTTCTATTTTTCATATACCCTTTTATGCCTTTCATATACCCTTTTATATTTTTCACATACACTTTTATATTTTTTGTATACCCTTTTGTATTTTTCATACACCCTTTTATATTTTTCACATACCCTTTTACACCTTTCCCACACCCTTTTATACCTTTTGTATACCCTTTTATATTTTTCATATACCCTTTTATACCTTTCATATACTCTTTTATATTTTTTGCATACCCTTTTATATTTTTCATAAACCCTTTCATATGTTTCACATACCCTTTTATATTTTTTATGCACCTTTATATTTTTCATATACCCTTTTATACCTTTCATACACCCTTTTATATCTTTCACATACCCTTTTATACTTTTATACACCTTTATATTTTTAAACACCCTTTTACACCTTTCATATATCCTTTTATATTCTTCATATACCCTTTTACACCTTTCATATACCCTTTTATAACTTTCATATACCCTTTTATACCTTTCACATATCCTTTTATATTTTTCATATACCCTTTTACACCTTTCATATACCCTTTTATACCTTTTGTATACCCTTTTATATTTTCATACACCCTTTTATATTTTCATACACCCATTTATATTTTTCATACACCCTTTTATACCTTTCGTATACCCTTTTATATTTTTCATACACCTTTTTACATATCCTCTGTACCCTCTGAACCCCACATGTAATTTTTGCAGCCTGATACTCTAGCTTAGTTTTGGGGTTCTAGAAAGAAAGACCAAACATCCTCAGCAGGAGGCCAGAGAGCCCTGTGCTATCAAAAAATGAGGTTTCAATCTTGGTTGAAACCTTCTCTCTGGAACACATTTTGTAAACTGCACTCAAGCCTCATTTAGAGGGGAATTAAATTAAGGGGACATAACTTCATTTATTAAACTTCTTTTTGGGGGATCCTAGACAGATATGCTAACTTGCAAGGTCTATAAGAACTGTATTTGCGTTCCATGGGAACATCTGGGCGTGTTCCACCTTGAAGAGCTGTGCACCTAAAATCCTATTAAAATATTGAGGTAAAACCCTTTTATCCCTTTATAACCGTGTCTGGCTCAGAATTCTAAGAGCAGCAAAAGGCAACAATACCAATGAGCCTAAAACACCTGGAGAGGCACAGCTCCAGTGCACCAGGCCAGTGTTGGATGGAATGATGAAATAAAGGCATTAAAACCACAGTGGTAATGGTCAAATGGAAATCCCAGGCTTGAAAAATGATCTGGAATCCTCAGTGAAGAGCACAATCAGTACAGAAAATGTGTCAAGAGGTTTTTTGAGAAAACCCCAAGCATTTGGAGATTCAAAATAAACCACGAATGACTCCACTTTCCCCTCACTTCTCCCTCTCCTGATGGAAACGCTGCCTGCTCTCCCCGTGATGCTCAACATCATCCTGGTCTTTGCCTCCAGAGTTGTGGAGGTTTGACTGAGAGAGCACACAGAGAAACAGCTCCAAAAACCCCCAAGGAGGAAGGTTAAAGGACAAAAATTTCCCTAAAGGATGAGCCACAAGGAGCTCTTTGCTGTGGCCCTTCAGGAGAAGGTTGGATTCTCCTTTCCCTCACATTCCCTGCGCTAACAGGAGATATTCACTCACCCTCCTGTTTGTGCTGGGCCATCAGAGCTGCACCAAAGCCACCAGGAGGAGCTTTTCTGGCTCTGTTTGCTCAGGAGCACATTGACCTGAAATCCCCATGCTCACCTTCCATCAGATCACAAACCAGCTCCTGTTTGCCCCCAGCTTCACAGAGCTGGAAATCAAAATTCAATTTAACTCATAACCCCCACGGCTTTTAAGAGTGTTGTCTCGATAGGCAAATACAAACTCTTTAAATGCACTGTCAACTTGAGGGGAAAAAAATCAATTTTGCATTAAAATCTTGTTTAATAAATAGTGAAATTGTTAACTGCAATGAACTAATCATTTTTCATGACTGCACAGACGCTCCAGAAACAGCAGGAGCAGAGTTTTATTCATTGATTGAGGGAAAACAACTTTGTGCATCTTGGCATTGAGCAAACCAGTCATGGAATTCAATTAGTTAAATAAACTGAGGTGAAATGCTGTGTTTACCTGAAACCAAGATGGTTCAAATTCTCAGGCTGGGTTGAAGAGAAATATTTAGAAGAACTTTTTATTCCAAACTGTTGCTCTGTGAGGTGACAGCACCTCCCTGAGCCTGTTCTGCTGGAGCAGCTCCAAAGCCAGGCTGGAACCTGCCCCTCACACTGATGAAAGCAAAGTTCACTACGTAATTACTGCCCTGAGACCCAGCAGTAATTAAAACAATTGTTCCACTTCAAAAAAACAAACCTAAGTAAAAAAACCACCAAAAAACCACAGACATCTTTGGATGGGTTTGGTTCTGAAAGAAACCTGGTCTCCAGCTGCCCAACATCACCAAACCATGCACGGGAGAGTTTTCAAACCACAGCGAGGGATTCTTTCGGTGTGTGATGGAACAATTCCCAGAATAAAGCATGGAAACCACCTCGGATCAGCTTTCAAAAGACATGAAGAGCTCCTCAGCCTTTACTCGGAGGCAGATCCACTCTGGAGCCAATTCCTGCCAGCCCAGTACTCCACACACAGGGAAAAAACACCTAACGAGGGGCTGACTGATAACGTGCATAACAAACCACGTTAATTACTCTGGCACTGTTAATTACCATCTACTAAAAGCATTTTTGCCAGGACTGCTGCAGATTTTAAACGCCCAAAGTAGTCCCTAGAGGCAAACTTCCAGTTCGGCCGGGATGGATGAGGAGGAGCAGATTTGGGGCTCTCCCTTCCCTCCCTTGCCCAGGAATTGCCGATCCTCACCTGCCGTGCCGAAGCCTCCGAGCGCCGAGCCCAGCGTGGCCCCCAGGGAGCTGCTGCTGCCGAAGCCCAGCGAGGTGTTGGCAGGCTGGGCAGAGCCCTGCGAGAACAGCGAGCTGCTCTGCGAGTTGCTGCTCAGGGAGTTGTTGCCGTAGAAGGAACTGGAGGCCAGGTTGTTGGTGGGCTGCTGCTGGGGCTGCGGCTGCGGCTGCTGCGTGCCCAGCGGGCGGAAGGGGCCGTTGGTGGTCCCTGCCAGCCCTCCTGCTGCTCCGTTGGCCGACGCCGCGGCCGCCGCCACCGCTGATGGGAAAAAATGGGAAAAAGCACTGAAAACCACGGAGAAAATCCGTTTTCATCGCAGCTCTGGAAGTGAAAAGTTAGCAGGTTGCTTTTAATTGCTACGGGGTTTTTCTTTCGGGACCAAACGCTGTATTTTTGATCTGAGGTGCCCAAATCTCGCCCAGAGCCCCCAGATTCCCCAGCTGTTATTGCTGCTCTGTGTTTGATCTGGGTTTGATCTGTGTTGCTGGAGCTGCACAGATGAAACACCCAGGAATGTCCTTTCTCCCCAAAAAACCAAGATTGCAATCCATGCAGCCCCACACTTGCAAGGGCCAATGAAGAAACCCAAGGCTGGAAATAACTGAAATGATCCTTCACCATGTCAAACATGAACCTGCGGTGCCAAGAACACCAAACCCGAGGAATTTTGGTTTTCAGCCAGTTCCAAAGTTAAAGAAAAAGCAAAATAAACAAGAGGTACAAGAAAACAATTAAAAGGCCCATTTCATAATCTGAGCCCAGCGCTGACAGGGACTGCTCACACCAATGGATTCAGGCTGAAAAATCCTTTTAAAGCCTTGAACTCCCAAGGAACCCGAATAAATGCCAAAGCATTAAAATGGCAAAGGCCATTTTAGGCAAGGTGATACCTGGGAGCACATATCATGGAACTGTTAGGCATGGAAAGGACCTTAAATCCCACCCCAATCCATGGCAGGGACACCTCCCACTGTCCCAGGCTGCTCCAGCCTGGCCTTGGACACTCACAGGGATCCAGGGGCAGCCACAGCTTCTCTGGCAATTCCAGCCCAGCCCTCCCCACCCTCCCAGGGAGGAATTCCTTCCCAAGATCCCATCTAAATCTATTCTCCATCAGCTTAAAGACCATTCCCTGTGTCCTGTCCCTCCAGCCCTTGTCCCCAGTCCCTCTCCAGCTCTCCTGGAGCCCTTCAGGCCCTGCCAGGGGCTCTGGGCTCTCCCTGGAACCATTTGGGAATTCTGCACAGGCTCTAACGCAGGTGTCAGGGGACAAAGTCAAATCCCTGCTGTGAAATCCTCTAACATAATTCCAATCCTCATCCCTTCCCCTCTCTGTGGTGCTCCAGAGGCTCAGGCAGAGTTGAGCACAGAGGAAATTTCTCAACAACAATCCCTGCATGGATCTCAGTGAGGGCAAGTTTGTCATCATCGCCAGTGGAGCACGGAGGGCTGGGGACACTGGGGACAGAGAGGGCACTGGGAGGGACAGGGCTCACCTGGCTGACCATGAGGGACAGGACTGTCCTGCCTGACTACGAGGGGACAGGCCTCACCTGGCTGACCATGAGGGGACAGAACTCACCTGCCTGACCATGAGGGGACATGGCTCACCTGCCTGACTGTGAGGGGACATGGCTCACCTGCCTGTGAGGGGACATGGCTCACCTGCCTGACTGTGAGGGGACAGCACTCACCTGCCTGACTGTGAGGGGACAGAACTCACCTGCCTGACCGTGAGGGGACATGGCTCACCTGCCTGACCATGAGGGGACAGGCCTCACCTGGCTAAGCATGAGGGACAAGCCTCACCTGGCTGACCATGAGGGGACAGGCCTCACCTGCCTGACCGTGAGGGGACAGCACTCACCTGGCTGACCATGAGGGGACATGGCTCACCTGCCTGACCATGAGGGGACAGCACTCATCTGCCTGACCATGAGGGGACAGCACTCACCTGGCTGACTGTGAGGGGACAGCACTCATCTGCCTGACCATGAGGGGACATGGCTCACCTGCCTGACTGTGAGGGGACAGCACTCATCTGCCTGACCATGAGGGGACAGAACTCACCTGCCTGACTGTGAGGGGACAGCACTCACCTGCCTGACCGTGAGGGGACAGCACTCACCTGCCCGACCATGAGGGGACAGCACTCACCTGCCTGGGCTGCGGAGGAGCTGATGATGACAGGGGCAGGTGCCACCAGGCGCACGGGGGCCCCCAGGCCGTTCCTGGCGCCAGCATTGACCACCAGGGCCCCGGTTTGGTCGTAGTAAGCAGCAGGAGCCAGCACTGGGTACCCTGCAGGGACAAACAGAGGGGACAGCAGGTGACAAACAGCTCAGTCATCCCCAGGGGAGTGCAACGTTTTGGAAAGAAAATCTGAACAGGGAAAGAAAGCACCACAGCCCCAAAAACATCCACAACTTTACACCAGGTAAGACTTCCAGGTAGAGAAGACTTTTTCACCCCGTACCTTTTATACTGCACTGCCCTGCGTGTAAATTCAGCTGAAAAAAGGGTTTTAAATACAAAAATACAAAATACAAAAGCACCATTTCTTTTCCATTTGAAGTACAAGGTGTGCTGGGATTTTTCAGAGCTGGGAACACCCTGCACGTCCAACACTGTGAGCTGGGGCTGCACCCACAGGGAACTTCAAGTTAAGTATTTTGGAAAGTTGAGATCATAAAATATCCTTTAATGCATGTAAATAAACACTCCTGTATGCAGCTGATACACACTGCAGCAGTGTCAGTCGAACATAGTGATTTAGGCACCTCATTATGGCATTCTACATTAAATGGAAACATTAAAATTAAATACAGTGACTCCCCAAGGTGGGGGGTCACTAAGGGAACGCTGCCTGTGAATATTTGCTTTGCAAATATAGGTACAAACATATAATATTAGATATAATTGTATATATATGCGTATTTGCTTTGCAAATATAACCCAAATAACACAGATTAAAGGAAATCTGCAGACTGCTGGGAATCTGCAGAGTTCACTTTGTCATTTAATATAGCAACATTCTTCTTAAACAATGAAAAATCCCCATTAACAACCATGTGACACTGCCAGCAAGGAGACCTGAAATCCAAATAATCCCTTTTTCCTTACATTTGACCAACAGGACATATCTGCACATTATTCTAATGAGCTTAGGTTTGTCCTCTGCCATTACAATAATATTTTGAATAACTGAATGTCAGCAGCATTTTACTCCACAGCCTCAGGGATCAGAGTCAGAATTCCTACAGCAGCTAGAAATGAGAACAAAACCCTGCTCCTTTTATCCCATTCTTTCCCTGATTTTAAGCCAAGGGAAAAGCAATCACGGAGGGGAAGCCCCTGTTAAGCCAAACACCAGGGAGGGATGGAGAGCTGAGATGAATGAGCAGCACTAAGAAACCTCGGAGGTTTAAAACACAGATCCTATAAGCCTGACTGATCCACAGAAAAACCTGGAGGTGATTTTCCATAGGAGCCATCAATTCTTGGAGCACAGTGCACCCCCGGAGTGATAACATCCCAGTGATAATATCGCTGTCACCAGTGCTCCCCAGCTCAACCTCAGTGCTGCCCAGCTGGGGACACAGCCAACCCTCAGACTGACCCCCAGATTAACCCCCAAAGCACCACAGGCAGGCATTGCTGCCTGCCAGGCCAAGGCAGCCCCGGCAGGGACAGCAGATCCCATGTCCCAGACTGTCCCAGGCTGTCCCTGGCGCTGGGCACTGCTGGTACCTGGCATTCCTGCTGCCAGCCCCTGGCCGAAGGCGAGCGCTGAGTTGACGGCGGCGGCGGCCACCAGAGGATCTGTCTGCTGGCCCTGCTGGTTCTGGTTGGGAGTCAGGGGACGCTGGCTGGCTCCTCCACGGAGAACCTGGGGACAACAGAACAGCCAGGGGTTACTCTGGGATGCAGGAGCAGCACCAGCAAGGGGGGACACCCTCTCGCTCCCCTTTACTCTTAATTGACTTTTCTTGATGTTCAAGGACACTGAGGGGCTGGAGTGTGTCCAGGGAAGGGAATGGAACTGGGAAGGGCTGAGCCCCAGGAGTGGCTGAGGGAGCTGGGAAAGGGCTCAGCCTGGAGAAAAGGAGGCTCAGGGGAACCTTGTGGCTCTGCACAACTCCTGACAGGAGGGGACAGCCGGGGGGGTCGGGCTGTGCTGGCAGGGAACAGGGACAGGAGGAGAGGGAACGGCCTCAGGCTGGGCCAGGGGAGGCTCAGGGTGGACAGAAGGGAAAATTCCTTCACTGAAAGGGTGGTGAGGCTTCAGAACTGCCCAGGGCTGTGGGGGATCCCCATCCCTGAAGTGTTCAAAGCACACCTGGAGGTGGTGCCTGGAACATGGGCAGTGCAGGACCCGCCAGCGCTGGGTCAGTGCTTGGACTCGATGATCTTCAGAGGGCCTTTCCAACCTTGGCAATTCCCTGATCCCACCTCCAACACTCATTCCCTGTCAGAAGTGTTTCCCAGCCACCTGCTCACCCCAGCTAACGTTTGGTCCCTGTCAGCAAAGCCCCACTGCAAGTCCTCTTGAGCAGAAACCTCAGGAAGCCCAGTCCAGGAGCTGGGGGCAGTGCCAGGAGGTGACCTGGGCTTCTCCAAGCCACCAGCTCCCGGAGAAAGCAGAAACACATAAAAACCTCACAGGAAAGAGTCCCCCAAGAGCCCCCAGTGGGTTTGTGGGGTGAGTGCTGCTCTCAGAAGGAACGAGGGCAAAGTGGGCCTTTCCTGCAATGACCTGGGACAGGCTCGGTCTGCCAAAGCCTCGCTCAGAGCTGGGGCAGGAGTCTGCAAGCTGAGCTCATTAAATGAGCCACCCCCACGTCCTCAGCACATCCTTCTGCAAAGGTGGCATCGTGTGTGTGTCACCTGCTCAGGTTATAACCAGGAAAAGCGGAATTTGTGCACGGAGAGCCCGGAAAGGATCCTGAAGCTGACCCTTTGGATGTGCCCCCAGAGCCTGGACAGGAACCCTGCAGCCCAGGGAATCTCTGGGAGCCAGGAATTCTGCGGGGTGCAGGCTGCAGCACCGGAATGCTGCTGGGTTTTATGAATCCACGATTAAGATGTCACAGGGGTCACAAATCAAGTGTCCACAATCAGTGCTCCGGGCTCCCAAAGCCTTTGCCTCAGCACTTTTAATGCAAACAAGCCCTGCTGCATCCCCCGTGGATGGAAGGTTTGCATTCCAAACCCCGCTCCCGACCCCGCTCACATGCCATAAAAGTAATGAAAAATCCCATAAAGGCCACTGTCACTGAGATATTTTATTTTAACAGCCTGAGCCTTTGCAGAAGCTCTCTCAGCTCACGCCTGCTGCATCTGTAAAGGCCTCGTAACACCTCCTGACACTGGGGTTTGGTTTTCAAAGCAGAAGCTGAAAAATTCTGCTGCCAGTTGCTGTTTATTCTGCCACCTCCATCAAGCCAAGGAGCAGCCAGGAGAGCTGCTGAGGGCACTGAACCCCAGCTCTGTTCCTGGAGATTTCCCCTCATGCACCAACAGCACCATGGCTCTGCTAACTGCACAGCTCAGGCCATTCCCAACCTGAGCCACTGATGTTTCCCAAAGCATTGGCACCCAATAATTCACCCAATAATTCCAAAAACACCCAATAATTCATCACCACCGATGTAAATGTGCCACACTCCACGTGCACAATGGATAAATCAAATATCAAATGTGTAGGTGGCTCCTGTCCGTTTTTTAGGAGAGGCCAAAGTGTTTTCTCCTCACTTAAAAACTACTCAGAGCTGAGTGTCAGGAGCAGTCATGGAAAAAATCAGGGTTTTGAATGGCTGGAGATGTCAGGGGAGGGTTAGGTTGGATTTTACACAGAATCAGAATTGGTTGGAAAAGACCTTTGAGATCATTGAGTCCAACCTATGACCTGACACCACCTTGTCACCAGCCCGTGGCGCCGAGTGACAAAGTGACACATCCAGGCTTTTCTTCAAAACCTCCAGCGATGGAGACTGGGCAGCCCTTCCAATGCCCAGCCCCCCTTTTCTGTGAAGAAATTCCTCCTGATGCTTATCCTCCGGAGGGAATGGGAATGGGAATGGGAAGGAGAATGGGAAGGGGAATGGGCACGGGAATGGGCACGGGAATGGGAAGGGGAATGGGCATGGCCTGAGGCCGCCAGAGCTCCCAGGGAAGCGCAGGGTGCGATTTGGGGGATCTGTGCACATGATCCTTGTGGGGTTTTTTCCAGCTCAGGCCATTCCATATCCCGAGCTGTGTCCTGGGAAGCCCCAGGCCTTACCTGCTGCTGGCCCTGCTGGGTCTGCTGTGTGGTTTGCTGGTTGGCAGAGTTGGTGGCGGCAGCGGCAGCGGCCGCTTGCTGCTGGAACAGACTGGCAGGATAAACTCCCCAGGGAGTGACTCCATAGTACTGGTGAGGGACCACAGCCGGACCTGGAACATACCGGGGGAGGGTGAGCTGCTGCAGGGCACACACAGCACCCCAAAAACACCTGCTCAGGACCTGGAACACACCGGGG
The DNA here is from genome assembly GCA_036785705.1 of Acanthornis magna. Taxonomy (NCBI): domain Eukaryota; kingdom Metazoa; phylum Chordata; class Aves; order Passeriformes; family Acanthizidae; genus Acanthornis; species Acanthornis magna. Next base: position 97,831 of record JAWUZG010000110.1, read on the forward strand.
GAGGGTGAGCTGCTGCAGGGCACACACAGCACCCCAAAAACACCTGCTCATCGTGGCTGGGTTGGGCTGATCTGTGGGAAATCCTCTGCAAACACAGAGGGGTTCTGGCGTTTGTGGCACACGTTTTATAAAGCTTCCAAGTCAGAGCTGGAATTTCATCTTTACTTAATCATGGCATGAGGTCAAGCTCTGCCAGCAGTGATTTCATGTTTTTATTGCTGTGCCCTAATTTTATAGGGAAGGAGGAAAACTTTATCTCGAACCCAAACAGAGGAACCTTGTTCAAGCACAGAAACTTCTCAGCTGACACTCACAGCTCACTGCCATCCACCATTCAGTTCCTCAATAAATTACCGAACCCTCTTCACAGCTGGCTATCATCAATTCTCAAGGGTTAAAATGTTCTTTTTCCAGCCTGCAAACCCCCCCTAAAAGAGGCTGCACCATCCCGTCTCTTCCCACATTCCCTCCTCAAAATTCACATTCCTTCCTCAAACTTAAGAGGCTTAAAAATAATAATAATAATCTTGGGGAGCAGCAGAAAAACCCTCACTTTTGAAGATTCCTTGATTTTATAAGGTCTCAGGACACCACGCAAATCTGGAGATAGCAGAATGGCAGTCTCTATCCTTAAATAATCCCAGCTGGAATAATGCTGAGAACTCAGTGCTGGAGGGAGGAGCCCTTCCCACCAAATAACATGGATGGGAATCCAATAATATTTTGAATATGACTGTCTGATATATTTAGGAAAGGTCAGCAGAAAAGCAGAAGTATTTCCTTTGCTTTCCAAACACATCCTCTATGCCATGGGCTCCTTCCCCATGGCAGGAAAAACTCAGGCCACAGCAGGCAGAGCCAGAGTCAGGGGTGGCACTGTGGAATAAATCAGTCTTTACGGAATCTTGGTCATGGATAGAGTAAAATGAAGGATTTTTTTAAAGTGAGACACTGAGCACTTGGGGTCTGACCAAGTCTGTGATTCCACAGAAAATGAGGGATGACATAAAAAGGGAACTGCAAACAGACACTGCTGAGTGCTCAGTGTTAGCCTGGATGTGACAAAGGGAGAAAATCCTGGAAGTGCCTTTTCCTTTTGGTTTTTGTTCTGTTCTTCTTTATTTTTTTTACAGGAACATGTTTGGCTCAGCTGAGCTCCTCCAGAATGCCAAAGTTCTGCAGGATGAGCTCCTGCTCCCACATCCACACTGCAGCAATGCTCTGGGATATCCATTCCTTTATGCCAAACATTAAATCCATATTTCCAACAGGTAACAGTTACTCTCCTCACATTATTCTGTTTCTAACTACTGTGCTTTCCCCAAATTTATGATTCAGGAGCCCAGCAGGGAGACATTGGCTAATACCAGGGAGCTGCTGAACACTGGGATTTGCATCTCACCCCAAAGCTCTGCCCCAAAGCCCATCCTTGCTGGATTTACAGAATCAGAGAGGCTGACCTGCCTCTCCTACTCAAATCTGGAGCAGCAACCACTCATTTCTTACCTTCCAACATGGAAATTCATGAGAAGTGGTGACTAAAATGGAAAAAACCTGTAGCAAATGGCTCAGTGCGACGAAAGCAGTGCCTGTTGTGCCCCCAGAGAGGTAAGCAATGAGTGATTATAAGCTGTTTAAAATCACTGAATGCAGATCAGACCCCAACTCCCGGGGTTCTTCTGCACCCAACAGGGAAAGAGCTGCAACTGCTCCATTTTCATGCAAGTCATTAACCTGCATTTGCCCTCAGGCTGCTGAAGTTGCTGCAATCCCCTTTATCTGGGCAAAATTTGGGCATCTCTGTGGGATATTTCACTCTCAGCTCTAATTACGAACCAAGCACAGCCTGGATGGGTTTTTCTCCTAGTCAGAGGTTGCTGCAAAAGCCTTGGGTGTTTAAAAGCAGAGGAGACACCAAACCTTTGAAGTTTGGGCTTAAAAGGGCTGCGAGTCTGGCTCAGCTGCTCAGAGCGCATGGAGAGGCTCATTATCGAACAGAGTTCTCAGTGAGGGCAAGAGTGGCATCACTGCCAGACTGCAGCAGCACCCAGAGCTGCCCTCCTCCCGGAGCTGCTGCACCTGCCCGTGCCTCATTAGAGCTGTGCATTGCTGAGGAAAGAAAAGCCATTCCAGAGCCTCTGAAAGCGAATGTTCCGAGGCTGTGTCTCACACTCAGGCACTGCTGGACACCCACAGCAATTCCTTTCAGGAAACATTAGCAAATCCAGCGGTAAGTGTGTTCATAACAGGCTCTGGGCTTTGATCTCAGCCTGCCCACTCCAATCCCTCCGAGCAGGAGCAGCCCAGGATGAGGAGCACTGACAGCAGCTCAAACAGCCCCGAGGAGCTCAAACAGAGGCTGCAATCAGCCACTCAGCAATTAGCACTGCTTTGTGGGGTGATCCCCTTGGAATTGCCAGCGTGGCATCCACAGGTGGCCATGGAGTGCTGGATTTTAGGGATCAGAGTGCTGGAAAATATACCAGTTTAAAAATTTTGTGTAACTTTTTATTTTTGTCTCTCTAGTTAGGCTTGACTTGACTTTGCTTCGGGGAAGGGAATTTTCATTCGTTTATTTAGGAGGTACAGCATCACTCTAAAAAGATGGGCTTAGCATAGGGAGAGAGTGGAGCAGCCCAAAGATCCCCAGAGAGATAAAAACATCAACAGAACATGAACAGAACATGAACAGAACATCGGTGGCCATCTCCAAACATCCACCCCAGAGCACCTCGGACAGAGCTGAAGACATCTCGCCCAGAAAGGACTGATCAGAAAATTGAAAAATGAAGATCTGATTTACATCAGAGGCGAGGAGATTCGGATCCAATGGGAAACTGAACACTGAGGGTTGCTCAACTCTGGACCAATGAACTTTGAAACAATGCATCTCTGTGGGGTTTGACTGTATAAAATTTGGGGGAAAATCCTGTAAAATCTGTGCATCGTGGAATGATTCTCTCTGCACACCAGGGCTGTGTGTGGATGAGATTTCTGTGGCACACCCTGGCCAGAGCAACATCCTGGCCAGATAATAAAATCATGCCTTGACTCTCTAACATTAAAAATGGTGTTGGAGGGTTTTTGTTTTTCCCACAGTTTTGGTGACAACAGCAGCTCAAACAGCCCCAAGGAGCTCAAACAGAGGCTGCAATTAGCAACTCGGCAATTACCACTGATTTGTGGGGTGGATCCCCTTGGAACTGCCAGCGTTGCATCCACAGGTGGCCATGGAACGCTGGATTTTAGGGATCAGAGTGAGAATTGGAGCTCAAAGGTGCTGCTCCTGATCCAGAGGGGCAGAGAACCGTGTGCTGAGGTAAATCCAGATTTATCCACAGACAAATTCCACTGCAGGTGCTCCCAAATCCCAGTCCTGGCAGGTGTGTGCACTCACCCACACTTCTCCAGCTCAGCACCAGGTGTCTGAGGATTCCAATACTCCCAAGGGCCAAAAAAATCCCAGCAGCTGCCCTGGGAACACTGAGCTTTTCCAGCATGCAGGTTACCCCAGCATTTCCCCACTTCACCACGAAGAACAGGAACCTGGAACACTCCACCTCAGCGGGAATCATTTCCCAACACCAAAGGCTGAAAATCCCAGCAGCTGCCCTGGGAACACTGAGCTTTTCCTGTATCCAGCTTATCCCAGCATTTCCCCACCTCCCCACAAAGAACAGCAACCTGGAATGCTTCATCTCAGGGGGAACCATTTCCCAACACCCGAGGCTGAAAATTCCACTACTTGCCCTGGGAGCACTGAGCTTTTCCAGCATGCAGGTTACCCCAGCATTTCCCCACTTCTCCACAAAGAACAGGAACACTTTTCAACCTGGAACACTCCACCTCCGAGGGAATCATTTCCCAACCGGTCTTAAAAAAGACAAGATTTCAGGATTTTGAGTGACATCTTTCTCAAATGATGGAAGGCAATTCAAAGGTAGCAGTATCCTCCCCACAGTTTAAACTCTAAATGAGTTTTTTTCTGGTAAGTTCTTCCCTCTACATTCAAATTTGTTCTTTAAAATGCTGCTATTGTTGGGAAGAAAGGAGCATTATCCTAGAGCTGCCAGTCTCACAATCCTGACAAACCTGCCATAACGGCAAACCTTAATTGACAGATTATCTCTGCCATAAAACACACGAAAAACTTTCCTCTCTGCTCTAACTGTGAGCAATAAACTCCCAGCAACTCCAGACTCATTTCTTCCATCTCAGAAGCTTCTCCCAAGTCCTCCAATTTAACACTCCCAGACACACCAGGGAGGCTTCTGGGCTTCAGATGTAACTCTGAACATTTCAATTGTCCCACGTCTCCCCAGCGCTGCTCTCAGTCATTACAGGAAAAAAGAATTCTCCTAACTGCTCAGGTCTAGACAGAAAAGATGCTTTTCTAAAACAAACATCAACATGGAGCTTAACTTGTCATTTCTAGGGTCCAAGGCCTGATGAGAGGGTTAAAATAACCCCTGCTTCTCAGGGGTGTAACTCTATAAATACATCCCAGCACATCACATATTGGTTTTGTTTCTTTTAAGAGTCATAAAGTATAAAATTATTCAAGTAGAGACACTGATGTCAGGTTTTGGGATGGTTTAGGTACCGCTGGGGTGTTATTTCCAGTTCAAATGTCTAAAAGCCCAGTTAAGCACAGTCTAGAGGGGTTTTTCTCCCAGACAGAGAAAAAGCAAAAGCTCAGGCAAGCTTCAGCAGAGCTGAGAAAAAGAAAAAAAAAAAAGTTGTGGCCAACACTTGGTGTTTCCTGGAAACATGGCCCAGTTCCATGTGATCTTTCTATGAAATCAAGATGCTGAAATCAAGATACTCTTCTGCACCTCAGTGTTACTCAGGAAGGAGCTCCAGAAGCCCTGAGATGATGCGGAAACCTCTGCGGAAACCTCTGCACAGGAATCACTCCCAAATCTCCCTTGTGCCAACGCTCTGGTGTTGGAAAATAGACCAGTTTAAAAATTTGGTATAACTTTAGTCAAAGGCTTTGTTTGTTTGTACCCCGGGAAAAGGAATTTTAAGTTTCTTTCCAGGGCATTGTTCTGCCAGGTGAGGTCTGATGAACTCAACACATCAACAGAGTGGAGCAGCCCAAAGATCCCCAGAGAGATAAAAACATCAACAGAACATGAACAGAACATCGGTGGCCATCTCCAAACATCCACCCCAGAGCACCTCTGACAGAGCTGGAGACATCTCGCCCGGAAAGGACTGATCAGAAAATTGAAAAATGAAGATCTAATTTACATTGGAGGTGAGGGGATTTGGATCCAATGGGAAACTGAACACTGAGGGTTGCTCAACTCTGGACCAATGAACTTTGAAACAATGCATCTCTGTGGGGTTTGACTGTATAAAATTTGGGGGAAAATCCTGTAAAATCTGTGCATCATGGAATGATTCTCTCTGCACACCCGGGCTGTGCATGGATGAGATGATTTCTGTGGCACACCCTGGCCAGAGCAACATCCTGGCCAGAAAATAAAGTAATGCCTTGACTCTCTAACATTAAAAATGTTGTTGGAGGGTTTTTGTTTTTCCCACAGTTTTGGTGACACTGGGACCTCCTCCCCACTCAGCCATGACTGAGCTTCCCCTTGTGTGCGCCAGCAGGAGCTCAGCTCATTCACTCCCTGCTCCACTCAGCAGCACATGAGGCTTTATCAGGTCCTGGGCTATCAAAAATAGCTTTGTGCTCTCGCTCTTGGCTCTCCCCCACAGAATCACAGCATCAATTATTTGCCAACGCCCAATCTCCCCATGGCACTGCACAATCCCCACACAAAATTCCCAGCAGCCCAGGCCAAAACCCAGATTATAATCTGAATTCTTTACACACATCTGTAGGATCCACTAAAAACTCCATCCAAGTGGGCAGTGGTTGCTGAAATCCCATTTCAGAGCTGACCTCGAAGCTTAAAAGCTCAGCAGGGGTTGTGTAGGATCTGGAGAATGGGCCCAAGTCATGTCCCAAACCACAGAGTGTCCCATGTGGATTTGGGCCCCAAATCAAACCCCAGGCCTGTGGCTTTGATTTGGGACAAGCCACCCAAAAAAGGAGCACTAAAATGAGTTTACAAGTTTTAAGTGGAGCATGGCAGCAGTGAGAGCCTCCACAAACATCCCTGCTCCAAACAGAGCACGGTTTATTTGCAGCACAGAACATTTCCTCTGCCTTGCTCAAGGAAAGCCAGGCATGGTTATAAAAATACTCCTCTGAAAGCATGTTTTCCCTTTAAAAACACCCTTGTAAAAGCATGTTCTTCCTTTAAAAATACCCTTGCAAAAGCACGTTCTTCCTTTAAAAAATGCTCCTCGAAAAGCACGTTCTTCCTTTAAAAATGCTCCTCTAAAAGCACGTTCTTGCTTTGTCCCCAGCGCTTGGGCAAGAACTCAATGGCACACACAGAGAGAGTCCAACGTACACCGTGTCCCCCATGCTGATGAGCTGTGGCACTGAGCTGTCACCTCCAGACACGGCAATTTTGGCTGTGACAGTTGGGAAGGATTTGGGAGCTCACAGGTGAATGTTTGGAGGGAGATCTTGGGAAGACAAGAGGCTCCAATGGTTGCTGCCATCTGGAGAAGGGCACAGTCCCAGTGTGAGGCTCAGCAGGTAAGGTGTTTACCCAGAGAGCCTGGGAAGTGTAAATTCCTAACAGAATTTAAGGGAAGGTCTCATTTGCAGGATGCACCACAAGCTGAACAGAAAGGAGAGACGATTTTCCCGGCAGGAAACACATCCTGCATCTTTCCAGCCTTTAGTAAGAGTGTTTTCAAAGGTATTTCTTGCTGTCAGTCTCCAAAATACCCCAAAAATGGAGCAGTATTTGTGTCTGGGATTGGTTCCCTTCCCATTTGTTCCTCCTCACCAGAGCCCGAGCCCCCAGCACGTGCCAGCCCAGAATTATCCCATTTCACCTCCAGCAAACAGAGCTCTGATAACAAATTCTGTATCAACTTTTCCCCCACAGAAATGCTGATGCACTGATGTTTCATTTCCACACTCACAGATCCTGAGCCGTTTTGGTGCAGGAACAGGTCGGGAATGCAGAGAGAACTGGAATTTCTCACCTAATAGGAGAAATTTGCTCCTCCTCACCAGAGCCTGAGCCCCCAGCAAGTGCCAGCCCAGAAGAGTTCTGATAACACATTCTGTTTCTACAACAGGCACACCATTATTTATGAACTTTTCCCCCCACAGAAACAGTGATGCACTGATGTTCCATTTCCACACTCACAGATCCTGAGTGGTTTCGGTGCAGGAAAAGGTTGGGAATGCAGAGAGAACTGGAATTTCTCAGCCTGAGCCCCCAGCAAGTGCCAGCCCAGAATTATCCCAGTTCACCTCCAGCAAAGAGCTCTGATAACAAATTCTGCTTCTACAACAGGCACAGCATCACATATCAACTTTTCCCCCCACAGAAATGGTGATGCACTGATGTTTCATTTCCACGCTCACAGATCCTGAGAGGTTTCGGTGCAGGAACAGGTCAGGAATGCAGAGAGAACTGGAATTTCCCAGGAAGTGCCAGCCCAGAATTATCCCATTTCACCTCCAGCAGAGTTCTGATAACAAATTCTGTTTCTACAACAGTAACACCATTATATATCAACTTCCCCCCAAACAAACAGTGATGCACTGATGTTCCATTTCCACGCTCACAGATCTTGAGCGGTTTCGGTGCAGGAACAGGTCGGGAATGAGGAGAGAACTGGAATTTCTCACCTAACGTGGCAGCTGCCGCCAGCCCGGCCGCGTAGGGATCCGTCCCCGGAGGCGCCGCGCTGATGATGTAGGGGTTGGGAACAAAGGCAGCAGGAGCTAAACCTGCTGAAAACATACCTGTCAGTAAAAACAGACGGCATGGGACTGCAGCCCCACCACAACCCCCTGGGCAGCACCCAACTCACGGGGCTTTAGTGGTTTTAAGCCTTTTACAGGTGTTTTCTATAGGGAGTGAACAATCAGTGAGGGTTAGCAGGCAGAGGAGAGAGTTGGCATAAAAAATCCCTAATTCCCAGGACGCCATGCCCCTTAAGCAGTAAAATCCTTTCTATCCCACAGCTCGGGTGCCTCTGCAGGGCACACAGACCCTGTTCAGCTGACTGGAGCTTGGTACTACTCTGTGTTTCCTCCACTGAGTAAATCAGGACCCAAAGCACCTCATTTTGAGCTCCATGCCCACCCCAGGATCCCAACATTCCCCTGGTTAGCTTGGAAAGAGGTCAGGAGTGTAAAAGCATTCCCTCCCTCTGCAAGGGAACAGTTTAACCATTAGAGAAAGCCCAGGTGGGCGGGAGAGGGGTGTGGAGAGGAGGCGAAGGTGAAGGGGAGGAAGGTAAAAAGTGAAATAATTTTAATCCCTGAACCCCACTGAGCACATGAGGGCACTGCACAGAGCTGGGAGAGTCCCAACACTTTTATATTGGGATTTTGGGTAGGAAGAACTACCACAAATTGCTCATTGTGCTAAAAACATTTCACTTTAATCTTCCAGGCCCTTCTATAGTTTTTCTGGTTTTCTACACATGGGATTAAGTGTGTAAAAATTCAAAGTTAATAAACATGATATATCTTATGATATAATATCTTTCAATAATATCAATCATGTGTTTTTATAAATTAAATCTTTAATTCATCAGAGCCCAGGAAGAACATTCAGCTGCTGTTGAATTGTGCATTTCCCCTCAGTTTCCCTTGATTTATGCCTGACTTAGAGATTGCCAAACCCTCCTGACTGACCCTCAGGAGGGTGACAGTGTCAGTCCTGCCAGGCAGGAGCGTCCATGAAATTAAGTCCTGGTTTATCCGTAAACCAGGTACAAACCCAGAAATAATTGGTTTAATCCTTAAACCAGTGTCCTTTTCAAGTGAGCAAGAGGCACCCACAGAATCTTCCAAGCAAATCTTTAAGAACACCCTTCTGCTCGTGTGTTACCATCTGCAAAAATGCACTTGAAGCCCTCCCAACCCTTCTCCCGCGGTGTTTTCCCGTGGGTGCAGGGAGGGGCACTGGGATGGAGGACAGAGCACACTCACCTATGTGTGGCTGGTGGGCAGCGGCCAGGGCGTACTGCTGCTGCTGGGCTGCCGTCAGCTGCTGCACTGCCAGCGCGTTGGGCCTCTGGAAGAGCTGCGGGCACAGACACAGGCACTGAGAGCGGGCTTAAAAACATGAATACTGTCCTTAAAACCCCCAATACTGTCCTTAAACCAGGCACAGACACAGGCACTGAGAGCGGGCTTAAAAACATAAATACTGTCCTTAAAACCCCCAATACTGTCCTTAAATCAGGCACAGACACAGGCACTGAGAGTGGGCATGGGCATGGGACTCAGACTGGGTTGAAAAACATGAATACTGTCCTTAAAACAGGCACAGAGCACAGGCACTGAGAATGGGCACGGGACTTAAACCAGGCATAAAAACTTAAATACTGTCCTTAAAACCCCAAATACTGCCCTGAAAAACACAAATACTGCCCTTAAAACCCCAAATACTGCCCTTAAACCAGGCACAGACACAGGCACTGAGAGCGGGCATGGGACTTAGACTGGGCTTAAAAACATGAATATTGTCCTTAAAAACACAAATACTGTCCTTAAAACCCCAAATACTGCCCTTAAAATCCCAAATACTGCCCTTAAACCAGGCACAGAGCACAGGCACTGAGAGCGGGCACGGGACTGAAACCCGGGTTAAAAACATGAATATTGTCCTTAAAACCCCAAATACTGCCCTTAAACCAGGCACAGACACAGGCACTGAGAGTGGGCACGGGACTTAGACTGAGCTTAAAAACATGAATATTGTCCTTAAAACCCCAAATACTGCCCTTAAAAACACAAATACTGCCCTTAAACCAGGCACAGACACAGGCACTGAGAGCGGGCACGGGACTTAAACCGGGCTTAAAAACAAAATATTGTCCTTAAAGCAGGCACAGAGCACAGGCACTGAGAGCGGGCATGGGAACTTAAACCGGGCATAAAAACATAAATACTGCCCTTAAACCAGGCACAGAGCACAGGCAGACTGGGAACGGGCATGGGAACTTCAACCGGGCATAAAACCCCAAATACTGCCCTTGAAACCTCAAATACTGCCCTTAAAAACACAAATACTGCCCGTAAAACCCCAAACACTGCCCTTAAACCAGGCACAGAGCACAGACATCTTTAGACTGGGCACAGGAACTTAAACCGGGCATAAAACCCCAAACACTGCCCTTAAAAACACAAATACTGCCCTTAAACCAGGCACAGAGCACAGACACCCTTGAACCGGGCACAGAAACTTAAACCGGGCTCAAAACCACAAATACTGTCCTTAAATCAGGCACAGAGCACAGGCACTGAGAGTGGGCACAGGACTTAAACCAGGCATAAAACCCCAAATACTGCCCTTTAACTGGGCTCAACAACATGGATACTGTCCTTAAACCAGGCACAGAGCACAGACACCCTTAAACCAGGCTCAAAAACATAAACCAGGCTCAAGAACACCAATACTGTCCTTAAATCAGGCACAGAACACACACACCCTTGAACCGGGCACAGAAACTTAAACCGGGCTCAAAAACATAAATACTGTCCTTAAACCAGGCACGGAGAAGAGACACCCTTAAACCAGGCTCAAAAACACAGACGCCCCTTAAACCACACTCAAAACCACAGTGTCCTTAAACCAGGCACAAAGCACAGACACCCCTTAAACCGGGCTCAGAAACTTAAACCAGGCTCAGAAACTTAAACCAGACTCAAAAACACAGACACTGCCCTTAAACCAGACACAAAACCACCAACACTCCTTAAGTGAGGCTCAAAAACTCATAGACACCCCTTAAACCAGGCACAAAAAATTAAACCAGGCACAAAACCACAAACACCGTCTTTAAACCAGGCTCAGAAACACAGACACCCTTAAACCAACACTCCTTAAACCAGGCACAAAACCACCAACACTCCTTAAATCAGGCACAAAATCACAAACACCCCTTAAACCAAGCACAAAACTACAAAGCTGTCCTCAAACCAGGCACAGAAACACAAAGCCTGTGCCCCACACTCCAAACCCTACAATTTGGTGTTGAACGGTGGGACTGAGGGAGTGGAAATAGGGAAAGAAACCTCTATAACAAGAATATTAACCTGAATTTGCAAAGGTATCAGCAAAGTGCACGTGGAGCATTTCAGGCTGCTGGAAAATGTTTTGTGCTTGTCCTTAACTTGGGCTCAAAAACATGAATACTGTCCTTAAACCAAGCTCAAAGCACAGACACCCTTAAACCAGGATGAAAAACACAGACACCCCTTAAACCACACTCAAAACCACAGTGTCCTTAAACCAGGCACAACGCATAGACACCCCTTAAACCAGGCTCAAAAATTTAAACCGGGCTCAAAAATACAGACACTGTCTTTAAACCAGGCACAAAACCACCAACACTCCTTAAGTGAGGCTCAAAAACCCATAGACACCCCTTAAACCAGACACAAAAACTTAAACCAGGCACAAAACCACAAACACTGTCCTTAAACCAGGCTCAAAAACATACACCCTTAAACCAACACTCTTTACATCAGGCACAAAATCACAAACACCCCTTAAACCAAGCACAAAACCACAAACCCTGTCCTTAAACCAAGCACAAAACTACAAAGCTGTCCTCAAACCAGGCACAGAAACACAAAGCCTGTGCCCCACACTCCAAACCCTACAATTTGGTGTTGAACAGTGGGACTGAGGGAGTGGAAATAGGGAAAGAAACCTCTATAACAAGAATATTAACCTGAATTTGCAAAGGTATCAGCAAAGTGCACGTGGAGCATTTCAGGCTGCTGGAAAATGTTTTGTGCCTGTTCTTAACTCAGGCACAAAAAGCAGCAATTCCTTCCTTTTCAAGCAATCCCTTCACACCACATTTCCTTTCACCACTACAGATATTCCACTTGAAACATCTCTGAAATATTTGAAGACCAGGAGTTCCTTTGGAATCGACCACCTGTGTTAATCCACCTGAAAAAACCCCAAATTTCTGCACCCCCCAGGCTGGGTTTTCCCTCTGCTATTCCCTGCTCGATCCCAAAGGCTTTTTATTTGTCCCAAGTCCTCAGGATCCCAAACCCTGAACCAAACCCTTCCTTTACCTGCAGCCCCCCAGCTCAATTCTCGTGGTTATTGAGAATTTTTTCCTCACAAATAAAAAAAAAAAAATTCCATTAAAGTAATTTTGCTGAGGGTTTGGGTTTTTTCTCTAGAAGTTCCTTTCCCAGCTTCCTGTGCCTTTACCTAAAGGAAATCACTGAAATCCCCATTTTCAGCCTGTGCTCAGCTCTAATTAAAACATTTAAGGATACACCAGCTGAATATCTCTGAAATTACCCAGCAAGGCCATCCCCACTCAGTGCCAGGGATCATTTCCAAGGTGGGAATGACTTCGCAAACCACCGTGAGAAATGTTTTCTCCCTCCACTCCCTCACAAAAGACTTGGATGCTTAAATTCCTACGATTTTCACACCTATTATCCTGCCCTCCTTTCAGACAAGTGAACTGCTGGCAGAAGCAGCAATAATTCTGCCCGAATTTTTGGCAGAAACCCACAACACTCAAGAAGAAGCCCAGAAATGTTAAGAAAAATCGATTGTTTGGTTTTTTTATAGGCCAAAATTGGAGCTGGTTCTCCTGAGAGTAGGGTGAGCAAAGCTGGGTGAGAAAACCCACCTTTATTTTTGTCTTTTTTACAAGTTCAGGTGGAGAAAACACATCTGAGGGATCAGCACCAGATTTATGGGGTGGAAACTGAGCATTTAGGGGATCCAGAATTAACCCTCTGTGTGCCAAACCTCCCACTCACAACTGCTTTGTTTGTTCATCCCTCACGATGAGCTCCTACAAACATCCAAGGGGAATCAGAAATTAAAAAAGATATCAGATCTACAGTTCCACTATTGCCCCCCGGCCATAAAACACGACACAGCCTTTTCCTGGCCCTTTTTGTTGTTTGCAGGTGCCATTCAAAGGCAGTTTATTCAGGTGTCATCTGTCACCAGGAGCTGGGGCAGAGCTCCACTGACATCCCTGTAGTTTTAAAAAACAAAAGCAGAGCTCCACTGATATTCCTTTAGTTTAAAAAAAAAAGGATATTGTGGACAACAGGAGCTACAGAATGCGGAATGAGGGATTTTGGCTTTGTGGGAGGAGCAGGGGCAGAGCTCCACCGATATCCCTTCAGTTTTAAAAAACAAAAGCAGAGCTCCACTGATATTCCTTTAGTTTTAAAAAACAAGGATATCATGGATAACAGGAGCTACAGAATGCAGAATGAGAAATTTTGGCTTTGTGGGAGGAGCAGGGGCAGAGCTCCACTGATATTCCTTTAGTTTTAAAAAACAAAAGCAGACCTCCACTGATATCCCTTTAGTTTTAAAAAACAGAAGCAGAGCTCCACTGATATCCCTTTAGTTTTAAAAAACAAAAGCAGAGCTCCACTGATATTCCTTTAGTTTTACAAAACAAGGATATCGTGGGCAACAGGAGCTACAGAATGAGGAATGAGGGATTTTGGCTTTGTGGGAGTCACCAGGAGTCAACATCTCATTCACTGATTCACAGAAGCTAATATGGGGAAGAGTCATGTAAATCCCCTGAAGTGCTTCAGTGTGGATTCCTGTGGAACATCCTTGGCTTTGGGGTCTACTTTTCTATTAATTCAGCAATTTTAGTCTTCTTCAGCTGCAAAATTTCACCAAACCCTTCTGCTTTTGCATCCCTGGGATCTGCTTTTCCAGCTGCTGATGTGGATTCCCTTATAGTGAAGCAGAGAGAAAATGGCTGGGTTATTATTTCCTTGTCTCGAGGGTGAAAAAAGCATTTATCTCTCTGAAAACCCTACTTGTAGTGTTCTCTTTACACATGTGAGGATTTCCACACCTCCCAGATGGAACTCAGTGATCCATCCTGGGATCAGAACTGGCAAAAAGGAATCCACACCTCCTCTGATCGCCAATATTTCACCATCAATATTTATTTTACCATCAATATTTATTTCACCATCAATATTTATTTCACCTGCTGCTCTGGGCTCTTTTTGTTGTCTGCCTGAGCTCTGGGAGCTCAGCGGATCTCTGCTAAATTTGACTTCCAGATATAAAAGGCCTGCAAGAAAGCTGGAGAGGGACTTTTCATAAGGGTAAGGGGGACTGGCCTTAGAGAGGAGGGATTTAGGTGGGATATGGGGAAGGAATTGTTCCCTGGGAGGGTGGGGAGGGCTGGGCTGGAATTGCCAGAGAAGCTGTGGCTGCCCCTGGATCCCTGGCAGTGTCCAAGGCCAGGCTGGAGCAGCCTGGGACAGTGGGAGGTGTCCCTGCCATGGCAGGGGGGGGATGGGATGAGTTTTGGGGTCCTTTCCAACCCAAACCATCCCAGGATTCCGTGACCTCTCCCTCTGCCTGCTTTAATTCCCAGCTTTGCTCAGCTCCCTCAGAAGAAGCTCAGCACAGCTCCAGCCCTGCAGCTGCAGATTCCATCCTGCAGCCTGTCCAGGGAAGCAGAGCCAAGAAAAACCATCCCAACTGCAGCCTTTCCTCAGCCAGATAAGCCACGGGAGCTCTGGGAATCATCAACTCAACGGATTTAGAGGAGCTGCTAAAGCCTCGCTGCGCTGTCTCCATCTGCTGACGGCACAGCCCCACATTCCAAAAGCTACAAATCAGCGTTCAACGGTGGGACTGAGGCAGTGGGAAAAGGGAAAGAAATTTCTGCAGAAGGAATATTAACCTGAATTTCCAAAGGTATCAGCAAAGTGCACCCAGAGCATTTCAGGAAATGCATTTAGAGAAAAGCTACAAAGGCCTGCCACAGTTCGGGAGGAGCTCAGGGAGATCACCCAACATTTCAGGGGGGCTCTCCCCTCTCCTCCATGTGCAGGCGAATGAAGGATGGTTTCCAGCACGTGGAGGAGCTCGCTGAGGGAATTCCAAGGCAGCAAAACCCCAGAGTTAGGGAATGCTGCAAGATCAGATGTCCCTCAGCCAATTTCTTCTGCCATATAAACATCCGACATCTCTGATCAGATGTGGGGAAGACCTTCCCCTTCTGAATATTCCATTTAGCTGTGCCTGCCTGAGTTAGTGCTTGCCTGGAATAGTTCCCTGAGTTAATTCAAGGGAGAAATTGGTGTATTTAAAAAATAAACAAGAAATAACCCACATACCCTCAGTCACCAGCCCCAAACACCTGTTACAGTAGAAGAGTAAAAAAATTCAGGTTCTGTTTTCTTCTCAATTGAGAACCAGTCAGAACAAGCCAAGACCTCCCCAAATAGTTACGTTTAATGAAGCTGATTAATTAATGGTGATAATCAACTCAATGTTCTGGCACTCTATCTCGCTTAACAGCATTCAGTATAGAATGCTTCCCCACAGTTCCAGAAAGGCATTTTTGGGGATGAGATCCCTCGTTCAGGATGGATTTCCTCCTGACACCTGAATGGCAAAGCTGCACTGTCATTTGAAAAAATGCACAATTTTGATGGTTTAGAAGTAACTCTAACAGATTCCTTTCATCCAGGCTGAGCTGGCAGTGCAACCCTGGCTGCTGGGGAGCAGGAATTAAGGAAGGGGGCACAAGTGGGAGCCAAGATCCCTGGATTTACACAGACCTGCACATTTGGCTGGGGAATGATTCCTTATCTTTACTACAGCACTCAGGCTGACAAAAGGCTCTTGTTTGCTGTCACTGGAGGTGGAAGCAGCAACAAAGCTGAAAGTTGGAAATAACAGATCTTGTCTGAGAGCTCAGCAGGGCCTGGGTGGGACCAGGGGGGCTGAGGGGCAGGAGCTGTCCCCCCACTGCTCCCCCAAAATCAGAGACAAGAGAGGATTTGGGCTCTGCAACAGGGAAACGGAGCTGGGAAGGGCTGAGCCCCAGGAGAGGCTGAGAGAGCTGGGAAAGGGCTCAGCCTGGAGAAAAGGAGGCTCAGGGGAACCTTGTGGCTCTGCACAGCTCCTGACAGGAGGGGACAGCCGGGGGGGTCGGGCTGTGCTCCCAGGGAACAGGGACAGGAGGAGAGGGAACGGCCTCAGGCTGGGCCAGGGCAGGCTCAGGGTGGACAGCAGCAGGAATTTCTCCATGGAAAGGGAGCTCAGGCCTTGGAACTGCCCAGGGAGCTTTGGAGTGCCCATCCCTGGAAGTGCCCAAGAGTTCCTGGCTGTGGCACTCAGTGCTCTGGGCTGGGGACAAGGTGGGGATGGCACAACTTGACTCCATGGGCTGGGAGGCTTTTCCAGCCTCAGGGACCCTGGGATTCCCAGACATTTGATGACACAGAGGTGACATCAGCCCCATTAGGACATTCCCACCCACTTAGTATGGAATAAAATACCCAAACCCAGCCAGAAATCCGCACTGCACCTCTCTCAAAACAGACACCTTTCCCTGCTTTGCCTTCCTTTGGGACGTTGGATTTCCCCCAGCCAGGTGCCAGATGTGCCAAATTTTAAATCTTCATTTTTAAAGGCTGAAAGAAACTAATAAAAACTCCTCAAACTTGTAAATGGGCCTTCACTTCAATAGAAAAGCCTGACAAAATGCAAATTCCAGCCTTCCCACCCCTGCCCTTACAGTCCCATCTCTCATGGTTCTCCAAAAGCAGCTCACTTACGGAGCTCCAATGTTTGAAAAAATGCACAACTTTCATGGTTTCAGAGTAATTCTGGCATCCCAGGTCTCACACCAGAGCAAGACAAACACTTGGAACTATCTGTTTTTTCTCCTTTTTGAACTCTACAGCAGCTATTTAGTTTAATCATTAAATTTTCCATCATTAACCTCCCCAAGATGTTGTAGAACAGAGCAGCCAATTGAGCTCGAACACAGATATTTACATTGCTTTTAAGACTGTGATAACTCAGAACAAACTTGGCAATGCTTTCCCTCACTCCACAGTGCCAGAGGCTCTTCTGCTTAAAAAATCAGATATTTAAGGAAAGCCAGGGAGAGTTATACATCCCTGCAATCAGCTCTAACAAAGGCTCCCATTCTTCTTCGAGGGATATCAAACTTGCGAAGGGAAAGCAATAAAGTTTACAATCATTACCCAAACGAGCAGGAACAGGAGCAGAGCAGAAGTCGATTGCTGGAGCCAGGCCCAGCATTCACGAGGAGCCAAGGGAGGTTGGGATGAGGGAGTTTGTGTGGGAGAGAGGTCAAACAAACCTAAACCGGGCTGAGATAAAGGCTTGTAGTATTGGACTCTGCCCTCGGGCTTTAAACCAGGCTCAGGTTTGAATTCGTGATTCCCTCAGGCTGCTCTGGTTGGGGCAGCAAAGAACAGCGTGGGGCTGAGCAAAGAGCAGCGTGGGGCTCAGCAAAGAGCAGCGTGGGGCTGAGCAAAGAGCAGTGTGGGGCTGAGCAAAGCACAGTGTGGGGCTGAGCAAAGAGCAGCGTGGGACTCAGCAAAGCACAGTGTGGGGCTCAGCAAAGAGCAGCGTGGGGCTGAGCAAAGCACAGTGTGGGGCTGAGCAAAGAGCAGCGTGGGACTCAGCAAAGAGCAGTGTGGGGCTCAGCAAAGAGCAGCGTGGGGCTGAGCAAAGAGCAGTGTGGGGCTCAGCAAAGCACAGTGTGGGGCTGAGCAAAGAGCAGCGTGGGGCTGAGCAAAGAGCAGCGTGGGGCTCAGCAAAGAGCAGTGTGGGGCTGAGCAAAGAGCAGCGTGGGGCTCAGCAAAGCCTGGTGTGGGGCTCAGCAAAGAACAGTGTGGGGCTGAGCAAAGAGCAGTGTGGGACTCAGCAGGGCCCAGTGTGGGGCTCAGCAAAATGCAGCGTGGGGCTCAGCAAAGAGCAGTGTGGGGCTCAGCAAAGAGCAGTGTGGGGCTCAGCAAAGAGCAGTGTGGGGCTCAGCAAAGCACAGTGTGGGGCTCAGCAAAGCCCAGTGTGGGGCTCAGCAAAATGCAGCGTGGGGCTCAGCAAAGAGCAGTGTGGGGCTCAGCAAAGCACAGTGTGGGGCTGAGCAAAGAGCAGTGTGGGGCTCAGCAAAGAGCAGTGTGGGGCTCAGCAAAGAGCAGTGTGGGGCTCAGCAAAGAGCAGTGTGGGGCTGAGCAGAGAGCAGTGTGGGGCTCAGCAAAGAGCAGCGTGGGGCTCAGCAAAGCCTGGTGTGGGGCTCAGCAAAGAGCAGTGTGGGGCTGAGCAAAGCCCAGTGTGGGGCTCAGCAAAGAGCAGTGTGGGGCTCAGCAAAGCACAGTGTGGGGCTGAGCAGAGAGCAGTGTGGGGCTCAGCAAAGCACAGTGTGGGGCTCAGCAAAGAGCAGTGTGGGGCTGAGCAAAGCACAGTGTGGGGCTCAGCAAAGAGCAGCGTGGGGCTCAGCAAAGCACAGTGTGGGGCTCAGCAAAGAGCAGTGTGGGGCTCAGCAAAGCACAGTGTGGGGCTCAGCAAAGAGCAGCGTGGGGCTCAGCAAAGCACAGCGTGGGGCTGAGCAAAGAGCAGTGTGGGGCTCAGCAAAGCCCAGTGTGGGGCTCAGCAAAGTGCAGTGTGGGGCTCAGCACCAGGGCTGAGCAGGTGCTGGATCTCAGTCACTTTCAGGGCTCCAGGGTGGGCATTTATTTATTTTTTAGCACTTTTTCCTACTTTAAAGATCTCTTGCAATGGCAGCTCCTCAAGGCATCAATGGCCACCAGAGAGGGCACTGCTGTGGGCATTGCTGTGGGAATTGGTGGGGGAATTGCTGTAGGAATCGCTGTGGGATTTGCTGAGGGAATCGCTGTAGGAATTGCTGTGGGAATTGCTGTGGGATTTGCTGAGGGCTTTGCTGTGGGAATTGGTGTGGGAATTGCTGTAGGAATCCCTGTGCGATTAGCTGTGGGATTTGCTGTGGGAATTGCAGTGGGATTAGCTGTGGAATCTGCTGTGGGAATCACTGTGGGATTTGCTTTGGGAATTGCTGTAGGAATCGCTGTGGGAATTGCGGTGGGAATTGCTGTCCATCCCAGCTCCCCAGGGAATCAGATCTCTGCTCCATTCCCCGCGAGGACACACACAGCACATCGATGATGATGAACCACCTCAGCCTTCCCCCACCCCTTTCGCAGGCCAAGCTCCTGCACTCATCCCACCCCATCCCGGGGCTGGATCAGGGCCCAGCTCCTCACCTGCTGCTGCGAATTGTAGTCGAAGAGCCCCACGGTGGCGGCGGCCGAGTCCACGGGGACCTGCGTGCCGGAATAATCGAACTGCAGCGGCTCCATGCCCACGTGCTCCATGGGGTCCAGGGGCACGCTCTGCGACTCCATGTTGGAGAAGTCCTCCACGGGCTTGGCCCCGTTGGTGCTGGCCAGCTGGGCCAGGCCCTCGGAGCCATTCTGGTTGGGGCCCAGCAGATCCACCTCGCTCGCCGAGTTCTGGCAGTTCCCGGGCGTGCGGCTGTGGGGAGTGAAAATCCATCAGGGAACGCGGCCGGGAATGCTCCAGCCCAGAGCAGAGCCACCAGAGGTGCTCGGGGGTGGTGGAATAGAGAGGGGATAAAGAAAAAAGGGTATGGAATAGTTCCCTGAGTTAATCTACAGAGAAATTGGTGTGTTTGAAAAATTTAGAAAAAATAAACCAGGAATGCTCCATCCCAGTGTCACAACAATATCACATCCCCAGACCCAGACTCACCACAGGTGCTCGGGGGTGGAACAGAGAGGGGATAAAGAAAAAATGGTATGGAATAGTCCCCTGAGTAAATTCTACTAAGAAACGTATGTATTTTAGAAAATAAAAGCAGGAATGCTCCAGCCCGGAGCAGAGCCACCATAAGTGCTTGGAGGTGGTGGAATAGAGAGGGGATAAAGAAAAAGACAGTCTGGAACAGTACCCTGAGTTAATTCTACTGAGAAATTTATGTATTTTAGAAAATAAAACCAGGCATGCTCTAGCCCAAAGCAGAGCCACCACAGGTGCTCAGGGGTGGTGGAATAGAGAGGGGATAAACAAAAAATGGTATGGAATAATTACCTGAGTTAATTCTACTGAGAAATTTATGTGTTTTAGAAAATAAAACCAGGCATGCTCCAGCCCAAAGCGGAGCCACCACAAGTGCTTGGAGGTGGTGGAATAAAGAGGGGATAAACAAAAAATCGTATGGAATAGTTACCCGAGTTAATTCTACTGAGAAATTGGTGTGTTTGAAAAATTTTTAAAAAATAAAAGCAGGAATGCTCCATCCCAGCATCAGACTCACCACAAGGGCTCAAAGGTGGTGGAATAAAGAGGGGATAAAAAAAAATTGTCTGGAATAGTTCCTTGAGTTAATTCTAGAGAGAAATTGGTGTATTTAAAAAAATAAACAAAAATTAAAAGCAGGAATGCTCCATCCCAGTGTCATAACAGCACCACATCCCCAGACCCACAACTGCTGGGAGGTGGTGGAATAAAGGGGGAAAAAATAAAAAGATGGTCTGGAATAGTTCCCTGAGGTAACTCAAGGGAGAAATTGGTGTATTTAAAAAATAAACAAAAAATAACCCACAAACCCTCAGTCACCAGCCCCAAACACCTGTTACAGGAGAAGAGCAAAAAAATTCAGGCTCTGTTTTCTCCTCAACTGAGAATCGGTCAGAACAAGCCAGGACCTCCCCAAATAGTTATTTTTAATGAAGCTGATTAATTAATGGTGATAATTAACTCAATGTTCTGGCACTGTATCTCACTTAACAGCAGACTAGGGTGGCTGCCATGGGCTCCTGATCACCTAAAATAATGTTTAGCCTCCATGGGAATGCTTCATCTCCACAAAAGAGCCTTTCCTGGGCAGGAGATGCTCCAGCCACCCCCAGTTTTCCTGGGAATGGGAATGGGATGGCTGAGCACCTTCCCCTGGGAAGAGGGGAATGAATTCCTGGCTTTGCTTTGCTTCCACGCAGTTTTCCTTTCCCCATTAAAATGTTTTCACCTCAAGCCACAAGTTTCTCACTTTTCCCCTTTGGATTCTCCCCATGGCACTGCAGGGGAGGGAGTGAGAGCCTGGGGGGGCTGAGCTGGCTGGGCTCAATTAATTATTAATTAATCATTAACTATGCACTTACCTGAAGTCTTTGACATCGGCGTCGATCCCATTCTGAACAGGCAAACCATTGGATTTATCCATCACGTCCCCCTCCTCCTTCAGATCTCCCAATTTATCTCCATCAAACGTGCCCTTGTTTTTCTTATCCCCTTTGTCATTCTCATCACTCTCTGCATCCCTTGGCCCCTGGGCAAAAGAGACATTGTTTTAATAAGCTGAGTTTTCAGATCAATTTTCCTGTTACCCTGAGATGGTAACAAATCAAAGACACATGTCACAATAAAAGAAGTCACTTACAAACATTAATTCTTAGCAAAAAATACGTTAAAAAAGCAAAATATTCAATAATAATCAAAGAAATAAGGGAATTAATTCTCACTCTTCCAAGAGGGGTTTCATCCATTCAGGTTTCTTCCATTTAGTAACTCAAGATTTGCTTTTATAGGCTCTAAAAATCCCACCCCAAGATAACATTAAAGATTCTCTTTTTACATGGGACTTAAGCACTTCAAAATCAACACCAGCAAATGCTGCAGGGGCACAAACTGAATTAGTGCCTGGCTCAGTGTCAGAGACAGCTCTTGACTGGACAAGTGCAAGTGTTTGAAAATCACCTCAGTTTTGGGGGCATCAGCAGTGAATTCCAAAGCATGACTCATTTAAAAACATTCAAATAAATCACTGCCTCAATCATTGGCTCCTGCAATCCTGGAGCAAATTTCTTTGGGTGAAAAGGGGGGTGGGGAAAAAGGAAAAAAGGATTACTGTTCTGTTGAGCATTTTATGAGTGGTGTTATATCTGCAGCATTTCTGCCCTTAATGTCTGCGTTTTATTTCACTTGGGAGAAGAATAAAGGGTGATGATGCCTGGGGCAGTGTTTTGAACAACAAAAGGGAGAGGAAAAACAACATAATTTATGATAAAAACCAGCAAGGGGCATATAAACAGATTTATCAGAGGCAGCTTTGGTGCTGTCACAAGGACAGACATCCAAACCCTGTCTTCCACTTGATTGGAGGGAAAAGTGCTCTGCACACACTCTATCCACTGAATCCTTTTTCCATTCTCTCTAATTGGAGGGAGCGATTTTCTCCTCATATTTAGAGAAAAAAAATCATCTGAAAGCAAGAATCTTCTGATGCTGCTTATTGAAGAAAATAAAATTCTGCTTCCTTAATATTACTTAGAAATGCCAACTGTAAATCCAGATTTGGAGCAAACAATGGGGTGTTGAGCAGTGACAGCGGTGTCACCACTGTCACCCTGATTGTGCTGAGGAGCCAACTCCTCCATAATCCCTAATTTGGGTAAATTGGCTCTTTCCCCTGAGTGCTCACATCCCAAAATCCTCTTGGCTCGGCTCAGGGCTCTCCCAGCTCCTCAGGCCCACTTTAATGAGGGCCAGCAATCCCAGGAGGGAGAAGGGAAGCTGCAGAGCAGCATCCAGAGGAGGGTTTTCCATAATTCCCAGACCCCTTCCCCCCCCCAGGGCTGGGTTTGATGCCCACATCCTTAAATTCGAGGCAGCACCAACTGTACTCCTTCCCCACGCTACAAAACACAGGGATGGTGCCTTTCCCCCATGGGAAACGACCCCCCCAGTTTGGAGCTGTGTCCCATTCCTGGGATCTTCACATGGAATTTTTGTTGTGAGGCACCAAAAAGCAGCCACAGGCTCAGTGAAGGTTTCTGTGCAGCCTTTTCCAAGGATCAGCTTGGATGGGGTTCGTGGTGGGGGCTTATCCGAGGAATGAGGGAATGCCAGCACTGCCCCCTGCCCCATCCCACATCCCCCGAGGCAAGGCCTAAACCTCCCATGTGAGGGACAGCTCAACCAGAGCAAAGCAAGGAATGATTCCCAACCAAACCAACTGTCCTAGGTTCCATGGAAGGTGTAACCAAAAGTCTGTATTCTATTCCCATCTCCACAAGCTGTTACAAACAGCTGGGGCAGTGTTCTTTGTGTTCAGCATGGCCCAGCCCTGCTAACACCATCGGGGCTATCTCTGCTCATGGCCATCGAGGGCTCCGGGAGTGACTCCCAGATTCCATCAGCCATTGGGAGATGCCCTGCCCAGAGGGGAGGAGCTGAACATTCCCACCTGCACATCAACTGAGACCCTGCAACACCGGGGTACCTTTGCCACTGATTCCCAGAGGAGAAGAGCTCAGGAGCCACCACTGGAGCTCCAGAGACCGACGAGACCTTTCCACAAGATCAGCACTTCAACAAGAGCACATCCATCACTCCAACGGGACTGCAGCACCATTGAACTGCACTGCAGCACCACCCTAACAGGGTGCAGGTTGGATTCTGACTTTGTCTATCTAAACCGTTGTTTCTGTATTATTGCCTTGCTCTAAATATTAGTAAAGAACTGTTATTCCTTTTCCCATATCTTTTGCTTGAGAGCCCCTTGATTTCAAAGTTTTAATAATTTGGAAGGAAAAGGAGTCATATTTCCTATTCCAAGGGAGGTTCCCACCTTCCTTGGCAGACACCTGTCTTTCAAACTGAGACACCAACCAAGTGGCAAAGGGAGAAAAGAACAGAACAGAAATGCAGGAATGAGGCACTTACAAATCCTCCTTTCCTTAGGCAGGAATCTCCAGGAGATGAGCTCAGCACATACTCCACCATGCTAACTCCAAGGCCTCCGCTCTCTGACCGCGGTGACAGCACCGAGTTGACTTCGCTGTTCACATGAAAGCCCTGCCCAGGTCTTCTCTGAACCATAATTGGTTGGGAAACAGAGTGATCTGGAACAAAAACATGGGAAATTGTTACAAGCAGATCCAACTATTCAAAGGACGCAAATTAAATCATTCAATATGTACTCCCTAGGGGCTTATTTGCACTAAAAAGTGCCAACTTTGTGACTCTGATGATGTCCATTAGTAAAACCAGGATGGCTTTTGTAGTTTTTAAATACTAGAACATGTAAACCTACAAGTGAGAGCAGTGTTTAAAATCTAAACTCAAAAAATTTCAGAAATTTAAGACTAACTAAAGGTTGCAATTAAAAAACCAAAGTTTGAGGTTTTAGTTTTAGTAAAATTCTTGCATTAGTACAGTGAAAAACAAGTTTTGGGTTGTCATTTCAAACATGATCCCACTGCTACAGCAGCCTGTCCTTGTGTCCTCTGTCCCATCAACTGCTGTGTTCGTGTCATGATTGGGAATTTTTCTGGCTGCTCTTTCCTCAAGGAAATGTTTATGGGAAGTTCATATCTTCTTCCTCGTCCCCTTGTCCTCCTGCACCAGCCCCATCCTTATCCCCGGAGGCTCAGGCTTTGAGCTCCAGCCAGGACAGACTTGGGAACCTCCAAATCCTTCTGGGCTCTGCAAAAATCCCCGGCTGGGCAGCAGGGAGTGACCCTAAGGAGGGAAGGGAAGGAATTCTCTGCTCAAAAATAACAGGCAGAAGCTATGGGAGATGCCAGGGCGTGGTGGGACACGGAAGGGACACCAAAATCCAAGGACATTGACACTGGAGCTTCCTCCTAAGGCAGGGAAAATAATTCCATTCTGCCATTGCTCCTGGCGAAACTTCCCTCCTTTTCCCCCAAAGCACCCATGTGCCCCTAAAGGGACGTGGGACTGTGGAGATTTTTTGGGGATAAAGCTTCCAAAAAAAAGGAAAAGTCAGTTTAACCACCCAGCACTGCTGCCCAATTCCGTGTCCCCGGGAGGGAAAGGAAGGACAGGGCTGCAGCTTTAGCTGCACTGCCTTTAAAGGGTTTCAATCCACAAGGTTGGGGTACAGGAGGGAAATCCCAAATCCTGCAGTGTCCTGTGGGCACAGCTGGAGCAGGGATGGGGCCAAGGGAAGATCCAGGCTCCACCAGTCCATGGGGGATGGAGAGATTTGGGGCAGCAGAGCCCTCGGGTGCTGTTCCCTTCCTTTGGGGTGAGCCAAAGGGAAACCCCAACGCCCTGTGACACCGTGAGGTGTGGGATGAACAGGGGAGCAACCAAGGGAGGGGTGACAAGGCCTTGGACTCCTGGAGATGGGGATGAGGTGGTGGGAGTGCCCTGCCAGCCCTGGGGTGTCCCAGGAGGAGAAAGTCCCTTCCTCATCTGTTCCCAGAGCCTGCCTCAGCCCTAAATCCCCTCAGGAGCTCCCCAAAACCTCCCCAGACTGATCCAGGCACATCTGGAGAAGCTCTGGCCCCTTTTCACAGCCATTTTTCCGTGTAAATGGTAAAAAAAGGTTTTATGGCTATCCCAATGCCTTCACCTACACAGTGGATATCAAGGAAAACCCCACAGCAGTGAGGCTGCTGGAAATCCCATTTCCTGGGAGCTGGAAATCCCATTTCCTGGGAGCTGGAAATCCCATTTCCTGGGAGCTGTGAATCCCATTTCCTGGGAGCTGGAAATCCCATTTCCTGGGAGTTTTGGGAACTGCAGCAGACACCCAGCAGTGTTTCAGGAGCAGTTTCATGACACAAATCAAAGGTGGGTATTTCAAACCCAGCACCTGAATGGGATTTTTTTGCCTAAACCCAACCTGAATATTCTCCCCCAAAGTTCAAAATTAGAGACAGACTCTGAGCCAAAACCAAAATTCTTGGCAGATAAAATTCAATATTAATTCAAAACATCTTCTTTTTTTTTCTTTCTTTTTTAGACTGAATGTTGCTCTCCCCTCTTATCCAAAATCAGGGACAGTCTCTGATGCAAGAACCAAATCCTTGGCAGATTTAACTCAACACTACTAATTCAAAACATCATTTCAATTTTTTTTTTTAACTGAATGGTGGGTTTTGGTTGGTTGGTTCAGTATTTAAAAATGAAGGGATTTTTTTTATTCCTCTTGTTCTCCAATAACTTTGTTCTAACTTTCAGCCAATCCATCCCAAGCCAGAAAACACATCCGAAATTGAAATTTGAAAGGCAATTTAAGATTTTTAAGCGATAAACACGAATTTAGACATATTTATTCACATGGGACAGCATTTTGACATCTATGGACATCTTAATTTTATCACAGAGCAATGTGAGGTTTTCTATTTGTTTTTTATTACATAAACCAGATGAGTTCTAAAAATCTTTTCAAAGCTGTGTCATCCAGCCTGGTCAGTGACTTTGAGTAAATAAATTGCACATTTCTGTATTCAACCCCAACTAAATTAAGGAAATAATCGAGCTACCTGATGTTCCCCAAGCACTGTCTCTCCACTGATCTCCCAGAAATATCCCTTTTGGTCCATCTTTGCTGGAATCATCAGATTCCCAAAACTTTTTACCCGGCAACAGCTGCTGCAATTCAAAAAAAGAAAACAAAACAAACAAACAAAACAACAAAAAACACAAAGAACAAAACAAAGCAAAGCATGATTAAAATAAGTATAAAATGCAAACATAAACCATAAGCATCTCCCTTCAATCAGGAATCAATCATTAAACACAACTGATCCATCCTTTATAATCCCAATATTTATAAACTCCAGGGTGAAAGCTCAGGGAACAATTCCACCTCCCCATTCCTTATTTTCTCACAAGCTCCAGGAACCTCACATGTCAGGCACTCACACAAATGACACTCTCCAGCCTCTCTGCACTCCCAAGAAAAAATCAAGAAGGAAAATATCACGATCCAAACGTTTTCCTGAGTTCTCCTATGAGCTCCCAGCACAAATTCCTACCTCCCAAGGGGGGCTGGGGGCAGAAAAGCAGGGATGGGAAAGCTCAGGAGATGCCAGTGTTGGAAAATACACCAGTTTAAAATTTTTGTTTAACTTTTAACTCTTTATTTTTGTCTCTCTAGTTAGGCTTGACTTGACTTTGCTTTGGGGAGGGGAATTTTCTTTAGTTTATTTAGGAGACATTGCATCACTCTAAAGAGATGGACTTAGCTTATCGACAGAATGGGAGTAGCCCAAAGATCCCCAGAGAGATCAAGGCCACCCATGAAACATGAACAGAACATCAGTGGCCATCTCCAAACATCCACCCCAGAGCACCTCTGACAGAGCTGAAGACATCTATCCCGCAAAGGATTGATAAGGAAATTGAACAACGAAAATCTAATTTACATCGAAGGCAAGGGGATTCGGATCCAATAGAAAAGTGAATATTGAAGGTTGCTCAACTCTGGACCAATGAACTCTGAAACAATGCATCTCTATGGGGTTTAACTGTATAAAAACTGGGGGGAAATCCTGTAAAAGGATGTGGTTTTGGAATACTTTCCTTGGCACATCCTGGCCAGTAAATAAAGTAATGCCTGATTCTCTATCACTTCAAATATAGTGCTAGAGGGTTTTTTATTTCTCCCGATTTTCAGTGACACCAGGAGCTCCCAATTCTCCCTCTGTCCTCTGCTGAGGACTCTCCTGCTCCAGAGGTTCTTTGGGAACACTGATGGGGTTGAGCAGTACACGTGTTGGGACTGCAGGAATGGGAAAACATCACCATGGATTCACTGGGAATGGGACAGAGCCATGGTGGGGCTGGGAGAGCCCAGGGGTGACTGCTCTGGAGGTCAGGGATGGCACAGAGAACAAGGTGTCCCATTCATTTGGGGTTTTGGGAACAGCTTCACCGGGAAACACCTGCCAGTGGCACCTCCCCGTGGGCATTCTGGGCCCTGAGATGGCAAGGGGACAATATTCCTGGCAAGGGGACAATATTCCGTGAAATCCTGGATGGAATTCCCAGGGGCAACAGCAGCACATTCACAGCAAATTAACCACGAAATGAGCCCGGCCTGAAGTTGGGATAAAACTCAAGAGAAGTGGAAGATAAAAAGTACCTGAATCTGTCTGGAATTACCATGGAACTAACAAGAACCATCAGATATGGGATCTCTCCTTTGGATCGGGAGTGGTGATAAGTCCTGATTGATATCTACCTCAATATCTTGATTGATATCAGCCTCAATATCTTGATTGATATCAACCTCAATATCCTGACTGATACCCACTTCAATATCCTGACTGATATCAACTCCTGCTGATAACTTCACCAGCAGATGTGCAAATTTAAGGCTAAATCTGAGGAGTAAATCAGCTGCTGGAGGAAGCAGAAAAACTGATTTCACAGCTCTCAATGCGCTGGTTTGAAACACAATCACCAAAGTTGTGCTTTCCATTTCCTCTGCAGCTCTATAAAGATCTGATTGTTCCCAAAATCCATCTGTTTTGAGACTGATTTCAGACAGGACTTGTTCCCAAAGTCGACTGATTTCAGACAGGAATTCTTCCCAAAATCCATCCGTCTTGAGACTGATTTCAGATAGGATTTCTTCACAAAATCCATCACCTTTGAGACATTTCAGACAGGATTTGTTCACAAAATCCATCCATTTTGAGACTGATTTCAGACAGGATTTGCTCCCACAATCCATCCGTTTTATTCCCAAAATCCATCCGTTTTGAGATTGATTTCAGAAAGGAATTCTTCCCAAAATCCATCTGTTTTGAGACTGATTTCAGACAGGATTTCTCCTCACACCCTCCTGATTCTCTCTGCCGAAGGATAAAAGCAGAACCTTGCCCCGAGCTCCCCTTTGTGCAATCCCAAAACACCTCCCAGTGGAAGGACAGGAGACTCCCATGAGCAACACTCATTTCCAAACTCAGCTGAACCTGTTCCTCCCTCTGCCCCGGCAGTGATGGAAGGAGCTGAAAGCCAAGCCCCTGCTCCAGTGTTTGTAAACATAAACCACCCATCAGCTGTTTTGCAATTTCTAAGTTTTTGTCATTCCCGTATTTCTTCAAAAGCAGCTTTTTATTCTCCTGTTGCTGCCACACTGCCAAAGTACAAACTCTCCTTCTTGTGGTGTTTCAAGGAATTCTGAACAGCAAGTGGCACAAAGTGATTGAACTGAATTTTAGCTGCAATTAAACACTTCTCATTTCCTCTGATGACACCGCACAGTGCAGGGACACGACGGTTCTGCAGCCACAGCTCCAATCAGAATCCTACAGTGGTTTGGGGTGCAAGGGACCTTAAAGCTCATCCAAATTCCACCCCTGCCATGGCAGGGACACCTCCCACTGTCCCAGGTTGCTCCAGCCTGGCCTTGGACATTGCCAGGGATCCAGCGACATCTTCTCTGGGAATTCCATCCCAGCCCTCCCCACCCCCCCAGGGAGGAATTTCTTCCCAAGAAGAAATAAAGCATAGGAGAGGTATGGGCTTGCAGGAAGGAGACAGGAAAGAATGAGCAGAATAGAACATTTTCCAACCTTAACAATTCCATGATTTTCTTTTCAAGGATAAGGGAAAGGGATTTTTACAAGGGCTGGAGGGACAGGACACAGGGAATGGCTTCCCACTGCCAGAGGGCAGGGCTGGATGGGATCTTGGGAATTAGGAATTGTTCCCTGGGAGGGTGGGGAGGGCTGGGCTGGAATTGCCAGAGAAGCTGTGGCTGCCCCTGGATCCCTGGCAGTGTCCCAGGCCAGGCTGGAGCAGCCTGGGATGGCTGAAGGTGCCCCTGGGGTGGAACAAGAAGAGCTTTAGGTCCCTTCCCACCCAAAGCGCTCTGGGTTCTCTCAGACTGAGGCAGCTCCAGCCCCCCTGGCTCTGACCCCATTTCCCTGCTGGAGGGGGTCTGAAGCTCACTCAGCCCTTCACTGCTGCTCTCTCCCCCTTTCCTAAGGAAAACAATCCCTCACCAACACAATCCTGCACCCGCAAACCTTCTCAGCTTTGCACTGAATCACACACAGAGGTCACAGAACTTCCCAACCCTCACTGTCTCCTGCACACCTCTGTCCTGCACAACCAACCACAGCTTCGACCCCTCTGCTCTAACCCTTCGAGTGTCCAACTGAAGTTCTGTACCTCCAGCAGAACAAACACAAGAGAGATGTTTACCTCCCATGGAGATTCCAGATCTATTTACAGATATCAGGGAAACCCTAAAGCCAATATTAACAGATGCTAACAGGGGCTTTGTTCTGTCAAGTGCTGCTCCAAGCAGCACAGAGGGTTAGCAAGCAGCAATCATCTGCACTGAATTATGCAACAGGCTGCCAAGACAATGAATTTTTCCTCAGGGAAAGTTGTCAGTTGCAATGGAGGGGAAAAAAAGGTATTTTAAGTGACTCTCATCCAGTTCTGCAGGTTGGCAATTTAAAAAGAACAAGCGGTGGTTTAGAACGAGAGTCGTTTATTCATTCCCTGGTTTTTATTAAAATTGACCCTATCCAGTATGAAAATAATCCTGCTAAGCCCTCTTACAGAGGACTTAAGAGTTAGGCCAATATTCAATTTAGCAGAGCAGGGAGGAGGGGATGACTTCCACATCATCAACAAAAGCAATTCTTCCAGAAGCCAGGGCAGAGCCTGTGCACAGAGATCCCACTGAGATGGGATTATGAATTAGACAAATTAAGAAAACTGATCCCCCTCAGACAAGGCAAATATTAAGATAAAAGCAGCCATCTGTGCAGGGGAGAGCTGGGTTTATCTGCAGCAACAGGTAGGGAAGGCAGAGCGTGGATTTACGGCTATTTCCAGCTCCCACCCGGCAGCTTTCCAAAGCTGGAGATGTTACCTGCTCTCCCCAACTGCTGCCAGCCCAAAGCTGGGGGACAGGGACAGGAGCAGCCAGCGGGCAGTGCCAGGCCTGCAGCTGCCCTGGGACAGCCCTGGAGGTGCCACAGGAGAGCCCTGCAGCTGCACCAGGACGGCCCTGCTGACCTTCCCCAGGACAGCCCTGCTGACCTTCCCCAGGACAGCCCTGCAGCTGCTCCAGGACAGCCCTGCTATTGCCCCAGGACAGCCCTGCTGACCTTCCCCAGGACAGCCCTGCAGCTGCTCCAGGACAGCCCTGCAGCTGCACCACGACAGCCCTGCTGACCTTCCCCAGGACAGCCTTACTATCACCCCAGGACAGCCCTGCTATTGCACCAGGACAGCCCTGCTGACCTTCCCCAGGACAGCCCCGCAGCTGCACCAGGACAGCCCTGCAGGTGCCCCGGGACAGCCCTGCTGACCTTCCCCAGGAGCAGGCAGCTCCCTGCCCATGCAGGGAGGCACAGCAGCTCCCAGCGCCAGGGGGAAACCAAGACAGAGGGACAGGATTGGGAATATCAGACCATTCCTTGTTCAGCTCTTGCCGGGCTCTGCTCCCAGCCCTGCCCTGAGCCAGTGGAGCTGCTGTGGCACCATCTGCATCCCAGCTCCATCTTGTCCCACTCCTCCCATCTCCAACCCAGCCCCTTTCCTCCCATCTCCATCCCGGCCCCTCCCATCTCCACTCCTCCCATCTCCATCCTGTCCCACTCCTGCTACCTCCATCCCACCTCCACTCCCATCTGCAGCCCTGCCAGCTCTGGGGAAACTGAACAGCTCACCCCAAACATTATTCCCAACTGCCAATACTCCCCAGCTGCCAATGAACCACACATTTATGGGAACACAGCACAGGCAGCAGTGGCATGGAAAGCAGAGGCACAGGGGTTTCATTTGGGGTGGTTTTTCATCATTTTCATTTGGTTTGTGGTTGTCCTTCTCCAGGACCTACCCAGCTGCACCAATGGGGCATAAACATGGACATGGGAATAGGATAATGGACTATCCTGAGCTGCAAGGGATCCACAAGGATCATTGATCCAGCTCCTGGCCCTGCCCAGACCCCCCAAATCCCACCCTGGGCACCCCTGGCAGCGCTGTCCAAACGCTCCTGGAGCTGTGGCAGCCTCGGGGCCATGCCCATTCCCTGGGGAGCCTGGGCAGTGCCCAGCACCCTCCGGGGGAAGAACCTTTCCCTGATCTCCAGCCTGACCTGCCCTGGCCCAGCTCCAGCCCTGCCCTGGGTGCTGTCCCTGTCCCAGAGCAGGGATCAGAGCTGTCTCTCCGGTTTCTGATGTTGCAGTTCCCCTACAACGACCCCACAGGAATTTCACTGCCCACACGCAGCCCTACACCAGCTCCCAGCACTGCCCCCTGCAAGGGCAGCAGCACAGCAATCATTAAACACTTTCAGCTCCATACGCAGCATTTCTTACCAGCATTTCTTTCCCAGGGCAGGGTGGAATTCCCTGCTCCCCCCAATATTCCAAGTTTGAAGTTGAGTACCTGCAGTTGCCTCATGTCTCTGGGTCCCCACCCTCCTCCCACCCTCCGGATTAAGTTTCAGGCAGCAACTCCCCCAGCTGCTCTCTGACTCCACACTCAGCACAACCTGCTTCAAATCCAGAACCTCGTCGGGGTCCCAAATGCCCCCAAGGGGCTGAGGACAAACCCAACTCCTCCTCAGAGTCCCTCTGTGCTGCCCACTACCCCCAGAGGCACTGCACCAAGATTTCCTGATGGAAAGCCACAGATAAAAGGGATTTCAGCAAGGAACAGCAATATCCAGCTCCCCGCCCCGAAGGCTGGGGAGAAAACACAAGCCCTGCAAGTTCCCTAAGTCCCAGATGAGTGTCAGGGCTGTGGGATCCCACTCGCTGGAAATTCGGGAATACGAGGCTGGGTGCAGTGAGGGTGGGGATGGAAATAGCCTCGAGAGAGATGAAAGCTGTGGCGGTTTTAAAGTATTCCTAATTTTCCCAGATAAGGATATCTGCTGATCTTCAAGTATTATCTGCATTCTGAGAGCAGGACAGATAAGAGACTTAACTGTTTGACAGTGCCCTTTAAAAAACTGCTCTGATGTCTTCACAAACTCCTTAAATCACTGAAATTACGATGGTGTTTAACAAGAAACAAGAAAACAAGAAGATAAAAGACACACTAAATGCAGAAACGCTCTTCCTCATCTTTCTCCTCCAGGTCTTTCAGTATCAACTCCAAGAACAAGACTACTGACACTCCCTGCAGATAAAGAAATACAAATCAAATTTGCTCTTTTCCTCATTTGTTTCAGACTTTCTGAGTTTCTCCATGAGTTTCCTTCTCATTCCAGGTGCAGGAAGAGGGGAGGGTGCCCTCAGTGCCTTGCTAAGGCATCCAAAGTGCACAAAATCCAAGTGTGGAGGTGAGGAACATGGTCCAGAAAGCCCATACAGGTCCTGGGGGATCTCCTGAAACCAGCCTTGGAGAGATACAGAGAAAATTCAACGGATGAAGAATGGAAACCATGAGACTGAGGGAGAAAACCTCCGAGAGAGACAAGAAATAGTGCTTTAGCTGAAAGAGAAGGGCGAAATGTCCCCTTTCCCTGGAAAAACATGTTCATTCCTGCATGTGGAAAAGCCCAGTGACAAAAGGATGCCATTGCCAAAACTTTCTTCCTCACAGTTACAAGAAAGGGGAAAAAAGTGAATCATCACTGAAGGCAAAGCTCCAAAACACAAACCCAAACTCGCTCCTCTCAGAAATGCCGAAATAAACCAAGAGCTGGGAGAGCTCAGCGTTTTTAGGAATTCCTTCAGGCATTTCAGCTCTGTGACCTCATGTCATGATAAGCAAACCAAGCGCTGTGCTTGCTGTGAAGCTGCTCCCAGCCAGGCCGAGCTCTCTGCCTGAAAATGAACTCCTGCCCAAAGGAGGTGTCACCAAATCATCTCCAGAACATTCCCACCCCCACCATTCCACACAGAGCCACAGCAGCTGCTCTGCAGCAGCTCCAAGCACGTTTTTAATGGCAGGTTTTCTCCTCTGTACATCATTGTCACCTGCTCTCAGTCAATAGTCCTGGTGTAGGTTAGTCCAGCCTGGAAGAACAGGGAACTTCCTATCGAGTCCAATCAAAATCCAACTCTGGATTATTGTTTGCCAAGGAAGGGTGAGGAGAAGGAAGGGGGGAGAGGGAAAGGGGGGAGAGGGAAAGGGGGGAAAAGAACAGAGGGGACAAGGAACGGGAACAAGGAAAAAGGACAAGGGACATGGAAAGGGACACAGAAAAGGGACAAGAAAAAGGGGCACAAGGAAAGGGGACAAGGAAAGGGGACAAGGAACTGGGGGACAAGGAAAGGGGACACGGAAAGGGGACAAGGAAAAGGGGCAGAAAGAAAGAGGACAAGGAAAAGGGGGACAAGGAAAAGGGGGACAAGGAAAGGGGACAAGGAAAGGGGACAAGGGAGAAGAAAGAGGAGAAAGAAAGGGCTCTTTGACCTCAGAGAGGGCACCTTCCTCTGAGCCCCACCATGCCTAGTCCTGGTTTGCTCTTTTCTCCAAAACAGCGACTCCAGGGCTCCAGGGGCTGTTATTTCATTTTCAAACCTGGCTCAGGCACTGGTGACAGACAGGATGGACTGAATGTGGAGAAGATAAACTAGCCTGGGCTTGAGGAGCACAGCAAGGAAGGCTCTGCAAACACCAGTCCTGCACCAAGCTGATCTGCCATTGACATCCTCTGAGCAGACATGATCTTCTCCTCTGTCCTTCCACAAGGGACTCACCAAAGGGAAAAGGAACCAGGCAAGGAAACGAAGCCTTTACATCCAAATTCCAGGAACCTACAGTTACAAGCTGTTCTTTCAAGTCACTCTAAAAATAGATAAATTCTCTTTTTTCCATGAAAACCAGTGGGCATTTCCCCCGAAATCTGCCACCTCCTCACTGCTCTGAGAGATTATAACCAGTGGGCATTTCCCCCCAAATCTGCCACCTCCTCACTGCTCTGAGAGATTACAAGAACTCTGGCTGGGGTTCTGTGAAGTTCCAGCTGCAGGGCCCACGGCCTCAGGCCCCTGCCCTGCCCTCAGCACTCCTGCAGCCGTGCCTCAGTTACCCCAAGCATTAAACACAGCCCTGGCCTTTCCAAGAGCCAAAAAAAGGTGGCCAGGGGTGGAAAAAAGGGCAGCAGACAATGGCAGACAGGCAATCCCAGAGCAGGCCGGGCACTGAGCTCACTGAATCCCAAAATAAACCTGCTCCGAGGGGTGGAATCCTTGTCCCCAGCCGTGTTTCGAGCTGTGGTGGTACTGTCACCACTCTCCTGGTGGATGAGCCAACAGGTGGAGGCTTTAGCTGTTCCTCCCACTGAGTGATTCCAGCCTGGCAGGTTTGGGGTTAGTTCAAGCACACACACACACACACACACACACACACACACACACACAAACAAACACTTCCCAGGCACAGTGGGGAGCTCTCAGCATCACAATCGCCCCAGCAGCCTCCAAAACCTGGTATTTCATTCCCTCCTCCCCCCAAAATATGGATTTTTTTTTCTCCAGGCCTTTCACTTACCTCTCCCATAGCCCGTCCCTCCAGAGCCAGCGCTTGGAAATCGTGATTCAGTTCATCCATGGAACGCACCTATTTATAGATGGGGGAGAAAAAGCCATGAGGAAATGCTTTTATTTGCTGTTATTTTTATTATAATCAGAGTTTATAGCCATTTTTCTGATCCAGACTGAGAGCTACATTCCCCATTACAGCCTGTAACAAGGTTATGGAGCTCCAGAGGATGACTTACCTTTAACACTCCTGGCAGTTACAACATTTATATCCTTTTATTATTATATACACACGGAGATTATTGTACACGGATTTATTTATTTGCATTAGATTTACACATGCACAAGAAAGGAACAAGCAGCAATTACTTTTAAGACACACAAAGTGTAACACAAGTGGCTCTGCTCATATTTCACAGGGTTTCAGGTGAGGGAGTCAAGGCATGAGGAGCCAGCATCACCTGAGGTTGGAATCAAGGAAAAGCTCCTGTACAAACCTGGCAAATTCACCTTCAGGTTACACTGACACGAAGGAGAAAAACACAACAGTCTGATTTGATAAAAAATGAGCCATTTAGAGCAGGAAAATAAAGCAGGAACTTAAAACTATTGGCTAAGTAAGTTGATAGAATCACAGAACATCCTAAGTGGGAAAGGACCCCCAAGGATCATGAATTCCAATCCCCCCAAATCCCACCCTGGGCACCCCTGGCAGCACTGTCCAAACGCTCCCGGAGCTCTGGCAGATTTGGGAATGTCACCATTCCCTGGGGAGCCTGGGCAGTGCCCAGCACCCTCTGGGGGAAGAACCTTTCCCTGATCTCCAGCCTGACCTGCCCTGGCCCAGCTCCAGCCGTGCCCTGGGTGCTGTCCCTGTCCCAGGGAGCAGAGGTCGGTGCCTGCCATGGATTGGAAATGCTGAAAACGCATGAAAACCTTTCTCCTGCTTTTCATCCCCAAATCTCATCCCTAGCTGTTGAGCAAGCAAATTAAACCCCCAGCTCTGGATTTGGGACGCTGAGCCATGAGCTGGGGCTGTGAGCAAGGACTGCCCTCCCAGCAGCCATAACACCACAGCACAAGGCAGCAACTACTCCCCTCCTACTCAGGGTTTACACAATCCCTGTAGCCCAGCAGGGCTGGGCAGGGCTCTGCTGAGCAGGGAGGAGTTTCCAAAGCACTTTTCCATGAGCAATGCCCACACTGGTGCAGGCTCCTCGCAGGATGCTGCAGGTTTGCACACAGGGTTCAGTCCTGGCTCTGCACGGAGCCTTCCCAGGCTGAGGGAAGGAGCTCAGCAATAGCTGGTGGGTGATTACAGGACAAAAAAATCCCCAAAAACTGCTTTAGATGCTCATGGCCCACCAGTGAGCAGCAGTCTAGGGGTACACCACGATCACTGACCTTAACCCTCACTTGTGATACTTCAGCACAACTTCCAGCAGGGCTAAGACCTTGGGATTATGTTTCATTTCTATTCTAGGACAATATTCTGTAGATCTCACCTAAGACAATATCATGTAGATCCCATCTAAGAATGACATGTAGGAAAGCACCACAGAAATTCCCTCCAGTCTAAATTCTTCCACTGTTCTGTGACCGTCATACTTTGTAAAATATTTGTAATATATTATTGAATTATCTAATATATATTTACATAACTTGCAAATCCTCAGGGGTCAGTCACCCAGAATCCCAGTTTAAAAATCAGGTATCTTCTTGTTATTGTATC
This sequence comes from Acanthornis magna, assembly GCA_036785705.1. Lineage (NCBI taxonomy): Eukaryota > Metazoa > Chordata > Aves > Passeriformes > Acanthizidae > Acanthornis > Acanthornis magna. The sequence continues at coordinate 134,709 of JAWUZG010000110.1, forward strand.
TCAGCTCAGTTCTTTTCAGTTATGCCTCAGTCCTGCCACCTTTTGCAGTGGCATTTGTCACACGGGTCACCAACCCCGAGTGAAAAAGGGCTGCACTTCCCAAAACTGCAGCCCCACAGCCTTTCCTTCCCTGCCAGCTCCATCCAGTGCCTGGTGCCACACGATGTCACTGAGACCAAATTCTTCCGTGCAGCACTTCGAGCTGAACTCATGGAAAGTGCTGCGAGCCCCAGGCGTGCCAAACCACAAAAACTGGCAAAGAGCAAATTATTATTTCCATGAACCATGTGAGGAATGGAGAAGTTGCACAGAGAGATTCAGCAGGTGACGTAAACTCATCAGTGCTGAAGTGATGTCCCAGCAAACCACAAAAGCCACGGCAAAGGCTGCTCAGAGTGTGTCCAGCAGCTTCCCTGAAACAAATCATCTCCCAGGGGTCACACTGAGCTGTGGGAACCTCAAAACAAAGCTGCTACAAAGATCAAATCATTGCATTCCCAGCAAAATCCAAAGGGTATGAAGTGGTATTTGTATTTGGTTTGATCAACATGGGATCACAGAAAGGTTTGGGTCGGGAGAGACTTTAAATCCCACCCAGTGCCACCCCTGCCATGGCAGGGACACCTCCCACTGTCCCAGGCTGCTCCAGCCTGGCCTTGGACACTCACAGGGATCCAGGGGCAGCCACAGCTGCTCTGGCAATTCCAGCCCAGCCCTCCCCACCCTCCCAGGGGAGAATTTCTCCCACATTTCCAATTTAAACCAATTCTCTGTCAGTTTGAAGGCATCTCCTCCTGCCACCCCAGGCTCCTGTAAATAGTCCCTCTCCATCTTCACACACTGGAGGGCCACAACGACATCAGCCCAAAGCCTTCTGCTTCCCAGGCTGAGCAACCCCAACTCTCTCAGCCTTTCCTCACAGCACAGGAGCTGCAGCCCTGCAGTTGTGACTCGGTGGCTCCTCTGGACTGGCTCCAACAGGACAGTGTCACACGGGAGAAGCAGGCTGTCTGCAGCCCCTTCCCAAATAGCCTTTACCCCAGGCACTGTGAGAAGCAGAAAATTAAAATTGCCTTCTCTCTCAGCTATCAGAGGTGAGGTAATGGAAGAGGTTGCTCATTCACAGGTATTTCAGTCACATCCCTAATCACTTCTCTTTCAACAACCCTAATAAATATGGATAAAAGCATTTTCTAAATCAGCTCATTTGCCTGACTTTGGGCACTCTGTGCTCAAAGTGTACATAAACACCAATCCTCAGGCCCTTTCTCTCAGTCACACAGTTCCTTTATCTCCATTGATCAGATCTATTTATTTGATTTTCAAAGACTGTCCCTAAAAGATCCTTTTCCTATTTCTCAATGCCTGTAATGTTAAATAGCAACACGTTTTCACCTCATTGCACACAAACATCACAGGGCTCCTTCATTTCCCTTTCAGGAAGAACAAACAGTGTCTGAAACAGCAGAACACAAAGCCAAAGCCACGACTTCCAACACCTCTGGATTCCAAAAGTCAGAGATTCCTCTGGAATGGCAACTCCACAACAGAGATGATCTTCCACCTCCTGGGGATCTGCTCCTGTTAAGGATCCCTGAGCTCTGACGAGCACAGACGGGCAGAGCACAGTCAGGATGGTGTAAACACGCGAAACAAGGAGGTCCACAGAGAGAGAACTTCTCCTCAGATGAGCACTGACGTCGATGAGATTTGATTACCAGAAAATGTGGTTCACCACTGAACCAGAGATTTGAAAGAAATCCAGAAGACAACGCCAAGATAAATCGGCTGCACAAGGGAGCGATGCCCTGACATGGGGATACGACGTGACAACCCCGTTCCTTGGAGGGAGAGGTGAGCTCCAGAAACTTCCGCAACAGGAATCACACAAAGAGAGGGCAGCTGGAGTCCCAGTCGCTCTGGAAGTGATCCAACAAAACCTGACTCCTGCTCTGAGCCAGCAGCACCCCAAGGTCACAGCCCCGTTCCAGCCTGTTCCAGGCAGGCTGTGCCTCTGGGAAGGGATGCACAGTGCACAGCCTCACAGGAGCAAGTTCCTGCCCTCTTGGAGAGAATTCCTCCATATCCTCACAGGAGCAAGCTTCTGCCGTCTTGGACAGAATTCCTCCACATCCTCACAGCAGCAAGCTCCTGCCCTCTTGGAGAGAATTCCTCCATATCCTCACAGGAGCACGCTTCTGCCGTCTTGGACAGAATTCCTCCACATCCTCTCAGGAGCAAGCTCCTGCCCTCCCTGGACAGAATTTCTCCACATCCTCTCAGGAGCAAGCTCCTGCCCTCCCTGGACAGAATTTCTCCACATCCTCTCAGGAGCAAGCTCCTGCCCTCCCTGGACAGAATTTCTCCACATCCTCTCAGGAGCAAGCTCCTGCCCGCCCTGGACAGAATTTCTCCACATCCTCTCAGGAGCAAGCTCCTGCCCGCCCTGGACAGAATTCCTCCTTTCTCACCACACTTGCTCGGGATCCCCATTTCACACAATGAAGTCTTTGGACATGAGCACCATGCTCCTGAACGAGTTCCAAAGCATTTCATTGTACAGGAACATCCCTCCCCTTCCCGTGAAAGGCTGAGGATGCACTCAAGAATTATGTAAATCTCATTCAAGAAGAGCAATTTCCACACACTAATACAAGAATGTGTGTCACTGTACCACACTCCAGCTACAGCCACTCCACTGACTCAGAAATCATTCCCTGCCTCCCCGGTGGGAGCGCACATCCCAAAGTGGGATTTGCTAGCAGCCACGCCGAGAAACTGGAGCAGAACTGCTGGATCAGTGCACTTGGGGAGGCTGGGGAGAATTCAGCCTCTGCTCTTAACCAGTGTGCTGAAAAACACGGGATAAAGCAGCTGGATTCCTCACTGCCTATCCCTGGGACACAGCTGGATTCCTCACTGCACACACCCTGACACACAGCTGGATTCCTCACTGCACACACCCTGACACAGCTGGATTCCTCACTGCACATCCCTGGGACACAGCTGGATTCCTCACTGCACACCCCTGGGACACAGCTGGATTCCTCACTGCACACACCCAACACACAGCTGGATTCCTCACTGCACACCCTGACACACAGCTGGATTCCTCACTGCACACCCTGACACACAGCTGGATTCCTCACTGCACAGCCCTGACACACAGCTGGATTCCTCACTGCACACACCCAACACACAGCTGGATTCCTCACTGCACACACCCAACACACAGCTGGATTCCTCACTGCACACACCCTGACACACAGCTGGATTCCTCACTGCACACACCCAACACACAGCTGGATTCCTCACTGCACACACCCAACACACAGCTGGATTCCTCACTGCACACCCTGACACACAGCTGGATTCCTCACTGCACACCCTGACACACAGCTGGATTCCTCACTGCACAGCCCTGACACACAGCTGGATTCCTCACTGCACAGCCCTGACACACAGCTGGATTCCTCACTGCACACCCATGGGACACAGCTGGATTCCTCACTGCACACCCCTCTCATTCAGACCTCCAAATTGTATTCAGTCTCCCGAATCACTGAGGCTGAAATGCCTCAATGGAAAAGCCTCTCGGACAACTCCCAAGCTGTGCCCCATCCCACCTTGTCCCCAGCCCAGAGCACTCAGTGCCACAGCCAGGAATTCCTGGGACATCTCCAGGGATGGGCACTCCAAACCTCCCTGGGCAGCCCCAGGGCATGAGCACCCTTTCCATGGAGAAATTCCTGCTGATGTCCACCCTGAGCCTGCCCTGGCCCAGCCTGAGGCCATTCCCTCTCCTCCTGTCCCTGTTCCCTGGGAGCACAGCCCTGGAGGTGCCCCAGCAGTGCCAGCCCAGGGGACAGTCCCAGCCCCGCTCCTGCTGGTCACACTGTCACTGACACAGCCCAGGTGCCATCATCCTCTGGCACACCTGGGCACACCTGGGCTCATGTTCAGACTGTCACCAGCACCCACTGGGTTTTTCCAGCTTTGCAGGCCCTGCCCCAGCCTGGCTGTGGTGACCCATGGGCAGGACTTGGCACCTGACCCTACTGATCCTCACACCCCCTTGGCCCCACACTGAGGCTCCAGAGGCCTTTCCCAATTCCAAGAGCAGACACACAATCCTATTCCAGGAGGACAAAAAGCACGGAATGCTTTCAGCTCTCACCTACTGCAGGCTGCAACAACCCAAGCCCATTTCTCCCCGGGTCAACAGACACTTCAAACCTCACCCACTGCAGAGGAGCCTCTCTCAGCAGCTCTGAATCAAACACATTTCCAGGGATTTTCCAGCCCCTCGAGCAGCTCATTCATGTCAGGCAGGCACCTTACACAGGACAACTGCACTTCCTTTCTTTTTAAATACGATTAGACAGCTTCACCGTCACAAAACTCAATGCCAACAACTCAGAAGCAAATGCTCTCATTGTCCCAAAGCTACCCAGACACCAGTCCTTGTCCATGTCTGCAACACTTCCGAACAGACAGAGCTCCAGCAGCCATGGAGAAAGCACAATTCCAGCAGGTGAGGATGTTGTGTGTGCTGCTAGCACAGGGCACTGGGCCTGCTGATCCGTCAGCATCCCACAAACCCAGCCAAGACACCTTCCCCTGCCTGGGAGCCCCCCAAACACACCTTCTCACAGATTTCAGCTTTCCAAGCTGTCTCATACAGAGCAGCAAATTCAGATGATCACCACAAAGATTGAAGGGTCTGATCACCCTGGAGAGGAGAGCGGAGGGGACAACCTACACACACACACTGAGCGAGGAGCAGAGCCCTTCTGCTGCACCCTAACACAGCACCCCATACAGGGACTGGGGTCCCCAGGGGTAAAACCTGCAACACAGCAAAGGATGAGCAGCAAAGAGGTCACAGAAATTCTCCAGGGCTGGAGCCCCTATGCTCTGGAGCCAGGCTGGGAGAGCTGGGGGTGCTCACCTGGAGAGGAGAAGGCTCCAAGGAGAGCCCAGAGCCCCTGGCAGGGCCTGAAGGGCTCCAGGAGAGCTGGAGAGGGACTGGGGACAAGGGATGGAGGGACAGGACACAGGGAATGGTCTTTAAACTGATGGAGAATAGATTTAGATGGGATCTTGGGAATTAGGAATTGTTCCCTGGGAGGGTGGGGAGGGCTGGGCTGGAATTGCCAGAGAAGCTGTGGCTGCCCCTGGATCCCTGTGAGTGTCCAAGGCCAGGCTGGAGCAGCCTGGGACAGTGGGAGGTGTCCCTGCCATGGCAGGGGTGGCACTGGGTGGGATTTAAGGTCCCCTCCAACCCAAACACCTGAGATTCCACAAAACCACAGAATTCCACAATTCCATGACTCCCCAGAAGCTGCAGCAGCACCAGAGCCCAGCACCCGCTAGGAGCCAGGGCCCTGCTGGTGCTGCAAACTCCACTTCCTCCCACCCCAGCAAAGGCAGGCCCAGGGGGGAAATGGCACTTGTCAAAAGGGATTCTGCACTGCAGAAATTAACAGCAACCAGGGCCCCAAACTGTCCTTCTGATTACTAAACAGGCAGCTGAAGACCTCACAAATTAGCATGAGAACAACAGGGAATTTACCTTGCAGATTTCCAGCACGGTGGTTTTTATTCTAGAATAATCCAAAGGGGTTTTTCTTGCCCTGAGAGCGAGCAGCAAAGCAGCTGAATTGTAATTTTAGGTAAATATTAATGTCAACAATCTGTGTTAATACTGCACCTTATATTAAGCAAATATGGTTGCTAAAGTGACCTTTACATATAAATTCCAAGTGCAAGGCTGTATCACATTTCAGGTATCCCAGGGGGTTGTGCACCAGTTTTATATATTAAGGAATCCTCATTTATGTAGAATTTACATTCACCTGGATAGACAAAGCAGCAAAACTATCCAAGGCTAAATTTCACTCTTAACCCCAAAGGATTTTTTTTTCTTGTTCCTTCTACAAGTGATGTTTCCCAGGAAGCAAAAGACAAGTGGAATTAAACAAAGAAATAAAACCATCAGAGGTACAGGAGGAAAAAACCATAGAAAACTAACCAAAAATTCCTTTGGAGAAAAAGCTGCTAAAAAATTACCAGCTAAGAAATATTCTAGTGACGCTCCAAACCAAAACTGTGTCTAAAAGTGCACCATGAAGCCTAAGGGTTTATCATTTTTTATTTTTTGACGTTGAACATAAAATAGATCAAATATCTGTATTTATTAGGGGTAACAGTGACTGAAGAGGATTTAAACTATGTTTCTATTAAGCCAATTCTGTTAGAGCAAAGCAAACCCCTGCCAGCCCCTGCTCTCTGGGTCCCTATTCCCTCATTCCCTGCTCCTCACATGGCCCCATTTCCAGGGCTGCCTTTCCCTTTTCCCAGCCCTTCCTCATCCCACGATCCATTTTCTCTCCCACCTCTCCTCTCCCCCAATTCCCCTCCTGGCCAGGAGGGATCTGCTCCCACCAGGGCAGGAACTGCTGAAGCTGGAACATGGAAATGGATGATTTCAATATTTCTCTGATCTCCAGCAAAGGACAGGGCCCAGTGCTGCTCTCAGCCCTGCACACCAACTCCAGGGAATCCCAAAGAGAGCCCCACAAGGAATTCTGGGCCAAGCACCCTGAACTCCTCTTTGCCACCCTGGAAAATGAAAGCACAGTGAGGGATGGGTGCTGGGACCCCAAACCCAAGGGAAGGGCTCATCCCTCAGCCTCTGCTGCAGCTGGAGCAGCTCTTGGAGAGCCTGGGGGAGCCTCCAAGGATTTCAGCTCTGCACCTTCAGGTTGGAGGTTCCACCCCACTGGGACACCTCGTTTTGCTCTTCTACTGCTGCAGCATAATGTGAGAAATGAAGTTTTGTTACATTTGTCAGGAGAGACAAGTGCTGGGATTTGTCAGCTCTAAGATCCCAGAACTCCACATTGATTTGGGGTGGAAAGGACCTTAAAGGACACTTTCCACCATACCAGATTGCTCCAAGCCCCTTCCAACCTGGCCTTGAAAATCCAATAGCATTTGAGAAAACAGGAGATGGGAAATTCCAAGTTTTCCCTGTTTGTACATTCCAGGTGCTTGCCCAGAGCACCTCCAGACTGTGATTATTCCTTGGATATTTATTTTTAACTCCTGTGCACTCCGTAAGTGTGAATGTAACATTTCCAGCCATTTGTGCCAGGGAACATTTCCATCCATTAAGCCTCTACGTTTTAAGTCTTGCTCAATTTGCAATTAAAAAAAAATCAACAAAAAACCCCAACCAAACACTCTTCTAGTAAAACATTCCTCAAAAAAAGTCAACATTATTACAAGAAGACTAGAAATGAGACAGGAAGAACAAAAATCATCAAAAACAAAAAACACCCTTAGAATGGAGAGGAGAAAAACAAAAACTACAGCTCCTTGAAGAGCCTGAATACTTTGATTTATATACTCACCATTGTTAAAGCTCTTTAAATGAACTAAAGGTTTACAAATTTCAGATGGAAACAAATCCTCCTCAGCCGGGGGAGGCTGCCTGAGTTTGTCTTGTTTGAACAGCTCACACAGGAGGTTATTTCAAAAAACACCAGCTCTGAGTGCATTCACAGGCACATTTATAGCATCCAGGGGAGGGAAATGCATTTCCCAGCTGACAGCAAGGAAAGCATCACACACTCCACAACAGGTTTGCCACTAACAACCAGACCCAGGGTTCAAATACGTTGTTCCATCAACTGATTACTGCACTATTTTTAGTCTTCTCCTGTAACAATAGTGGGTAAAGAAAGAATGTGAAGTCACAAGTATTAGCCAGGATTAGGTGGTTTAACTACTATTTTTGTAGTAAAGGATTCATCGGTAGAATTGCTACTACCATTAGCTCTGGAAGCAGAAAGCTATTGAAATTGCAGATTGGCTAATGCTTTCTCTGGCATTGGGCCAGGCTGATTAATGATTCAGGGGACAGAAATAACTGCAGGAAAGGCAGCCTTGCAGAGGGGCTCTCCTTCGTTAGCTAATTATGCTTTTCCTCCGATTTTATCCACCCAGGGAAGCGCTTCATTAACGTGGAATTTAGGTTACCCTGCCATGTCTCAGGCACATATTGGGGTGCAGCATTCAGAAATACAGGATTATGGAAGGAACAACCTTAATTTTGTCCTGCTGGAGGTGGCAATACCTTGGGAAAAGCATTTTCTCATCCCAGGTGTGTGTCTGGATCAGTGGGTTTGTGCAAGCACTCAGGCTATGCTAAGACCTGACCCTGGCGTTCTTCTTTCACTCCCAGCCCCACTCTGACCTTCCCAGGTTCAAATTCAGAGGGGAAAAGACGTGAGGAAGGGATGCAGCAATGTTTAATTGCCAAAGCACCTCTGTAGAACAGATGTGAGCAGCCTCATGCCACACGGAGAGAGACACACCGAGGGCTCAGCACCAGCCGAGTTTCAGCCCAGAATCAAAGTCCGAACAGGACAAGAACCACGGCCAGATGTTCCCAATAAAAACAACTGCCCTGGAGCAGAAGTTATCCTAACAAAGGCACGAGTAACAGGAGAGCTGAGAGCAGCTCCTTGCCGGGAGGGAGCAGCATCACATGGCAGCCGCACAAAGGAGTGTTTGTTCAGCCTGACATCAGCACTGGGGAAAACAGCTTGAAAATCGGCCCTGATACACCTAACAGGAGTTCTCCGAGCCAGGCAAGGCCAGAGACAGTGCTCGGGAAGTGATTTTTAGTTAGGAGATTTCTGATCGGTGGCCAAAGTGATTTGTGGCAGTTCACAAGGAAGAGGAGACTGGGGATGGATTGTGGGGCTGGGGATGGGTTGTGGGGATGGATTGTGGGGCTGGGGATGGATTGTGGGGCTGGGGTTGGGCTGTGGGGCTGGGGATGGATTGTGGGGATGGATTGGGGGGCTGGGGATGGACTTTATGTAAAGCTCCACCCATTCACAGAAATGCTCCCAGGATCACAACCTGCTCTGCAGAAGCACGAGGAGGTCACAGCAACTCAGCAAAGCACAAACAACTGCTAAGGGGAAAGCAAAGCTGGGGAGAGGGGAGAAAGAAAGCAAGCAGGACAAGATCTCTAATAAACCTCTTTGCAAAGCACGCTGGGGCACAAGGTATTCGCTGAAATACCTGGAGTCTTCTGCAAGCACTGGAATTTGGGTATTCAATAGTGTGAAAGTGTTTTTGCCCTCCTGTGCGAGCACCATGACCAGGAAGCAGAACACAAACCACAGAGAAATCCCAACACCAGCACAGCAGGTCACTTGGGCAACCCCAACTGGATAATTTTGTTTCAGCTGCCCATTAGGAACAGTAAAATCCATAGGTTTGAAGGAAATAGTGTCTCCAACAAACTTTCTGAGTGTTTCAGTGTGTTTTCTCTCCCCTGTATATCACAAGGATTTTCCAACCTGAAATATCCAATGAAGCCAATCTACTCAGGCTCCTTCTACCTCAGGAGAAATTTTCAGAGGTCAACACAAAGCAGAAAACCAAATTAAATGTTCCAGTTCCCCTTCCAAGCTATCCCTTCACTATGGAGAAATCTCTGTGAAACAAATCAGCCAAACCAGACAATTCATTTCAGCAAGGAATTGTGTTTCAAATTATGTGGGTATCAAATTAGCACAGCCCTTTCAGCGTCGGTGAAAGGAAAGCCCTGACCAGCTCACCAGGATAGAAGGAAGCTCCCATGAAAATCCAACAGGTTTAAGGAAACAGAGGTCAGAAACTATTTTCAAGAACTGAGTCACATGTGCCGTCACGTGCTTGGTGTGACAAGGGACTCACTCCATGGCTTCAACTCCAGCACAGACAACACACCCAAGTACTTGGAGCTCATTTCCACAGGCACATCAGAAATCATGGAATGGGTTGGGATGGAAGAGACCTCTAAGCCCACCCAGTGCCACCCCTGCCATGGCAGGGACACCTCCCACTGTCCCAGGCTGCTCCAAGCCCAGTCCAGCCTGGCCTTGGACACTTCCAGGGGCAAAATCTCTGTCCTGAAGAGCTGAACTGTCACCTAAACAGGATTTCACTTTGGAAGAACAACCACCAGGGCTTCCTCTGCTTCCAGGATCTTTTTAGACGCCTTGCCACAACTTTAAGGCAAGCTCTGGTCACAGTGCCTGCCAGCAGCACCCAACATTGTCAAACATCCTCAAATATCCTCAGATGCCGACGCTCACAGGGCAGGAAGCAGCCTGGTTGGAGTAGCTGTGCTCCACAAGGGCAGCTGCCAGAATTACCTTCTGTCTCCACTTGAATTCCAGCTCCCAGTGAAGAACTTGCACGGTCACATTGCCAAAACGCAAAACTGAGCAGAAAGCCCAGTCCCAGCCCTGTTGTGCTCACTGTTCTTCACCAACCCGATGTGAAAAATTCCCCACATTCAACAAGACCATCCCTGCAGAGTTCTATTGTCTCCAATTATTAATTAAACATGCTCTGAGAGAAAGCAAATGCCTAAAATCATTTGCTTCTACTAAGCAACTCCCACACTACCCAAGTGCAATTCAGACAGTCTAAGTATATCCATTGACTGCAATTCCAGAGGGACCACCACCACAGGAACTCTCCCTTCACTCCATACACACGCACGCACGAGCCACAGGAGACCCTGGCCAAGAAAACCCGGCCAATTTTCCTCAAAACCTGCTCAGTGTTGATAACTTGTCCCAGCTGAATACCCGAGTGTCTTTTCACTCCCCCCAGCAGCAGCAGAGGCTGTTTGGGTTTGGGAGGAGATCTGTGCTGCTTTTCATAACCAGGACAGATCCATCCCAGGCCGTAACTCATCTGGAACCATCCTGGGCCCTACCTACGTGATGTCCTGATCCCTATCCGTGATTTTTGCTGGATAAACAGCACACAAACACTCCAGTGCAGCCAGGGTAACTCTCTGCCCACAGCAGTAGGCATCAGACAGCCTAAACCTGCTCACTTGAATATAAAATTACAGGACCCTGACACTCAACCTCATCCTGTTGCTTTTCGAGGCTAAAAAGAGAAAAATTTGCAGTTAAGTGTCTTTTATGGACGTTTGGTGATTAAGGATTTGGAGCTGCAGACAGCTGGGATTTTGCTTAGGAGATCTGAGTGACCAAGTTAGAAAAACCAAAGTTTGATTCCACCTCTACTTCAGTGTCTGCAGAGACAAAGAAAACCTTCTAGGCCATGTTTTTGTGTGGATGGTGAGCCTTTGATACCTAAATACGTGCAATGACAGGGGCATCTTTAATTGCTTATTTCACAGCAATATTTTATATAAGAACTTGGCCCCATGCACACCTTCCAGAGGAGAAGGAGAAAATACAACAGGTAAAGAAAGTTTCTAGGCAAAATACAAACAGAACAAACATTTTCCTGCTGCTCACAGCAAGAAGACACCATCAGGAAGGAGCTTCTCTCCTCGGGAGGAGAGAAACTTTTCCTTCAGCCATCCCTACTAAAGGCACTGACAGCTCAATTCAAAGTGAGCAGGAGAACAGCACAATGAAAACCATGGAGAACCAGGATCCTGGAGCTAAGCTGTGACTCACAGAACTCCTGGTGTTTAACACCACCATGAAATCTATCATTTGGTAAAAGGCACTGCAACATTATCACAACAGACACATGTCTGTCTACACACGCAACAAAAAGAATCTGGGATTCCACAATTAAAATCCCTCTACCTTTAATTACGACCTCCCAGGCTCTAGGCAGACATTAACCTATATTAGCCTATAATTATTTTTTTTCTGACTTCCTATTATCTTTTTGCTACTGAGTTTCCTAACCAGTTTTCAAGGCTGGGCCCTCACTGCATGATCTTTGAAAGTCTAAAATGAAAAGTACAGTAATAAAAGTGTATCCATAAGAAACTGACAGTGAGGAGACATTCATAACAATTCCCTACCTCCCTGCATGTCCCAGCACTTCCTTCCACTTCTGTTCTTGCAGGCCAAATTCAATTCTACCCCAGCTAAGCTTAAACTGAATTAAATCATTGTGCATGCATAAGATTAGTCCTTGCTCCAAGGAATCTATAATTTAAGAAGCAGATGTGGAGGTGGCCAAGAAGTCAAAAAGAATGGCAGTGCTAGGATTACACATATCCTGCATTCTGCTTCCCAAGAGTGAAACCCTGAGGCAAAGAGAGCCATGGAAAAAGAGGGATGGAGCAATAAACAGTGATAAAAGTGCCCAGCAATCAGTGGAGCACTCGGTATCAAATGAGACAGAGGAGAACAGGGTGAGTGCCCCACCTCAGAGCTGACTGGGAAGGAATAAAACACAAAGGTTGGTTAGAGATGAGCACTGAATGCAAAACCATGGGGACTACGGATGTAACACATTTATCACAATGTAAACCCAGCAGGAAGCAGAACAGATAAAAACCCCGATGTTAATTCTGGGCTGGTGGGTATTTCCTGAGCTCCACATCACAGAACTCACAGGGGAAACTGAGGCAGGGCCACTCAGAACCTCATGAGCTCCATCCTGCAGGTGTGCTCTGTCCACACAGCCTTCTCACCACTGTCCTGCCTCCAGACAGTACAGCAACTGGATTTTAAAAGTTCATTTAAACCAGCATAAGTTAATGAGCTTTCCTTTCATTAAGTGGTTTATTTATTAGGATCATTTCACTCAAGAAGTTGCTGAAGAAAATCAAGCTAGGCAACGCTTCTGCTGACAACAGGGCAAGGTTCTGGAACAGGCAACATTCTTTTGTTTGAGGGAAAGTTTAAGTCTTTGCATTATTAAATAAATAAAAGTTCAAATACCAGCAGAGTTTTTAATGACTGCAAGCTTGGAGTGCCCTGTCCCCACCCCCCTTATCTCCAGTGAGTTTTGTTGTCTTTGCTTTCAGGGATTTGCAGTGAAAGGAAGATGAAAGTGTGAGCTGGAGGAAAAGAGGATTGAGAATTTATGACATCATTTTAATTCGTGAAGACATCTTGCCACAAAATGCCCAAACAATAGCAATCCCTGCCCAGGCATCTCCACCCCAAGACAGCGTGGCAGCTTTGATTTGAAAAACCTACAAGTTTGCAGTAAGAAATTTTTGCTTATTGTTTCTTACACAACTTAAAACATTAAGATCTCTGGCACTGATGTCTCTTGAAACAAGTTTTTCAGTTAGTGACTGAAAACTTGGATAATAAACAGAAAAATTACATCTGTTTCAATGCAGGTATTTCCTCTAAAGTGATACCTAAATACTATGTTTCTCCATAGGGGAATAACAACAATATTTTTCCAGCTCCTTAGCTCATATTGCAGTATTTCATGTGCTTTTTCTTCCAGAACAAATTAACAGGGCACTTGGGTTTATTTCTTTGTTGATGTACACACATCACACACAGCCTTCAGTGAGGTTGCAAAATTCCCTGCAATGTTTGCTTTTAAATGGTCTGGTTGGCAACACATCCCCTGGGGAGGCACAGCAGAGGAGCGAGGGCTTGGCCGCTTTGATTTGAAAAACTGGAGGCAGGAGATGTTCATAAAGGTTGCAAAAGCTTTGTGTCTGCTGCCCTGGCAATATTTGTGGGGATCATTCTGTTTTAAAATGTGCTTACACTTGGGTTCTGCTGCCTCGGAGAGGAAGCACTTGTGTGTCTTTGATGAGTGAGTTACAGGTCACAGACAGAGCCCAGTGAGTCATTCTCTCATTTAACTCCAGCACAACTGACAATGCAACTGCTGAAAAGACTTCTAGTAAACACCACTCCTGACACAGCTTGGCCCACTACCCCTTTAGAGGCTCTGAGTGCCTCTGAGAAGTTCTCTGCGTTCCTAAAACCACTGGTTGGTGACACTCTTAAAGCTGCTCTTCTCACTTCAGCTAAGCACATCATCAGCACCTTCTCCTCTAAAGGATAAGCAGAAAAACCCAACCCCAAAGCAAAGAAACCCAGGCAAACATATCCCCAGCAACTTCCACTACTGTGTTTTCCAATATTGGGAATGGTAAAAGCCCAACCTACATGCATTGGCAGTTTTGTAATACCATTACATAAGAATTATTTAACTACAGCAACAGATTTGAAAAGCAGCAGCAGCAGCAGGCTATGCTGGTTCCCACATCAGAAAAAAAAAATCAATAAAGGGAGTGATGAATTTTGTAAACATGCATTTGACTGTCACAGAGAGTGGATTGGGATTTGGGATTTCAACACCCTCAAGAGCAGAAACCTTTCAGCTCAGAGCTACCAGGGCACTGCCACCCTGAAAAGAGAAAACAAACAGCACCGCTGGTGCCATTCCAACTCCACCAGAACCAGCTCCAGCTTTAAAAGAGTACCACGAGAAGCATCTCTGAGAAGCCTGAAGGGCTGAGTTTGGGGAGCTGGCAGTGGCTCATACCTGATGCTCTGCATGGATGTTGTCCCCGGTGGGCCAGCGGTGTTTGCTGTTGTTGTAGCCACCGCCACCGCTGCCTCCTCCCCCGAGCTGCTCCCCGTGCTGCCTCTGGAAGAAATAATCCACCATGGCGTCGTCCTGGGAGCGCCCCGCCACTCCTATGGATCCCGGCACGGGGCTGGAGTGTGTCCCTGCTGCAAGGGCCTGGTTTGCAGCTGGCTGTGGCTGAGCCTGCGAGCCTGTGCCAGATGTCAGTACCACAGGCATGGTGGGGTTGGCTGTGTCTTGAGCGTGCTGCTTCAGGTGGGGGCTGAACGAGTCCTGCCACAGAACTGCTTTTCTCTTCAAAACACACGCTACGCTCATTCCACCAGCACCTGCAGCGGGGAGAGATGGGGCAAAGAGAGGGAAAAGAGACATGAAATCCTCACAGCTCCAGCTCTGCGTGGTAAATAACACACCCATCCTGTGACTGGCAGGGGAACATCGCTGTGGCAAATGTGACTCCAACACTCACTCGCTCCCTGTGCCCAACAGCTGAAACAGCACTGAAAAGGGACAGAAATCCCAAATAGGCACAGAAATCCCACATAGGCACAGAAATCCCATATTCTGTGCTGCACTGGTTAGCAGGATACACAGGATGCCCACAACGCACCAGAAGAATGACAATTTCTGCGCTGGACAACACACTGACTGAAAAACTGCTGGAAAAAAAAACCCAAAACCCCCTGGAAGGCAGTGACAGCAGCAGAACCTGCTGTGCCCATTGACACCTGGCAGAAGAGGGCAGATCCCCCATCCATACGAACACTCCAGGCCCCCTGTATCCTGATCTGCTCCCTCAGTCATGCAAAGCAGCAAAGCAACAGTTTGGGTTTGTTTCTTTTTTCAGTGCAAACTTAAAACGCTGGATTTCTGCTTGTACAGTTCCTGAAGTCCCAAACACAACGTGCCCTCTCTCTGCTAGCCCCTGCTGAGCTCAGGAGCCAGGAAAACACACGGACATGTTTTATGAAATTCCCTGGAGAAAGGACAGCTATCCTGGGATCCCAGCAGAACTTTCCAGAGCACTGCTGGTCCCGCTGGCCACGGCACTGGGGGTGAACTGGACAACTCCAACACATTTTCAGTACCCACAGCACTGAACACTCCAATAAAATACTCAGATTAAATGTTTTCGATACATCCGAATTATTTGTGTGCAGGAGGGAAACCTGCAGATTAAGCTGACAGCACTCACTAACTTCCTATTCCCCAAATATTTTGGTAACATTCCAGCAGCACGAAACCACAGAAGTTTGTTTGTTATTTTAAGACAGGACTATCAGAGCAATAAAGACACTACAGGTGTGAACAGCAAAGTGTTTTTCCCTATTATATAACACTCACACACAAGCCAAATTTGTCTTTAAAGGCATGGGATATTCTGAATTAATCTTTATTAAAAAGATCAATAGTTTATATGCTCAGCTATCTAAATTCAGCCCCACAGAGTTCTGGGGATGACATTGGGGTGGTGGAGCCCTGAGAAGCTCCCGGCACAGCAGCCCCAGGATGTTTTACTGCCCTACCTTGGTGGCTGCAGACCTTGGCCCTGCTGCTGCCAGCAGCTCCGAGGGCCTGAAAGAAGGCTCTGTTCCCTCCCTGCTCCTCGTAGTAGCCCTGAACAACCCTCAACTACTACAAACAACTTCCAACAACGATTTACTAACAGCCGGGAGACCAAAATAAAAAATCCAAGTTCTATCTTTGATTGAACTTTGTCAGGTTTGTCCCATGAATTGAGCACGGGGTTAATACTCAGAGGAAAGTGACTCTGAAAACTGCAGAGATCAGGTTTTTATAATTGCACCTCCAACATAATTTGTTGCTGCACACACACAGCCCCCATGGCCATTCTGCAGGGCTTTTTATACACTCACAACTTAAATACCAGGGACATCCAACAGGACTAACTCCTCCGGATTTCAAAGAGTCTGGAAACCACCACGCTCCCCAAATACTTGAAAAAACACTGAGAACACGATATGACTAAATCTTGACTGATTTTAAGACTACAATTCGATTTAATGGTATTTTCCCCTTAAGTTTCCCGTTAGCAAACAGTATCAAAATCCTCCAGTAACATCACATGAAGCATTCAAGCTCCTCTATGCAACAGAAACAAAAAATGAAGTAATTAATGGTAAGAAGTTCATTTATCATCAAATTGAGGTGTGTATTAACTGCAGCAAGGAAATCAGACTGGCCCCATGAAAGGAAGTTACAAGTTATCTCAGGGCAGACTTTAAAAAAAACAAAACAAAGGAAGATACTATGAATCCCCACAAAAAAAAAATCCAGTATCTATAGATTGTGACAAGCCCATTTCCAGTGGAAAACAAGGTACAAAGTTGCACTGCCACAGCCTTTGCTCCCTCAAAAGGCTGCGGCTCCACTAATTCATTTCTGGGTTAATAAAGGCGTTAGGATAAAAATCGGGAGGGCCCGGAAAAATCTCTGCCAATGGATTTAAGGAGATCCACACGAGTGCCTGCTGCTCCCAGACGCTTCCTCTTTGGGCTGCTCCAGCCCAGGCAGCTCCAAACATGAGCGGAAAACTTGGCAAAGGCGACATTTTGAAAGGGAGCAAAGGGGAAGGGAGCATTGTGGGTAGTTCAAGTTTAGTTCCAAGCCGTGTTTTTATGGGAATGCCGTGTTCGAGGCAGCGGGACAGCTGAATCCTGTCATTCAAAGCTCCCAGAGCCCCGGGAATATGTGCAGTCACCTATACAGGCACTCACAAACCCGCAGCTGCTCAGGGCCTCCAGAGCCTCTTTCATTCCCAAATTCTTCCTAAAAATAGAGCATCAACTTTTCCCAGGTAAAAGCATTCGCTGGGCACAATCCCGGATTTGCAAACAAAGGCGTCCACGCTGCTACACCGCGCTCACGGCAGGCACTTCTGCTTTTCCCTGGATGGAAACACAGCGTGGAAATGAACTGCTCCTTGTTATCCTTACAGGAAAAATACTGCACATTATGGGACATTCCACAAACAACAAAAACTTCGGAGAAATCTCCAAGCGAGTTTGAAGCACCGTTGGTGACAACACTGAATAAAGGAGCTTTAATCTACACAGAGCCTGGCTCCACAGTCGGATCCTCATGGCTCTGATTCCATATTCCCCTCAAAATCACAGACTATTACAAAATTAACGCAGTGGAAAACGCCCGTTTCAAAAAGTTCAATCCCAAAGTAGAGGAGTTTTGGTTGGGTGGGTTTTGGTTGGTTTTTTTTTTGAAAGTTCCACTGGAAATGAAAGCAGAGCCATTGTTTGAGAGCTGTGTGGCCTAGCAGAACTTTTAACGTTATCCTTGTGTTTTCCTGAAAACCTGTGGAGACGCAGCACCGAATTCCTGACCCATCGGATTCCC
This sequence comes from Acanthornis magna, assembly GCA_036785705.1. NCBI lineage: Eukaryota > Metazoa > Chordata > Aves > Passeriformes > Acanthizidae > Acanthornis > Acanthornis magna. Next base: position 152,451 of record JAWUZG010000110.1, read on the forward strand.
AAAACCAGCATTAAAACCCTGGAGGACCCAGAGTCCCCCTTACCCCACCTCCATCCCTCTTAATAAAGGAAATTCCTTACTCATGATCTGCCTAATAAAATCTCTGCTCCGAACAAAGTTATTAAACATTGACCAAAGCAAACAACAACAACAACAACAACAACAAAAATCAGAGCATTTCTCAGGTTGGGGCGAGAGACTCTTAAAATTCCAAGTTTGCAGCTCACAAGGGCCGAGGCTGTTGTTATGTGAGCACGAGATAAAAACAAGGGGAAAAAAAAAACCCACACAAACACAAAACCCCCAGGGTCACCCAGCACATCCAAAAGGATTGTCTGCCTTTTCCTCCCTCCCGCTGCCAGCCCCGACCCCCTCCTCTTCCAGGGACCCCCAGCGCCGCCGAAACCCCCCCAAAACCGGGGGGGAAGGAACCCAGCCACCCCCCGGAGCCCTCGGGGCAACAAAGCGAGGCCTCGGCCGGAGCGACAGAGGCCCCCGGGATTGAGCCCCAGGGAGAACGGGGAGAGCCCCCCGGTGTAAACCCCTCCAGGAGAAACGGGAGACCCTCCCCAGGAGCAGGGGGAGCCCCACAGGCGAAGGGGAGCCCCCGGCGGGCCGGGCCCGGGGGCAGGCGGGTGGGGGCCGGGCTGGGCCCGCGCCCCCCCAACAATAACCCCCGTCCCCGTTACCGGAGCGGCCGCGAGGCCACGCTCGGGGCCCGGGGGTCCCACCGCGCCCCCTCCCCGCTAACAATGGGCCCAGGCCGCGGCCCCGACACGGAGCCGGGCGGGAGCGCCGGCGCAGCGCCCCCGCCGCCGCTCGCCTTCGGGGCGGCCTGGGGCCGCTCCTCCCGCGCCCCCCGCCAATATGCGCCCACCGGCGGGTCCGCGGGGGTCCGCGGCGCGGCGGGGCCGGCCCCGGGCCGGTACTCACGGGCGGAGCGCTCGGATGCAGACGGATGCCGGGCCCCCCCCGGCCGCTCGCCGCTGCCTCTCCCCGGCCGCTCACTCCGACAACATGGCGGCGCGGCGGGGCCGCGGCCGCGCTGCACCACGGGAAGGCGAGGCCGCTCCAGCGCCGCCGGGACGGGGCGGGATGGACCGGGAAAGGAAGGGAACGGAACGGATGGGATGGATCGCGATGGACCGGGATGGACCGGACCGGAGCGGGCTGGGCCGTGCCCGCACTGCCCCGACCCCGCCCCACAGCCCGCGCTGGAGTCAATTTCCAGACTGTCAATTTCCACATCGCCCCACGGCCCGGGCTGGGCTCAGCCCGCAGTGCCCGCCCCGCGCGGCCGCGGCCCCTGCCCCTGCCCCTGCCCCGGCCCGGGGTGCGGGCACAGCCCCCGTTCAGCCCCGCGCTGCCGCTGGCACCGCCAACAGCGCTCGCTGGGCTGGCGGGGATATGGCTGAGCCCCCCAGCCTGGGCACCCTGAGCCCCCCTAGCCGCGGCACCCCCAGCCTGGGCACCCCGAGCCCCCTGCCTGAACACCCCAAAGCCCCCAGCCTTGGCACTCCCAGCTTGTGCACACCGAGCCCCTCCAAACCGGGGCGCCCTGAGCCGTCCAGTCTGGACACCATGAACCCCCCTGTACCCCCCTGCCTGGACGCCCCAAGCTTTCCAGTCCGAGTCCCCCCAGCCTGTGCACCCTGAGCCCCCCAAACCTGGGCACCCTGAGCCCCCCAAACCTGGGCACCCCGAGTGCTCCCAGTCCGAGCCCCCCCAGCATGGGCATCCTGAGCCTCCAGCCTTGGCACTCCCACCTTGTGCACACCGAGCCCCCCAGCCCGGGGACCCTGAGCCGCCCCAGGATGGGCACCCCCAGCCCTGCCCCCCGAGCCCCCCCCAGCGGGGATCCCCTCCTGGCCCGCAGCACCCCCGCACCGGGGGCACCGCGCTCCGGCTGCGGAGCGGCGCCTCCTCGCCCTCCGCCACCAGCCAAACCCAATTTTGGGGTGGCTCTCCCTTCCTGCCTCCCCCCACGTGTCCCCCGAGCACGGAGCCGGGGCTGCGGGGGAACTACAGCCCCCGGCGTGCGGCGCTGGGCGCGGAGCCCGGGCACGGCGGCGGCGCTGGACGCTGGGAGCGGTAGTTCTGCCCCAGCTCCTCCATGTTAAAGGGGCAGCTCGGGGGGCAGCGCCTTTGTGCCCCTCGTGCCCCGCCGGGCCGCGCTCCCGTGGGGCTCGGGGGGTGCTGAGCGCTTGATGCGCTGCTGGAATGTTCTCCCTCCGCCCTGGCCCGGCGGGAGGAGCGCGCAGGGGGAGCGGGAGGGAAGTGCCGGCGCTGGGGAGAGCTCGGGACATGCCCTCACTTGTACCGAGAGAGAACCGGTAGCGCTTCCCAAGGGCTCCGTCCGGCCCTGGGGCTCCGAGCCCGCAGCTCGGGAGGGTCCCATCAGCACGGGAGGGTCCCCGCAGCACGGGAGGGTCCCCGCAGCACGGGAGGATCCCATCAGCACGGGAGGGTCCCATCAGCACAGGAGGGTCCCCACAGCACGGGAGGGTCCCAGCAGAATGGAGGGGTCCCCGCAGCACGGGAGGATCCCATCAGCACAGGAGGGTCCCAGTAGAACGGAGGGGTCCGCACAGCATGGGAGGGTCCCATCAGCATAGGAGGGTCCCCACAGCACGGGAGGGTCCCCACAGCACGGGAGAGTCCCCACAGCACGGGAGGATCCCATCAACACGGGAGGGTCCCCGCAGCTCGGGAGGGTCCCCGCAGCCGCAGCTTTTGGGGGTTGTGTGGGTAAAAGAAGTCACTTCAAACCCCGTTTCTCGCTCATTCAACACGAGCAAAGCGGGGTGCAGCCGCGCCTTGCACCCATTTGCTGCTCGATGGGGTGATGGGTGATTCCACCACCACACCGCCTCTCCCAGCGTGCACCCCCTGTGGGGCAGCGGGACCTCACCCCGACCAAAACCCCTCCAAAATCCTGGGGGAGCACGGCTGGAAGGGTTTGGTGCTGAGTGCCCCAGGCCGGGTGTGACAGGGGACGGTCGAGATAAACAGCGAGCAAAGGTTTTCCCTGCTGAGGGTGGGCTTGGAGCCTTCTGCAGACACCCAGAGGTGTCTTTGGCCAGCACCAGCGTGGCTTGCGTGACCTGGCAAAGCCCTGCTGGGATAAACTCAGCTCTGCTGTGACACTGGGCATGGACCCCTCCAAGCACCCCACGAGTGGCTGGAATGCAGACTCAGCTCTTCTGGGTCATTCCTGGGCCTCCTGTGTCATGAATTCCCTGAAGAGAACAACACTGAACAACATGAGACGAAACTCACTCAGGTTATGCCAAGGGAGGCCTGAGTTGGATATCAGGAAAAATTTCTACCCTGGAAAGGTGGTCAGGCCTTGACACAGGCTGCCCAGGGAAACCCAACATCCCTGGAAGTGCTCAAAAAACACGTGGATGTGGCACTTGAGGACGTGGTTTGGTGGTGAGCATGGCCATGCTGGGTTAATGGTTGGACTCACTGATCTTAGAGATCTTTTCCAACCAAAATAATTCCACGAATCTGTGGTGGCCCATGCAGCGTCCCCAAAACGCCAACGGTGTGAGCAAGGCCATCCTCTCACTCTGGTGGAAATGCGAATGGTGGAACTGTGTCATCTTGGCCCTGGCCCAAGGAAATCTGTCTGTACACCCTCCTGTGGTTCCACCCGTCTCCTGGGCACCCTGGGCTGAAAGGAGTCACCAGCCGTGGCTCTTGGTGACAAATATTAGGGCTGCAGAGCTTGAGAGGTCAGAGCTCTTTCCCACGCCGTGTCCTCGCTGGGGACAGAGGGCTGGAGTGTTCCTGCACTTCCGCTGGCCACTTTTGGGGTGCTGTGGCTGCAGCTTGCCAGCCCCAGCCCCCCAGCTGGCTGTCCCCGAGCTGTGGTGGCACAGAGGTCCCCAGGCGGTGCTGACCCCGTGCTGAGAGGCAGAGAGCAGAGCTCTGCCACGGCACACACCCAGGCTGCCTGCTGGCACTGGCAGCGTGCTTTCTGCTAATTACACCTGGGGTAATTACATTTGTGCAGTGTGATGAGAGGGGGAGGGAGGGAGTCCTGCTGGGGATGAAGCGTGAGCGGTTCAAACCCGAATCTTCCAGGGAAGTTTGCTGGATTTGGAGAGAAATGGCATGTGGGGACGAACAGTCCTGAGGGGACTTTGGGTCTCATCTCCAGCGCTTCCATCCCTCCCACAGCCTCTCCTGCCTCCCACCGCTGCCATCCTCTCTCCTGCTCAGACCTTGCCCGAGCTCCCAGCTTGTTGCAATCCATGGAAAAGTCTCCCACTGGGAGAACATGCTGCTCCAAAAACTTCAGAGCCGGAGTGGGAGGAACAGGCAGCAAAATAACTTCCACCTCCACAGGAAAAACCTTCTGGGGGTGGAAATGTCCTTCTGATCTTTGTGGCACCGTTGGCCGCCAAGAGCTGCCCCAGCTGCCCGGCCCCGGCTGACCCCGTGCCAATCCTGGCAGAAGTTATCCTGGGATACATCTCCATCTGCAAAGGGAAAAAGGCACCTCCAGAGGGTGATTGATGTCCTCCCACCTCTGAATGACTCCCTAGAAGGACTTTTCTCCCTCTGTTCACCACAGAAGAGGCTTCAAACTGCGGTGCTCTTCATTAAACATCAAAATTCTGCGTCCAGACCAAATGCCCAAATCCAGACCCTCCTCCCATGCTCTGCCCAGACTGCTCCTGGTGGCACAGTGCCCAGCACCACAGAATCTTCCCTTTGAAGGAGTCTGAGAGCGAACCAACCCAGCTCTGCTGCTGTGATTCATCCTCCTGCGAGCAGAGCTTCCCACAGCTCCAAAGGGAGACACCTGCACAGGACGGGGGCTTCACCTGGGGAAGAAATCAGATTGGGTGTCTCCTCAAAGTGGCTCCAGTGCTGCCCCAGGCAGCCCTGGCTGTGCCCAGCCTTGGGAGATCCAGAGTTTTCATTTTAATGACAATTCGGTGTCTGCAATTAAAAGCAAAACTGGAGGGAAGAGGATCCCCCTCTGTGTAGGGCACCAACATTTTCTTGGCCACCAGAAATAAAATTTAAAAAAAAAAAAAAATTCACTGGCTGACTCAATTTTTCCCAAACCAAGCCAAAAACTGCTGAGGTCTTTATGCAGAATATTTTCAGAGTGTGCTGGCTTGACCAGAAAATCCTTGAAGAGCCAACTGCATCACGGATTTGCATCACTGGGGCAGCGTTTCGTCAAACCCCACTGCCCTGAGCCACAAAACAATGACCAGCCCTGAGCTGGGCAGCTCCAGTGCTGCTCCCCGAGTGCATCTGCTGCTCCAAATGATGTCCAGACACCTGAAATCAGGGTGGGAGCCCAGAGTCACCTCATGGAAATGCTTCCTGAGCTGGACCTGTCATCAGCGGTGGCTGGGGGAGGTCCCTGGGCTGTGCAGCAGCTCAGAGCCATCAGATCAACCCCTGCTTTCCACCGACACCTTTCGCCCACGGCTGTCTTTCCACACTCGTGTTGAGACACCCAGAGCAGACTTTTTTTTTTGCAGGAGTCCCAGCCAAGTGTCTAAAAGCGGCTGCTGAAATGTTGTGGTTTTGGGAAGCTGCAGGGAATTCTGGCTGCAGACCCACCTGGCAGCGGCCGAGTCTGAAAGCTCCGTGTTGGCTGGAAAGCTGCTTTTTCTTGCAAAAATATAGCCCCCAAAAATTAAAGTTTTTAAGCTGCTCCCACCCACCAGCTGGGCTCAGGGCTGTGCTGAGCCATACACAGTCCCCAATCCTGGGTGCAAGGACAAAGCTGCTCTGGGGATGTTTTGAGGGTCTCAAATCCCACTGTTTCCCCTCTGTGCTCATGGGAGCTGCTGGCAAAGCCATGCCACATCCCATGGTTGGGAAAGCGCCGTGCCAATGCCTTCCTCTGCATCCCAGGGCAATGGGCTCCAGCACGGGAGGAGGTGGAGCTGCTGGAGCCTGTCCAGAGGAACAGGACACCAGGAGGGTCAGAGGGATGGAGCAGCTCCAAGGCTGGGGAGTTGGGATTGTTCGGCCTGAAAAGAGAAGCTTTGGGGTGACCTCCTTGTGGCCTTCTAGTGCCTGAAGGAGCTGCAAGAGAAGTGGAGAGAGATTATTTATGGGGCCTGGAGGGACAGGACTCAGGGAATGGCTTCCCACTGCCAGAGGGCAGGGATGGATGGGATCTTGGGAAGGAATTGTTCCCTGGGAGGGTGGGGGGGCTGGGATGGAATTCCCAGAGGAGCTGTGGCTGCCCCTGGATCCCTGGCAGTGTCCAAGGCCAGGCTGGAGCAGCCTGGGACAGTGGGAGGTGTCCCTGCCATGGCAGGAGGGTTGGATTTGGATGATTTTCAAGGTCCCTTCCAACCAAAGGATCCCATGGTTCCCTGACCCCAGCTCTGTCCTCCCTGCAGTTGGCCACAGCTCACAGAGCCACTGCAGCCAGAGACTGAAAAACAGCGCTGGAGAGGTGGAGATAAACCCAGGATGGATTTATGGGATCCATAATAGGTTGAATTCAAGATAAGAGACACATGGGACTTCTTCTCACTCTGTGGGGTCAAGAAGGGATTTTCCCCAGGGCCCAGGCAGCAGGGAATGTTTTGGTAGAGAAAATGTTCAGTAGACAAACGTTTTTTGGTTTTGGTGGGCACACGGGGCTGAGTGTCATTGGGAGGGATCCCTGAGTGCCCCAATAATGAGAATGGGGTTGAGAAACCTGCAGAGGCAGCAGCCACACAAACACCCCACAGAGCTGCAAACCAGGAAAAAGGAAATTCGTGTTTGCTCTACAAACCACCTGGGTTTTCCCCCCGACCTCGCTGCCGAGACGTGTCACAGCTCTGCTCCCGTTCCCACTTTCCCCTCAGCCCTTTGAAGCGCCTGCCAAACCCTGCAGGGATCAGGGAGAGAGAACAGGAGCTGGGACAGACGCTGAAGGGTTAAAAAGGGAGCAGCTGGGGTGGAAGAGCTGCTGCCCTGCACAGGGGGAAGGGCTGAGCTGTGGGGAACAGCAGAGGATGCAGCACTCACCTGGGGCTGGCAGCATCTCAAAATTCCTGTGGCTACACAGAGCTCCAGGCAGGAGAGTTCAGGGGGTGGCACTGCCATGCCAGGAGGGAGGTGGCTCTGGTGTCCCCGTGGGTGACACTGCTGAGCCCCTGGCCACGGGCCAGCTGGAAATGAGCTGCAGGATCCATGGTCCTGCTGGAGATTGTCCCTGCCCAGGGCACCTCCCCTGCACATCTGTCCCTCCAAACGCCCTGGGCAGCCACAGCCACACCTGTGCCTCTGTGGGGTCTCACTGGGCCACCCCAAAATCCACACTGGATCCTTCACCCCACTCCTCCCTGCTCTGTGGGCCCCGGGAGGGGTGGGTGGGACACACTGCTGATGCCCCATTCCCCCTGCTGGGGACACTTCACACCCACGGGGCCACCTTGTCCCTAAATGCTGCCACTGGCAGGAGCAGCAGCACATCCTCAGGGGGTTTGTGACCCTCCCCTCTGTGGGATCATCGCCCACCCCATTCCTCGTCCCAAATCCTATCACTAACTCCAAAGCAGGAGGCTGATTAAGCTTTGCAGCGTGTTTGTTATCATTAAAGGCATCGAGGCTGGATTTTCTCAACAGGCAATTAGGTGACTCAGCCCTCGGAAGGCTCCTGCCCTCCTGTCCGCATGACTTCTCCTCACAGCCCCATGGCCTGATTGCCTTTCTGGGGAGAGCTGTGCCTCTGCCAGCTCCCTGCTCCTCATTTGCATTGCATCAGCCCTTCCTGGGGCTGGAGGATGGGAGAGGGTTGCTCTGACCTCCTCCTGCTGCTCCGACAGAATCATGGAATCATGCAACGGGTTGGGTGGGAAGGGACCTTAAATCCCATCCCATCCCATCCCATGGATCCCATCCCATCCCATCCCATCCCATCCCATCCCATCCCATCCCATCCCATCCCTTAAATTCCATCCCATCCCATCCCATCCCATCCCATCCCATCCCATCCCATCCCTTAAATCCCATCCCTTAAATCCCATCCCATCCCATCCCATCCCATCCCATCCCATCCCTTAAATCCCATCCCATCCCATCCCATCCCTTAAATCCCATCCCATCCCATCCCATCCCATCCCATCCCACCCCACCCCTGCCATGGCAGGGACACCTCCCACTGTCCCAGGCTGCTCCAGCCTGGCCTTGGACACTGCCAGGGATCCAGGGGCAGCCACAGCTTCTCTGGGAATTCCAGCCCAGCCCTCCCCACCTTCACGAGGAGGAATTTCCTCCTAATATCTGATCTAAACCTCTCTTAGTTTAAAACCATTCCCCTTTTCCTTCAACTTTCTCTCTTCGCAGAAAGTCGCTTGTTCCCTTTTTCGTCAACAGCTCCGGAGCCAAGGTGGGCTGGAGCACACACTGACACCAGAGGAACCTTCCCCTGCAGACAGAGCTACTTTTTTGGAATATCTGGTTTTTTTGTTTCCAATCTGTTTCCAATATTTTCCAATATCTGGAACATATTGGAAAATATTTCCCATTCCTGGAGCAGAGTCAGAGGACAGCAAAGCTCTCCCAGGAGCGAGGGGTGAGCAGGGACTCACGAGGGTGCTGGGCACTGCCCAGGGCAGGTCAGGCTGGAGATCAGGGAAAGGTTCTTCCCCCAGAGGGTGCTGGGCACTGCCCAGGCTCCCCAGGGAATGGGCACGGCCCCGAGGCTGCCACAGCTCCAGGAGCGCTTGGAAAACACTCCCAGGGATGCCCAGGGTGGGATTTGGGGGGTCAGGAGTGGGACTGGATGATCCTGGGGATCCCTTCCAGCCCAGGGCATTCCATGATTCTCTAACTTTGCAACACTGCTCTGGCAGCCAGGAGGTTTTCCCCGGTCCCCAGCCCCACTCTTTGCTCCCCCAGGCCTTATTTACTGGCATTTAATTTGTCCCAATTGCTCTGGCCCTTGTCCCTCTGGAGAGGGTGACAATGAGCTGGCGCTTGGGGTGGCCCCAGGGCCCTCCCCCGGGCACAGCTCTCTGCTCCCTGCACCTCCAGATGCATTTCCTGCTTGGTTCCCAGCTAAGAACAAACACCAGTCCCAAAATGCTCACATTTCTGGGGCTGTCACCCTGCCAGCTGCACACTCCTGGGCTCGAATTTAGGAAATACCAACATTATCTCTGCCTGTGTAACCTTAATTTGGCTCCCTTAGGCTCGAGCTTTGTGATCCAGTCCTTAATTACAGTTCACAAATGAGATTTTTCACACAACACCCCTGGCCAGGGCAGGGCTGGCTCTGTCCCAGGGCAGAGGAGACATGAGACCCCCGGGTCCCCTCCTGGGAGCTCGAAGGGCAGAGGTTTGACGCTCGAAATGCTTTTGCTTTTCCTCTCCCTGAGCAATTTCGCTGAGATCCAGGAGCGTTTGCTGAGCAGTGGAAGGTGAAGGAAGGTGGAGCCTCTCTGCTCCCAACTCGAATCCCCACCGCCACCAGGGTCCCCCCACACCCCTCCCCACCACCCCCTGCACTCCCTGGGGCCAGGAATGCTTTATCCACCGCACTGCTGCCCTGCCCGAGCATCACTCAGCTCCTCCCGGCACTTCCAAGAGCTTCCCCTGGAGCTCCGGGGAGGGTCTGAGCTCCCTGCACCCGGCTTGGCAGCCACACTGCCTCGGTGTAACTTGGAGGTGGCAAATCCGTGCTGGAAGGGCTGATCTGCCCTCTGGAGCTGTCCTGCTGCTCCTGTGAGGCTGCACAGGGATGAGGGCAGGGAGCTGACCACAGGTGACACCAGGCTTTGAGATGGTGGTGGCCCAGGTGACCCCAGGTGACACCAAGTGACGCCAGGCTCTGGGATGGTGGTGGCCCAGGTGACCCCAGGTGACCCCAGGTGATGCCAGGCTTTGGGACAGTGGTGGCCCAGGTGGCCCCAGGTGACACCAAGCTTTGGGATGGTGGCGACCCAGGTGACACCAGGTGACACCAGGCTTTGGGATGGTGGTGGCCCAGGTGACCCCAGGTGACCCCAAGTGATGCCAGGCTTTGGGATGGTGGTGGCCCAGGTGACCCCAGGTGACACCAGGTGACACCAGGCTTTGGGATGGTGGTGGCCCAGGTGACCCCAGGTGACCCCAGGTGACACCAGGCTCTGGGATTGTGGTGGCCCAGGTGACCCCAGGTGACCCCAGGTGACCCCAGGCTCTGGGATGGTGGTGGCCCTCCCTCGGGCTCCAGGATTTGCAGTTTTTGCTGTGGGTGTCAGCAGGAGCTGAGCGTGGCACACACAGAGGGACAGTGCATTGCAGAGAGCTCAGAGCATTGCTTCAGCCAATTCCAGGTGGGAATTGCCCATTTTTAGCTGATTTTGAACCCATCCGAGCTGTAACCACAGGGATTTACTGCAGATCTCACCCAGGCCTGGTGCTCAGGGTGCCACAGGGATGTGCATCCTCCTGTAGATGCTGTCCTGAGACCTTGCCATCCCCATCCCCTTCCCAGGAAAACCCCGTTCCTGCTGTGCAGCAGGACCAGGGCAGAGCCCAGGGGTGATTGGGGTCTGCAGGGCGAGTTTGGGAAATCTGGAGAGCCCAGGGCAATGATTGGGGTGTGCAGGGTGAGTTTGGGAAATCTGGAGAGCCCAGGGGTGATTGGGGTGTGCAGGGCGAGTTTGGGAAATCTGGAGAGCCCAGGGGTGATTGGGGTGTGCAGGGTGAATTTTGGAAATCTGGAGAGCCCAGGGGGGTGATTGGGGTCTGCAGGGCGAGTTTGGGGAATTTGGAGAGCCCAGAGGTGCAACCAAAACTCCCAAAGCCAGGAACAGCTCAGGGAACCCCGTGGCAAAGGGCAGGGAATGGTGCAGGGACAAAGTGGAGCCTCTCCTGCTGTCCATGCCACCTTCCCCTGTCCCAGCAGTGTCCCCTGCCCTGCCTGCCGTGGCACTGGGACTGGCAGGAGTCCTGGCACCAAATCCCTGCCAAACTCCACCCTCAGTGCTCCAGCTCCACGCCATCCTCAGCCCCTTCCCGAGGCTCTGGTTTGGAGCTGGATCTGCGGCAGGAGCAGAGCACGAGGCTGCTGTGCTCAGCCAGGCCATCCTGGCTCCTCATCCTGGGGTGGGGCCAGATATCTTCATCTGTATCTAATATATTTTATATATTTTATTAATATATATATGTATACATATATCTATTCAACCTGGGGAGGGATGGGGCCAGATATCTTTATCTAATATATTTTATGTATTTTATTATTATATACATGTATATATATATCTATTCAACCTGGGGAGGGGTGGGGCCGGATATCTTTATATCGAATATATTTTACATATTTGAAAATATATATATGTATATATGCATATATATACTCATCCTGGGGAGGGATGGGGCAAGATATCTTTATCTATATCTATTTTATATATTTGATGAATATATATATGTATATATATATCTATTCATCCTGGGGAGGGATGGGGCTAGATATCTTTATCTATATCGAATATATTTTACATATTTTATGAATATATATGTATGTATAGGTTCATAAACTATAGAAATGTTCATATGTTCAAATTTATGTTCATAAAATAGAATATATTAGATACAGATAAAGAGCAATAGAGATATATGGGGTGAAAAATCGTGTGGCTGCACTGTGGCCACCAGAGCTTTCTCTGTCACCAAGAGTCACCAAGGCAGGTGTCACATCCACCCAGTGTCCATCGGGGTGAGCACCTGCCCACGTGTCACCTTCCAGGTGGGACCAGAGGTGGCGGGAGCACTGAAAAGAGCATTTTTCTAGGGATGAAGGGCTGGGAATCTCAGGGAATGTCCCCGGGACGAGGGAATTTCTCACCCATGTCTGCTGGGCGATGTGGCTGCAGGACAGTGTCCTTTGGGTTGTCACCCCTGGAGAACCATCCCTCCTCGCTAAGGAGTCAAAGCAGGAAGAATAAAACCCGAACCGTGTCCCTAAATCGATATGCTCCCAGAAGCAGAGGTGAGCACATCACTGCTCCATTCCCCCACTGCACCCCCAGCCTGCTCCCGCTCTGCTCCCATTTCTTTCGCTGGATCCCAGCACACCTTGGGGCGCCCAGCTGGATCCACACATCCCCGAGCCCCTCAAAAGCGTCTCTATGCCTTTGTTGGAGCTTCTCAAAGCGGCTTTTTTACTCCTTCCCATCTGCGGCTCGCCGGGCTCCGGCGGCTGCAGGAGGCAAAATTAATCCTTTGTCGCTCCTCCGCCGTTCCTTCGCTGGGGTCGGCATGGAAGAAAATCAGCTCGTTTTTCTTCCTGCCCTTCCTGTTTACAGCCACGCTGGCGCTTCTCCCCAGAGCGGCGGGCGCTGCTCGACCTCGGTAATTCCAGCTCGTCCCGGCGGGGAGGGGACAGGGGCTGGGGACAGGGGCTGGGGAGGGGACAGGGCCTTGGGGAGGGGACAGGGGCTGGGGAAGGGCCTGGGGAGGGGACAGGGCCTGGGGACAGGGGCTGGGGAGGGACAGGGGCTGGGGAGGGACAGGGCCTGGGGAGGGGACAGGGCCTGGGGACAGGGCCTTGGGGAGGGGAGAGGGGCTGGGGACAGGGCCTTGGGGAGGGGACAGGGGCTGGGGACAGGGTGGGAGGGGTTCAGGGTGAGCCCCCCAGACCCTCCTGCAATGTGAATGTCATTGCAGTGCCCGCACTCGTGGGCTTTTTACATTTGGGGTGCCCTGATGGTTTTTGGGGACGCTGCAGCCGTGTCCGGCTCAGGTGGGAGCGGGATGGGGACATCACACACGGCACAGGGACACTGAGGACATTTTCTGCCCCGTGTTCATTCTGAAGAATTTCCCCTGCTGCTCTCAAAACACCATTCTGGCTGTAGGACCAAACCTTTGGTCATGAACTCTAAGTTCTGGTCACAAACTCTAAACTGTCTCCCACAATTAAAGGTTTTAATGGAAAACCACTTTAAGGAACCTCTTTTGGCCTCCACTTTGGCACTCTCCTCCCCTTCCCGGGGTGCAGGAGGCAGACAGGGGCCACGGCGAGGCCGAAGGCTGTGCTTCTGCTGCGGGAGGATTCCCCAGCGTGCCCGGAGCAGCTGCGGAGCCGAGCCGAGCCGGGCTGGGCTGGGAGCGGGAGGTGTTCAGGAAGACGCAGAGCCATGGAGATGGGCAGGGAACAGGTTTGCTCCTCCCTCCCGGCTGGGGAGGGAGCCAGGGATGGAGGCTCCGGCTGAGCTCCAGCAGGAGGATGCCCTGGAATGGTGGAGCGCTGTGCTCAGGAAATGGCCTCACCTGCAGAGCTGCCCCAGCCCTGGAGCCTGCAAAATCGAGTCTGTGGAGCTGCTGGAGAGAGTCCAGAGGAATCCACGGAGCTGCTCCAGGGCTGGAGCCTCTCTGGAGCCAGGCTGGGAGAGCTGGGGGTGCTCACCTGGAGAGGAGAAGGCTCCAGGGAGAGCCCAGAGCCCCTGGCAGGGCCTGAAGGGCTCCAGGAGAGCTGGAGAGGGACTGGGGACAAGGGATGGAGGGACAGGACACAGGGAATGGTCTTTAAGCTGATGGAGATAGATTTAGATGGGATCTTGGGAATTAGGAATTGTTCCCTGGGAGGGTGGGGAGGGCTGGGCTGGAATTCCCAGAGCAGCTGTGGCTGCCCCTGGATCCCTGTGAGTGTCCAAGGCCAGGCTGGAGCAGCCTGGGACAGTGGGAGGTGTTCCTGCCATGGCAGGGGTGGAATGAGATGAACTTTTCAGTCCTTTCCAACCCAAACCATTTCGGGATATAAGATGGGGAATCTGGGGGACTCAGAGCCTTCGGGAGCGAGTTGGCAGCATTAATGCAGGGAAAAAGAACAAAAACTTCTAAAAATCTAAAAAAAAAACCCCAACCACCTTTTAATCTCTGAACTGCCCAGGGAAGGGAAGTGCCCCAGAAGCAGAACAGCACCAGCTGAAACTTTCCTTTGACTTTTATAATTACAGAATAGAAAAGAAATCCTCGGTTCACATTACAAATACGGGCTCATAGAAAACCAAGCCAACGGAACAGAAAATCCCAAGGTCCCAGAGCGCCAGTGCCCAGCTCCTGTGAGCCCAGGGGAGGGAGGCCCTTCCCGAGAGTTTTAATGCCAGCGAGCTCTTCCTTCTGCTTCCTGCTGGGTTTGGGAAGGGTTGGGAGCAGGGGAGTGTCTGCCTGTCCATCCCATTCCATCCCACCCCATTCCATCCCATCTCATCCCATCCCAAAGCAGATCAGCAGAGCATCCTTGGTCCTGGAGAGGAAAATAAACCCCAAAGATGCTGCTGGCCCCGGGGCTTGGGGATGGGGATATGTTCTGGGGGATGAGGGCAAGGCGTTGCCTGAAAAAACACGATTTTTCTTGGAAAAAAGAGGGGGAAAGGTGGAAAAATTATTGCCTGTAGAGTTCGCAGCTTGGCTGGAGGTGGTGGGGGGCTGTGGGGGCTCAGCCCATCCCAGCTCCGGGCGGTGGCACTTCCAAATCTCCTTGTGGGGAAGGGCCAAAAAAATCATTCCAGGGTTGAAAAAATCCCCCTGGGACTGGAGGAGAAACAGCTGGGAGGTGAAATCCACCCGAAATCCCCAGGGGTGCAGGGTGGGCTTCAGGCTCCAGGGACCCCGGGGCAGCCACATCCCATGAAAAGGAGAACGAGGAGGCTGTGGGGACGCTGTAGGAAATTCCTTTTTCTCTTTCCAGTTTCTTCCAAGGCTTTTCCTTCCCGGCTAGTGTTCCTTCTGCCAAGCAATCCCTGCCCGACCCCTCTCACACATCCCCCAAAAAACCCTTCCCCTCGTGCCGACGTCCCTCTGCCGCTGGAGCTGACGGATGGATTTGGCACCGAGCCCCCCACGGATGAAGGGACCGGGGGGGCACCCCCAGCCCCGGGTGAGGTTTTGGGGGGCTCTGGGGGGTGTCACAGCGATGCTGAAGGCACGGTGTCAGCCTTGGGGGGGCTCGGCTCAGCCAGAGTCTACTCAGGCACTTTAAATTAAATAAAAACCCAACGCGATGATTAAAAAAACCCAAAGCAACCCAAAACATTCATCGGATCCATTCAAAGAGCCGGGAGGGGCTGTGCCGGAGCAGCGGCGCTGTTCCCAGGTCGGAGCCAGGCCCCCAGACGTGGCAGGGAGAGAGTTTTGGGGTCCTGTGTGTCCCCCCAAGTTCCCAAATTTGGGGTCGAGGCGATGCTGATGGATCCAACTCCTCGGAGCATCCCAGACCGAGCCCCTTCAGCGCTGCTTCGTCCAACTCAGAGGGGGCAGGGAAATTCCTGCTGGGAGCGCAGTCCCCATTTCTGGAGCCAGTCTGACCCGCGGATCCAGAGTTCCAGGGAATTGTCCTGGCCCCACGGAGGCTGGCACTGCTCTCTGTCCCCAAAGCAGTTCCTGTCCCCTGGCCCTGTCCCAGGCTGCTCCAAACCAATCCCGCTCCAGGCTCCCCTCCTGGAAGGGCTCCAAGGAAAATCCAGGCTGGGAGAAACAAGCAAACGGCGTCCAGTGAGCGCTGCCACCTCCCTGTGTGTCCCCGTGTCCCCAAAGCGGGCAGGGTGGGAGCCCGGGGGTGGCACAGCCCCGGGGCTCCCCCCGTGTGCAGCCCCTGGGTCGGTGTGGTGTGGGCTGGTGGCTCCAGCAGCGATGGGCGTGCGGCTCCCGGCGCTGTTCTCGGGGTGCTCCGGGGTGCAGAGGGGACGGGGACTGTCCCCCCTCGCCGGGGGTGGTGGCACTGGGGCTCTGGGGGCTCCGGGGGTCCTGGCGCCGCTGGCTCCCCATTAGCCGGACCTGGGAAAAGAGGGAGAGGTTGGGAGAGACCCCAGACGGGTCCCCACTGGGGACAAGGGGTCAGGGCCAGGGGGACAGGGACCTGCTGGGGTGGCCTGGGGGCTCTACTACTACTATTATTATTATTATTGTTATTTTTATTGTTGTTGTTATTAATGTTATAATTAATAAATTTATTGTTATTATTACTAATTATAGTTGCTACTGCTACTGCTATTGCTATTATTCTTGTTATTATCTCTTCAATTATTAAACCATTGTTATCTCACAGGTTTTCCTTATTGTTATTGTTATTAATAATAATAACAATAACAATAATAATAATAATGCAGCTCCTCCTATCACTATTATCCTCGTTATTCTATTTTTCTTAATTTCAATTATAAAGCCATTGGTACCCCACAGATTTTCCTTATTATTGTTGTTGTTATTGTTAATAATAATAACATCAATAATAAAACCATCAATAACAATAACAATAATAACAATAATATCGTATTAATAGTAATATTAACAATAGGAATAGTAATAGTAACAGTAACAATAGTAACAATAATAGCAATATAATAATAATAATAGCAATAATAATAATAATAGCAATAATAATAATAATGCTACTTACTACTTCTATTGTTCTTGTAATTATTCACGGACGTCCCCGCCCGCCGTTAATTCAATCACGGCTAATTAGAACCCGCGGAATGAGCTGTAATTGCCGGGGCTGCAGCCCTGCTGTCCCTCCCGGCTGGCCCTGGGGACACGGGTGGCCCCACAGAGCCGGGCCAGCCCTTGTTTGTCCCCTCGCTGGTGGCAGGGGCAGCGCACCCCCAGTGTCCCCTCCCCGCTGCCCCTGTCCCCTCCTGAGCCCCCGCAGGACCTGGGGCTGTCACTGTGGGGACAGGGCTGTCCCCAGGGACAGGGGGTGGAGGTGACTTGATGGAAATGATAACTGCATTAATTAGGTCATTAATGAGCTGCTGGGGCAGGGGGGAGCTGGCAGTGAGGTGACAGAGCCCTGGTGTCACCCAGCACCCCAAACGTGGTCCCTGGCAGGTGGGAAGGGGCCAGGGGGACACTGGGATGGGCAGAGGGTACTGGGGGGGCTCAACATCCCCAGAATTAGGGACAGGGACCCCCCCACCACCCGCCGAGGTGTCCCCAGCCTGGGGGGACACTGGACAGCTTTTGGGTCCCCTGGGGACCTAAAATTGCTGTTCCCACCCCTTAAAATCGATCCTGGAGCTGATTTCCCCAAATCCTGCAGCTTTCAGCATTCATCCTGCAGCCCTTGGGACACGCTGGGCCCACAGCCACCCCCGGCACCCCCCGTGCCCCCGGAGGGTGAGATGGGGGGGTCGGATGGGGTCCCCTCTGCCCCTCTGCCCACGGTGACTTTGCCCTGTCCCACCAAGGGACACACGTGGGACGTGTCCCATCCATGGGACAGCACTCCCGGGTTCCCCCAAGGGTGGCACCCAGCTCTGGATGGGGGAAGGACATCTCAGAGACCACCAGGATGTGGGTGCTGGCACCTGGAAGCGCCAGTACCACCATCCGTGTCCCTATCCGTGTCCCCATCAGTGCCACCATCCGTGTCCCCATCCTTGTCCCCATCCGTGTCCCACTCCCACCCAGGGACTGGGGGTCCTGGGGAAGGACCAGCTCCATGCAGGGGGCACCGCACCCATGGGTGCTCCCCCCACCCACCCACGGGGCCTGTCAGTGTCCCCAGGGCAGGCCCAGCACTGTCACCGACGGATTTGTCCCCCCAGCCCCTCTCTGCCTCTCTAATGGCATCGCCTGCCCTTGAATTTGCATACAAGGCTCAAAATATAATTAATTTTTGGCAGCGGGCAAAGCCTGCACGAGGTTAATCCCTTTAGGTTCCCGAGCCTTATCTCGCTGGAGTGTTTATCGAGTTAAGCTCCGCGGGGAAGGGAGAGGAGGGAAAGTCAGCAGCACTTATCTGGAGAGGAGCTGCTCCCCCGGGCAGCGCGAAGTGAGCTCAGCAAACAAACCCAGCCGGACACAAAGCAGCGCAGGATCCTCCCAAAGCAAGGCAGAATATTCCCCCAAACCGAGGGCAGGGTCTCTCCATTCCAGGGCAGGATCCTCCCAAACCCAGGGCAGGATCTCCCCAAACCAAGAGCAGGATGTCCCCAAAGCAAGGCAGGATATTCCCAATGCAGGGCAGGATCTCCCCAAACCAGGGCAGAATATTCCCAAACTGAGGGCAGGATCCTCTCCAAACACAGTGCAGGATCTCCTCAAATTGAGGGCAGGATCTCCCCAAACTCAGGGCAGAATATTCCCAAACCAAGGCAGGATCCTCCCCAAACCAGGGCAGGCTCTTCCCCGTCCAGGGCAGGATCTCCCCAAACCAGGGCAGGATCTCCCCAAACCCAGGGCAGGATCTCCCCAAACCCAGGGCAGGATCTCCCCAAACCCAGGGCAGGATCTCCCCAAACCCAGGGCAGGATCTCCCCAAACCCAGGGCAGGATCTCCCCAAACCCAGGGCAGGATCTCCCCAAACCCAGGGCAGGCTCTCCCCCGTCCAGGGCAGGATCTCCCCAAAGCACCCGGCCCAGCCCGGAGGGAGCCTCAGGGCTCTGGGGTGAGGATGCACAGATCCAAATCTGAGCTGTGCCAGTGCCATGGGGCACCCTGAGGGGGTCCTGCCCCGCCCAGCACCCCCGGGCACCCCAGGACTCACGTGTAGAGTGGCTGTAGCTGCAGGTGCGATGTCTTCTGCGGTGCCTGGTACCCATAGGAGTCAAAGCCACCGATGAAATCAACTGCGGAGAGCCAAGAGAGCAGTGGGGTGAGCTGGGCAGGGCAGCAGGGACATTCCCTGCCTCCTGTGGCACCCAGGGGACAGGGGACAGCCCAGGGAAATGCAACATGCCGGGCTGCAGCTGCATCCCAGGGAAATGCAGCATCCCAGCACGGGGTTGGGGAGAGCCCAGAGCCCCTGGCAGGGCCTGAAGGGCTCCAGGAGAGCTGGAGAGGGACTGGGGACAAGGGATGGAGGGACAGGACACAGGGAATGTTCTTTAAGCTGATGGAGAACAGATTTAGATGGGATCTTGGGAAGGAATTCCTCCCTGGGAGGGTGGGGAGGGCTGGGCTGGAATTCCCAGAGAAGCTGTGGCTGCCCCTGGATCCCTGGCAGTGTCCAAGGCCAGGCTGGAGCAGCCTGGGACAGTGGGAGGTGTCCCTGCCATGGCAGGGGTGGAGTGGGATGGGGATGGGATTTAAGGTCCCTTCCCACCCAAACCATTCCACGATTCTGTGATCCTGAGCCCCCTCAGCATCCCGGGAAGTGCTGCATGCCAGGGGAACGAATCAGAACCACAAACTGGTTCAGGTTGGAAGTGACCACTGACGGTCACCCAGTCCAGCCCCCTGCTCAAGCAGGATCCCCCGTGGCACTTGGAATTGTATCCAGCCAGCTTTGGGATCCCTCCAGTATCCTCCACAGCCTCTTGGGGTGCCCAAAATGGAGCATCCAGGGAGGCACAGCGGCACCTCCGGCCGGGGCAGCATTCCAGCTGGGATCGCTGCAGCACCCGGGAAAACCCGGGTGAGAAATGGAGGACAGGATCCGGAGCAACTCCCGACATCCCTGCGGGTCCTTCTCCTCCCAGCACAGCCCCAGAGCAGGCGAGATTCCCTCCCACTGTCTGCAGAGTGGGCATTTCAGGAGAATTATGAGGGAATTCCCACTCGTTTGCAGCTGTCACCTCGGGCAGTTGCGGGCTCCATAGATCAGGTTTTACTGCTGGCATTTCCAGCCTGGAGGCTCATCCCATTCCCGAGCCCATTCCCGGGAGGATTGGGGTGTCAGAGCTCAGGTGGTGCCAGGGCAGCCCTGGGGGTTCTGGGGGTGCCAAACTTCTCTCCCCGGCACAAGGATGGGCTCCAGGTGCAGCCAAGATGGGAAATCCAACCTTTCCAGTATCCCCAGCACAACCCAACCGCCCAATCCCAAAATAATCCCACACTGGAGTGGGCTCAGCCCTGGGTGTCCGAGAGCTGAGAGCTCCAGGGGAGAGGCCCCCACTCCCGGAATATTTATCTTCCCAACTCAATATTCCGCCAGCTCTCAATTTTGACGCCATCCATCCATTTCCAAATCTAATAAGATATTCCATTAAAAAGATGCATTTGCACGCCGGGCTGAGGCAGCATTAATATTAAAAGTGTGTTGGATGCAGGAGTTTGTCGGAAAGCAAACACACACCGGAGCCACCGGAATTGGATAAACCCTTTTGGAAGCGAGCTGTTCCCACAGGCGGCAGCCAATTCCACACGGAGATTTTTCTTTTCCATGGGAAAGGGGGGAAAGCGTGGGAATGCTGCACCCCCCAGGCTGGGCTGGGACCACCTGTGGGTCCGGGGCAGGGGTGGGATGCTGATCCCGATGCTGATCCCAATGCTTCTCCCAGGGAAGGAGCACATCCGCGTGGCTGTGGCACATCCCTGCCCATGCTGGGTTGCTGGGATCAGATTAATTAATGGCAGATGAGTTTTTGATGCACTTGGACAGCCACAGCCTCAACCCCCTGGTTCATTGGGGCCGGGGTGCTTCCCGAGGTGTTTTTGCAGGGATTGGGAAGAGCAATCCTGGTTGGATAAAAGTTACACTTCACTTTGCCTAAAATGCTGTTTTCCCCCTGTTTTGGGGTGACAGCCTGGCAGTGGCGGGGGGCTGTGGGGACACTGGCTGTGGGGACACAGTATCCCCAGGCCCTTGTGGCTGTCAAGGCAGGAGGGAGGTGATGGCTCCCTCACACCCCAGCACCTGCGCCTCACCAGGGACGGAAAATGGGGCAAAAACCCCAATGAAAGCGACTCCTGGGACCCAGGCACTGCTCCCCCAGACCCAGCTGGCAGCTGCCACCCTGCTCAGGGTGGCATCACCCGACGACATTGTGCCCCTGTCACCCACAGCCACGGCACTCACAGCTGTCCTCCTCCTCCAGGAACACTTTGCTGACATAGCAGGCGTAGACGAAGCCGAAGAGCTGGGGAGAAACAGGGCAGGGAGAGGTTGGTTATAGGGTGGTGGGGGGCACTGGGAGTGTATTGGGGACACTGGGAGTGTACTGGGGACACTGGGGTCACTGAGAGTGTACTGGGGACACTGGGAGTGAACTGGGGACACTGGGGTCACTGGGAGTGTACTGGGGGCACTGGGAGCAGCCTGAGCCCCAGCCCGTCCCGGTGCTGCTTTGGGGTGCAGCAGGGCTGGATGGATCCAGCTGCACGGGGGTCACAAGGGTGTGGCCCTAAGGGAGCCGTGCTGGCACCCCACAGAGGGTGCTGACCCCACCCAGAGCTGGGAGCCCTTCGGGGACCCCAATTCCCCCTAAAGCTCCATTTCCCTGCAGCCTCCCGAGGCTCCCAGGGGGCTCTGCCTCCAGGTGTGTCCCATTCCCATGTCCCACCTCCCCGCAGGGTGTGACAGCCATGGCAAGGGGGGACCCTCAACCCCTGCAGCATCCAGCCCTCAACCTGACACCTTTCAGGGTGGGCAGCACCCCCGGGATGCTCTGTCTGGGCCAACACCACCCTGGGATGACAGAAACGTGCCCTGGGGACACCTCCAGCCGGCCCACAGCACCTCCGCCCTCCACCCCACCTGCCTCACTCCCGGTTTGGGCTGGAGGATGAGGGTCGGAGCCCTTACCGCCAGGAATATCTGCGTGGCGCTGCTCACCACCTCGATGTACTGATAGTCGAGCAGGCAGCCGCTGACCGTGATGACATGGTGGTCCTCGGGCGCCAGCTTGGAGTTCAGCACGGGCGTCACCAGGCAGCCAGGGCCGTTCTCCATCCACCACGAGCGGTGCAGGGACGTGTTGAAGGTCATGATGAAGTCCCGGTCCTGCGGGAGGAGGAGGAGGAGGAGGCACAGGGGGTGGATGCGAGGCTCTTTGCGGGAGGGTTGGGCAGAAAATTGGTTTTTCCAAGCCTGGGGGTGCTCCGTGAGAATGGAGCAGGGCGTGTCCCTGACCCCCAGCTGGCAGCCCCTGGGGTTTGGGGCTTCCCCTCGGGGTTGGGGGCTTCCTGCCAGGCTGGTGTCATGGACATGGTGACACCCAGGTGACAGGATGGGTGCCACAGAGAGTCACCAGCTGCTCGTGACCCTGCATCCCGCCGTTCCAGAGATGAGCCCATGGGACCATCAGTGTGTTCCAGGGACGCAGGACAGCCCTGCCGCTTCCCCTGGGGTTTTGGGGTGCCACCCCCCCATCCCACCCCCACGGAGCCTTGCAGGATCCCCTCATGCATGTCCTGTCCTTGTCAGCCCCTCACAAGCTTCGGGCTCTCCCTGGGTCCTCTCCAGCAGCTCTGGGGTGGCCGTGGGCACCTGCAGCCCCCGCGAATGAACGGGGCTAATCCTAAATCTGCACCTTCCCACCCCGTGAGAATCCCCCGGGTCCCCCCGGTGAGCCCCCGCCCCACGGAGGCTCCCCCCAGCCCCTCTCTGCCCCCAGCCCTCGGCTCTGCTGGGGCTGCGCCTCCCCCGTAGGAAATCACCAATCTGGGATTCAAAGCTTTTCGCTGCCGGGGGTGGAAAAGCCCCGAAAGGAGCGCGTGGGTTTGGGTTCGCGGAGCCGCACGGTGTGGGCTGAGGCGCGGGGAGAGGGCGAGGGGAGCGGAGCCATCGCCACCGGAGCGGGGATTTCCATCGTGAACAGGAATCCTCCCCTCTGCTCATCCCCAGCGCTTCGGGAGAGCCTCGAGTGACCCGGAGCGATTCGGAAGGTGTTCCCGGCCATGGAGCCCCCCGGGAGGCTTCTCCCTGCTCGGGGCAGCTCGCGGGGAGCGGAGCTGGCTGTCCCCAGCTGTCCCCAGCTGTCCCCGAGCGGGGCCGGCAGCCTCAGGGGCGGGGGAGGATGCACGGCTCGGCACAGGGACCCCAGCCTGGGTGAGGGTGCTCAAAGCTCCACCCCTGCGGGAAGTTTTGGGTTTTTTTTAAATTGCAAAAACTATAATTTAACGGCTCAGGGTGCGGGGAAGGCACAGTCCCACCCCCATCCTCACCCTGTCGCCACAGGTGACTTCCCAAAGCCAGGAATGCCGGGAAGCCCCAGCAGAGCCCGGAAAATTGGGAAATTACAGCAGGGGGTGGTCTCCTCCTCCCACCCACTGCCCTCCCCATCCCTGCCAGAGACGCTGCCCCAAACTCATCCCTGTTCCCGGTGTTCCTCCTCTCCTTTATCTCCTCACCGGAGATAAGGGAAATTAATTTCGGGTTAGGAAATGGCCACCCACTGCCACCTTGGCCTGAGCTGTCCATTTGTCCATCCCATCCCATGGGCGCCCCGTGCTCCAGGGGTCACTTTTGGGGGAGAGCTGTGGAGCAGGGGAGGAGGAGGAGTAGCACAAGGGCGGGACCGCAGGAAGGAAGGAGAGGGAGGAAGGAGAGGGAGGAAGGAGAGGGAGGAAGGAGAGGGAGGAAGGAGAGGGAGGAAGGAGAGGGAGGAAGGAGAGGGAGGAAGGAGAGGGAGGAAGGAGAGGGAGGAAGGAGAGGGAGGAAGGAGAGGGAGGAAGGAGAGGGAGGAAGGAGAGGGAGGAAGGAGAGGGAGGAAGGAGAGGGAGGAAGGAGAGGGAGGAGCGTTACCTGTGACAAGCGCCCGACCTCCAGGTAGAAGCAGATGATGAAGGCGTTCCAGCCGACCCACAGCACCAACCACACCGCGTACTGCGAGAGGAGACAGCGCAGGCCATGGACACTCCGCTCCAGCCCCCGCTGGATCCACAGGGCCCCGGGGTTGGGTCATGGAGTCTTAAAATCCCAGCATGGTTTGGGGTGGAAGGACCTTAAAGCCCATCCCGTCCCACTCCTGCCGTGGCAGGGACACCTCCCACCACCCCAGGCTGCCCCAAGCCCCAGTGTCCAACCCTGGACACTTCCAGGGATCCAGGGGCAGCCGCAGCCTCTGTTCCTAGCGATCCATGAGGGGAGCTGGGGCTAGCCTTCCCCAGGACACGGGAGCAGCACCCGGGGCGGTACCTACCATCATGAGGTATCTGGATCTGTACTGGATGGTCCCGAAAATACCCAAAATCACGGCCATGATGTGTAAGAAGTTGGCCAGGATGGGAGCCCACTGATATCCCAGGAAATCAAAGATCTGCCGCTCCAACGCCGCGACCTGGAACAGAGCAGGGGAGGGAGCAGGGATGAGGTAACCCCACATCCCCCCCGTGCCTCAGTTTCCCCATCACTCAGGGCTCAGGAACGCTGCAAACCCATCCTAGAGGATGATTTATCACGGGAAAACTCTCCAGCTCGCAGCATTCTGATTTCCTGACCCTCCTCTCCGGCTCCGTGGGTGCCATTGGAGCTGATTGCCGATATCATTTGTAATCCATAAACGAGGCCGTGCTGCAGCTGGATCAATCACCCTGTCGGGGCTGGCAGCTGATGGGATCCTCCCTCATCCAAGCTCTTATTTATGGCTCCGTTTGCTGCCGGCTCGGGCTCGATTACTCTTAATTACAGGATTAGCTCCGAGAAAGGGGGGGTGGGCAAAGGCGAGAGCGCTGGAACGTTCAATGACGGGTTGTAGTTTAAAAATGGAGATTTTGGATGAGGCCATGGTTTTTAGAGACTTTTGGGGAACTCAAGGGTGCTGGGACACCACAAGGTGCAGGGACAGGTCTGCAGCAGCCTGGAAAACCCAAATTTCTTTCCATTTGTCTTACCCAGCCCTGTCCTGTCACTCTTTGAGGTGTCCCAAATTCACCCTGTGAGCTCCAGGGCCCCCATCCTCCCCACACCACCACTCCCCAGCTTCCTGCCTGAAGAGGGGGAGTTTTTCCTGAAAACCACAGGAAAAATGGGATTTGCATCCCCTCTCCACTCACCTAAATGGGTCTGGAATCAGGGGAGCACCCATGGGGGTCCCAGGCTGTGTCCCAGCCTGATTTAATGAGTCCTAATTACATCATGAGGGGGGGAATGTCCTTTCCTGAGTGCTTCCCAAGGATGAGCCATGGGATGTGCAGCCACCTGCCGTGCCTCAGTTTCCCCATCCATAAAACTCCACACACTCATTAAATTTGCTTTGTGAGGGCTCTAATTCACACCTACCTGAGCCCAGCTCCACCCTTGGACTGTGACATCCCATTCCCTGCCCTACCCCCGGAGTTGGATCTGCTGGACCGGTGCCAGCAGGACCCTGATTTTAATTAAATTTGATGCAAAGCCGTGGAGCAGCAGCCGCTGGATCTGTGGGGCTGGGCTGAGCCTGTTTGCATTGAAACTTAATTCACTTCCCTGCTATTTAAACTCTCCGAGGAAACAGCCTCTGGAAATACTTACAGCCGGGCTGTAAATCTCCTAAATTGAGGAATGTAAATAATAAATGATACAGGGAGCGCGGTGCTCGGGGTTTTATGGCCACCCATCCATCTGGGGGCTGTCGGCAGAGCTGCTTAGCGGGAGCTGGGTGGGAGTTTTGGGGAGCAGCGATGCTCCAGGCTGAGGGATGGGGCTGAGAAGAGCTCTGAGGGCATCCCATGGAGCTGGAGTGATGGGATTACACCTGTGAGCTCCTCAATTCCAGCCGGGATGGGCTGAGGGGGACGGAGCTGGGGAGAGCTGGGTGGAACCAAGCCCTTCTTCATCCCGAGGAGAGGCAAAATCAGGGATAGACCCCCATGGATGAGGGGGGGCTGCTAATTGCACTGGGAATCCCTGCCGGAGCCCCAGAACTGCTCTGGGGGTGTGTTATTCTGGCTTTTTCCCTCCCTGGGAAGAGCTGCTTTTTCCAGGATGCTCCTTAAGGTTAAGGGGCAAACAGAACACAAAGACAGCGAGTCCGTGGGTGCAGCTCCCAAATTCTCACCGCCTGCCCAGGGCATCCCAAGGGCATCCCAAGGGCAGCCCCACGTGTTTCATGAGCGGGGAAACTGAGGCACAGCTTCCTGCAGGTTTGGTGACCCCGCACAGGGAATTGGCTGAGCGAGCGCTGTCAGCTCAGCGATGCTCCTCGGTCTGGTCCAGCCCCCGGAGCATCCTCCCCGATCCTCTGGGGACAAAATGTCCCCGGGGGGAACTTCAGGACCCCCAGCTCCGTGCGCAGCCACCCCCAGCCGTTCAGTGGCCCTGGGGCTCAGTGTCAGCCCAAGCACGGCCCCCCAAAAATTGTTTTGAGGAGCTCAGAGCATCCTGCCCAAGCTGCCCCGCTCCGGGATGGGAATTCCCGCTGCTCACAGCCCCCGGCCCCATTCACAGCACGCTCTCCCCTCCCAGCTCCGGCGGCTGCGATGCAAACGCCATCCCGCTGCTAAATAAGATAAACCTGCGGCTGATCAATGCAACGAGTTTTAGGGCTCCCTCTTAATTAAACACTCCCGAGTTTATCGATCGGCCCCAAAAGTTCACTTTGCAGCAAATCACATCAATTAGCTGCGGGCGGGTGCCGGATCCCTCTCATCCCAGCGCTGCCTGCAAGGATTTTGTTTTCACCGGGAAATGGAAGCGGCAGAGCTCCAGCAGTGGGTGAGGGGAGGGCAGCGCCAGGAGGGGACACTCCTGGGGACAGGAGCTGAGCGGCTCAGCCCAGGGATCGAGGCAGAGCTGGAGGAAAAGGGGATTTTCAAGGGCGCTGGCACCAAATTGCAGTGGGAAGGAGCTCGTCTGTCCCTGAATCACCCCTTGGTTACGGCACCTTCACCTTTACACACCCATCCCATTACTCCATGCCATTTTCCCAGTCCTAAATCCCCGTGAGGAGGATGGGAGAGGTGAATCCCGCTCTGGCTGTGCCAGGAGGATTGCACAGACAGCAGGGAGCAGCTTCCCGAGGTTGGAAATGCCACTGCAGCCAAGGTGGGGAGCGCTGGATGGACATCCCAGAGCAGCACCCAGCCAGGAACCTTCCAGCAGCTCCCACCGCTTCTTTCTCAGAGCCAGAGAGTCCCAGAATGGTTTGGGTGGAGGGACATTTGTTCTGGATGGGCAGGGACACCTCCCACTGTCCCAGGCTGCTCCAGCCTGGCCTTGGGCTCTCCCAGGGATCCAGGGGCAGCCACAGCTTCTCTGGCAATTCCAGCCCAGCCCTGCCCACCCTCCCAGGGAACAATTCCTAATTCCCAAGATCCCATCCATCCCTGCCCTCTGGCAGTGGGAAGCCATTCCCTGTGTCCTGTCCCTCCAGCCCTTGTCCCCAGTCCCTCTCCAGCTCTCCTGGAGCCCTTCAGGCCCTGCCAGGGGCTCTGGGGTCTCCCTGGAGGTTGTCTCTCCCCCTGGAGCATGCAGGATGTCTCTCGTGGTCACCTGCTGCTCTCCATCCCCGCAGCAGCATCTGCACCTCGGGCTGAGCCCTCAGCTCCCCCCTGCCCTCCCTCCCCTCCGGGCTGGGCTCCCTGACCCCCCGATGGGTCATTATCCTGGCCCGGCTGATTTCCTCCGCACGCCATATGCCCGAGGCTCGCCAGGGATTTAACTTTTCGTTTCGCTGCGTTTTGAGGAGATTTGGCCGCTTGGACTCCCTGTGAGGCCGAGAGCGTCGCTCGCTCCGTCCCTGAGCCCCTGATTTCTGGGAGTTTTGGCCAAGAAAAAATATCAGGACTGGGGGGGAAAACCCCCAGGGCAGGTCTGGCTGCACAGCGGGATTCCCAGTCCATGAGGAATGTTTTCCACATCCCGCTCCAGCCCCGGGGCCAGCCCCGCCCGACCCCACCCCAAAGGTGCTATGGGATCCCACATCCTCACCCCGACCACCCCAGTACCTCCCTGCAGCCCCCGCTCCAATTTCTGAGGCAGTTTAAGGCATTTGGCTGATTTTGGCTCAGGAGGAGCCCCGTGGGGAGCGGCTCCATCCCTCAGCCCCGGGAACGGGAATCGGCAGCGGTTGGAACGAGAGGAGAGCACGATTGATTATGAGGGAGGTGCAAACACCGCTGTGAACCCAGGGACTGCATTTAATGACTTGGAAACAAGTTCTTGACCTACTTCCAACTGCAAAAACCTTCCTAAAATCACAGACGGAAAGAAATTAAAGGCGCCGGGGCCTCAATCGCTCTCCTGGATGGGGTGGGGATGAGCAGGATGCTCCAGCTGGGAAGAGGCCCCGATGCAAACCATCCCAAAAAATGGGGGGAAAGGGGCACAGATTGAGTCCTTCCGCAGCTGGGGCAAACCCTTGTGGATGCTGCAGGTTTTGGGGGCTCCTGCTGTCACACAGCCCCTTTGTACCCCCGGGGGGAAGCTCCCAGGACGGGCCTGGAGCATCCCAGATCCCCGGGATGTGGCCCTGGGGACATTTGGGGTGTGCCTTGCCACGGTCCCCCAGCGCCCCCCACCCATCCCACGGCTTTCCCTCCTCTCTCTGATTTTAGCCCCCACCTTTCCCGGTTATTTATTTAATTTCCCTGCATTCGGCGGCGTTGCCATGGGAATGCAGCCCCGGCTGGATGCACCGCTCTGGCCGCTGCACCCCAGGGTCCGGATGGGAATGTGATCCATGGCATGCACCCCGGGGGGCGCCCCCACTCCTGGGAGCCCCAGAGACCCCAGGGTGCCACCACCTCCAAGCTCTGCTCCCAGATCCGCGCTCCTGCCTCCGTCCATCCCTGAGGGTTCCAGCAGGGAGGGCTGGGAAGTGCAGCCTTGGGGTGCCTATGGCAATACATATTATCATATTATTATTATCATCAATATTATTGTTATTATTATTAATAATAATAGTAAGAATAATATTATTTATCCCCGAAATGTAGCAGATTAAACCCAGCCTCTCCCGTTCTGGCTCCATCACAGGGAAGGGAAACTGAGGCACGGCATGGAGAGACCTCCATGCCACAGACTTTGCTGTGAGCTGCTGGGAATGCTGAAATCCTGGGAATTGGTGTTCCCACATGGAGAGAGGATGGTCCCTCACCCCTTCCCGGTGATTCTCACCTCAGGAGGAAGCTCCTCTTCATTGACACCACTAAACCAGAGCCCGAATTGAAGGGTTTGGGTGCATTTGGCTTCTGACAGCTCCGATGTCCCCATAAAGAGCACCAGGAATTTTGATAGGGTTTTTTAGCCTAAAACCCCACAAAATCCTGATTTTCCCCAGGAGCAGGCTGCTTTAACTGATTTATCTCTGATAAAACATCCCATCTCCTTAACTCTGACCCAACGTTGCATTTCCTGAGCTTTAACCCAACCTCCCTGCTCTTACTGGCACCATCCCACAAACGCTGCCATCCCATAAACTCCTTTCCCCCTCCTGCCTCCCAGCCAGGAAAGTTTTCCACGCCGAGGGAGAGCTGAGGCGATCGAAGCAGCTCAATTCCCTGCCTGCCCGTCACAGCGATGGCTTGATATTCCCGTAGGGAATGACTGCGTCCCCCGGGGAATTGTGGTGTTCCCGCAGAGGGAGCCGGGATGATCCCGTTAATCCCACTCAGCGTCCCCCCAGCGTCACCGTGCAGTGACCTTGGACAGGCCTTGGTGGGGGGACATGGTGGGATGGGCTGGGAGGGTGCCAGGAGTGTCCCTGGAGAGGGCAGTGTGCCCTGGGAACAGCCCACGGGGGAAACTGAGGCACGGGGCTGTGACCACAGCAGGACTCAGCGTTCTGGTGAGGCTGAGATGGTGATCCTGCCTTGCTGTGCCTCAGTTTCCCTGGAAAACGGGCTGATTGCTGCTCAGGACCACACCAGGAGCATCTGCTCTCCTGGCCAGGGTGAGCAGCTCCGTCGGGGCAGGTCCTGAGGGAAACTGAGGCACAGCAGGATGGGGGAAGCTCCAGCCCTGGAGAAAGGCCATGCCTTGAGGACACCAAGGTGGGAGCTGCTCCAAACCCATGGGAGCAGGGCTGGGACCTCTGGGGTGGCCGGAGAGCCTGGTGTCCTATCGGAGCCTCCCATCCCATCCCACCCCATCCATACATCCTATACATCCCATCCCATGGATCCCATCCCATCCCATCCCATCCCATCCCATCCCATCCCATCCCATCCCATGGATCCCATCCCATCCCATCCCATCCCACCCCATCCCACCCCATCCATACATCCCATGGATCCCATCCCATGGATCCCATCCCATCCCATCCCATCCCATCCCATCCCATCCCATCCCATCCCATCCCATCCCATCCCATGTATCCTATGCCTCCCACGTATTCCATTCATCCCACCCATCCTATCCCACAGGATCTAGGGCCTGAATCTGGGGATCTTGGCCTTAGATCTGGTGAATTTGGGGCCTAAATTTGGGGGACATTTGGCTTAAATTTGGGGGCTCTGGGGCTTAAATTTGGGAGATTTTGTCCTTAAATTTGGGAGACCTTGGGTGTAAATTTGTGAGATTTGGAGCTTAAATATGGGGGCTCTTGAGCTTAAATTTGGGAATCTTGGGTTTAATTTTGGGGCAGTGTACAGACAGAGGGAATAAGATGGGAAACCAGGAGAGACGTGGGGAGCCTGACTCCCTAAATCACAAATTCCTGGAATGAGACACAGACAAAGGCTGGAGCCAGCCATGGAAGGGGAAAGGGCAGGGAAAAGCAGCTTGGAGGGATTGGGAAGCAAAGGAATGGGACAAAAATCCCACCAGGATGGGACAGGATGGATCCCACAGGATCCACAGCAGCCTGCGGTGGACAAGGATTAAGCCCCAGGCAATTTCCATGCTAATTCTCCCGGTTCAGCCTTTATCCTGACATCTGGGAGAAACCAGAGGTATTTTTCCCCAAATCTCAACCGACACCTCAAAGACACCGTTCGTGTAATCCGATAGAGGGGAGGGGAAAGAAAAGAATATATTATATACATACATATATATAAAAAAATCCAATTTACTGACTTATTTAGTGACACTTTCCGTAATCAATTCTCCCAAGGAAGAAACACTGATTAAAGCCAAGCGCATCGCTATGGAAACCGGCATTCCCTCCTCCCACGGCCCGCGGGCTGGGAAGGAGAAGCTCGGGTGAGGAAATCTGCCTGGTAACAACCCCGTTAATGAGCCGGGGAGCAAAAATAATCCCTGCGAGCGCTGTCGCCGCGAAAGGAGCAGCCGGCGGCAGCCGGTGGGGAGGCGAAACGGCTCCCAAAATATTGATTTTTCCGGGAGGGCAGAGCTGTTTGGGAGGAGGAGGGGACGCTCCCACATCCTGCAGGGATGGAGGGACAGCTGGAGGTGGTACCCGAGTGCTCCCACCCAGCCTGGTGGGTGGGGGTGTTTCTTCCAGCGTTTATCCCAATTTTTTGGGTTTCAAAGCCGGGATAAAACCACGCAGGTCTGGGGGATTGGGCTGCTCGGCGAGGAGGGAGCTGCCGGCACAAAAGGGGTTTATGGGATAAGGCCAGTGGATTTCCCTCTCCTCGGGGTAATTCCACAGCCCACGGGCACCCGCGGCTCTGGTGAGGGGCACCACCTCCCACTGCCCACTCCCAGCCCTGAGGCTCAAATCCTGGCGGGATTGGGGCTTGGATTTGGGGATCTCGCTCTTGGATCTGGTGGAATTTTGTGCTTAAATTTGGGAGAGTTTGGGCTTAAATTTGGGGGATTTGGGGCTTAAATGTGGGCGATTTTGTCCTTAAATACGGGAGATCTTGGGCTTAAATTTGGGGCATTTGGGGTTTAAATATGGGCAATCTTGGGCTTAAATTTGGGAGAACCCCCCTGTGGGTGAGAATTTATTGGAGATTTGGAGATTTGTTCTCATTTCTCCGTTGAATAATGGGACCTGGAGGGTTTGGGGTCTCCTCGTGGCTGGATGAGCACCCTGTAAGGAGGAGATGCATCCAAGGGTGCTGTGAGGCTGGGACAGAAATTCCCGTGGGCTGAACATAAAAGGATCGGGGGTGGGAGTGGAGAGTGGCACGGAAGAGGCCCAAACCCTAAAGATGCCTTTTGGGGCCCAACATTTTGGAATCCAGGACATCATTTGTGTTGCTCAATATCCATTGAGGAATTCAATAAAAATTCCATCAACATTTTCCTTAAATTCCCCCCCATTTTCCTTAAAATCACCATGACGAGGGCTGGGAGCGGAGCCCCTGTGCCCTGGCGAGGGGAGCATGATCCAAGCAGGATCCTGCAGGACCAGAGCATCCAACCCTTCCCATCGCCCATCCCCCGCAGCCCGGGACTCTGCACACTGCTGGAGCTGGAGAGCATCCAAAGGGATGAGCTGTCCTAATAAAACCTGAGTATTGTGAGTGACTCCTTCAGCGGAGCCGGTGCTGTTGATCCCAATGATCCCTTCACTGTTGATCCCAATGATCCCTTCACTGTTGATCCCAATGATCCCTTCGCTGTTGATCCCAATGATCCCTTCACTGTTGATCCCAATGATCCCTTCACTGTTGATCCCAATGACCCCTTTGCTGTTGATCCCAATGATCCCTTCACTGTTGATCCCAATGATCCCTTCGCTGTAGATACCAATGATCCCTTCGCTGTAGATCCCAATGATCCCTCTATGATTGATCCCAATGACCCCTTCATTGTTGATCCCAGTGACCCCTTTGCTATGGATCCTACTGATCCCTCTGCTGCTGATCCCAAAGACCCCTCTTCTGTTGAGCCCAATGATCCCTCTGCTGTTGATCCCAGTGATGTTTTTCCCAATGACCCCTTCGCTATTGATCCTACTGATCCCCTTTGCTGTTGATCCTACTGATCCCCTTTGCTGTTGATCCCAATGATCCCTTCACTGTTGATCCCAATGATCCCTTTGTTGTTGATCCCAAAGACCCTTTCACTGTTGATCCTACTGATCCCCTTTGCTGTAGATCCCAATGATCCCTCTATCATTGATCCCAATACTCCCTTCACTGTTGATCTCAATGATCCCTTTGCTCTTGATCCTACTGATCCCTCTGCTGTTCATCCCAATGATCCCTTTGTTGTTGAGCCCAATGGTCCTTCTGCTGCTGATCCCAATGATGTTGATCCCAATGTTCCCTTTGCTGCTGATCCCAATGATCCCTCCATCATTGATCCCAGTGATCCCTCTGCTGTTGCTCCCAATGATCCCTCTGCTGCTGATCCCAAAGCCCCCTCTGCTGTAGATCCCCCTGATCCCTTTCCCATTTATCCCAAGGAATCCGTGCCGGCTGTGTGCCGTGGCCACCAGCGCGTCATTAACCGCAGCCACTGGCAGCTGCCGCGCTCGGGAGCTCATTAGAGACTCCTTAAACAGCCGTAAAAATTGCTTTTATTAATTGCTTCATCCTCCTTTTATCCCCACCGCCTGCAGGAGGGGGTTTTTGGGATGGGTTTTCCTCTGTGGGGTGGGGGTGGTGGATGAGCAGCTCCCGGGGCTGGATCCATCCCAGGGCGCTCCCGCTCCACTCCGGTGCCTCCGTTAATGACAGGATGTGTCACCGCGATGTCGTGACAGGTGACATCCCAAACCCCGCAGCAGTCCCCTACATCCATCCCACACGGCTGCCAGCCCATCCCCCTGGCATCAGGGCCAGCCCCACCTTGGGGAAACTGGGATTTTCCCCTAAAAATTGCTTTTTCCGCTGCAACCACGAGGGATGGCTTTGCCCCACCCCATTCCCCCTTATGGATGCACTCACGAGAGGGATGAGGTTTTCCATATGAAAATATTCCAGGAAAACCCAACCCAGCAGCGCCATGGCCTGGGCGCAGGGCTGGGGACACTCCCCGTGTGGGACCCCCTGTGATGTGGACATGGGACTGATGCTCCCACCACTCCTTGGGGTCCCCTGTGGGTCCCCATCCATGGGAAATGGGGCTCGGGAGCTCTCCACACGTTCCCTGCTCCCTCCCCTCCCCTGCAGGGTGGGGGACACCAAGCCCACCCTCGACCCCGCTAACGAGGGCGCCATTAATTGCCGAGCCCTCGCCCCATGTATAATTCAAGGGCCTTTGTTAGGGCCGGGTTTGCTTTGTCTGGGAAGTGCCACCTCCCCGTGGGACCCCGACCCTGCTGCCACACAGTTCCTCCGAGAGGGGAGGGGCTTGGATTAAAAACAATTAGGGCCTGGGGCTGCTGTGAGGTGGGGGATGGGGTCATTAGCGGGGTTGGGGTCATTAGCGGGGTCAGACATCACCCCACGAGGAGGGGATGGGGCAGGGGGACATGGGGAGAGTGCCATTTCCCATGGAAAGGCCCACAGGGGGACCCCAAAAGGTGGTGGGAGCATCAATCCTGTGTCCAGGCCGTGGGTGATGCTGGGCTGGGTCTTCCCCCCAAATTTTGAGGTGGAAATCCTCGTTCTTCCCGTGGGTGCACCCAAAAGAGGGGAAAGTTTGGGGCAGCAGGTGGAAATCCTCATTCTCCGCGTGGGTGTTGAAGGTGGGGGCAGCACCCACGTCCTGGAAGGAGGATGGAGAGGACCTGCACCACCTAAATACAGCTCCTGACACCCACCAGAGCCCTGGACAGATCCCCCAAATTCACCCCAAATTCACCCCAAATTTCCCAGCTGCAGCACAGGATCAAAGCCAGGCTGGGCTCAGGGGCTGAGGGGCAGAGATTGGATGGGCTGCAGCCCAAGGAGGGTTGGTGGCCCCGGGGATGGGACAGGGATGTCCTCACCCCTGCACTGGAAGGGACTGGGGGACCTGCACCCCTCCACCACCCACACAAGTGCTGAGCTCTGGGGGTAAAAAGAGATTAAAAAGATAGAAATAAAATTTGTAATAACCAACTGGCGGTTGTTGGTCACAGCTGTGCTGCCCAATGGAATCCCTGGGGGAGCCACTGAATCCCAGACGTGAGGCAAATTCCCAGGAGGGAATAAAACAGGGAATAAAACACTGGTCCTGAAATTCCCATCCCTCCAGACTCTGCCCTGTGTCCCTCCCGGGGGAATGGGGGACATCCTGGGTGTCCCCCAGGAGTGCAAAGTGACCACAGCCAGCGGCAGAGATGGACCAGAGGGGATTGAGGCGCGGCCAGGGTGGGCACCGGGACCCCCAGCCCCTGGATGTCCCCAAGGTGTCCCCAGAATGTCCCCGCCCAAGCCTGGCCATGGCACCCATGGCCCCGGGGCTGCCCATCCTGATGGCCATGGGATGCCACCACCCCCACACAGGTGCCACCCCCCAGTGCCACCCCTGAGTGCCACCCCCCAGTGCCACCTCCAACCCCAGGGAGCAAAGAGACACCCTCAGACCCCAAAAACTGCTCCATGAGCAAAGAGACACCCCCAGACCCCAAAAACAGCTCTGTCCCCACCCCAGCTGTCCCCATGTGGTCGTGGGGACTCGGTGCCACCCCATGCCCGTCACAGGGCTCTGGCCGTGTCCCCACTCCCCGAGCCAAGGGAAAACGGTGCCAGATGCTCCAGAAAAGGGCCAGGGAAGGATGGATTCGCCTGAGAGTCCCGGCAGCTGCCGAGGGGAATTGGCAGGCGGCCGGTGATGAGCTGGAAGTGGCAGCAGAGGAGGGGACAGCAGGGGACAGGAGCTGAGGGGGTCCCACAGGCACAGATGGAGATGCCAGGTGTCCCCAGGGTGGGTGAGAGGGACAGGGCTGGTTCCTGAGCCAAAGCAGGGCAGGGAAAAGCAGAGAAAGCACGAACCGGAGCCTGCGGGGTTTGTGCGGAGCTGTGGCACCAGGCCGGGCTGCCGCACCCGCGGGGTGGGACCTGGGGCCCTTCTGGGGTTGGGGACATGGAGCAGGGCAGGGGGACCCGGCTGGACCCCGCAGCCACCGCCACCAGCGCTCCTGAGACCCAGCGGGGCGGAGAGGAGGGGACAGAGCCCGGGAGGACGGGACAAGGACTCCGTGTGGCACTTCCAGGTGGGGGCTGAGCACCGCCATCAGTGTGAGCCCTTCCCGCAGGGAATTAGAGCACGGACGGGATTCACTGGGGCTCCCCGGAGCTTCAGCGTCCTCCGCTCACCCCGAGCACCCTCGGCTCACCCCGAGCACCCTCCGCTCACCCCGAGCACCCTCTGCCCATCCCGAGCACCCTCTGCTCACCCCGAGCACCCTCGGCTCACCCTGAGCACCCTCCACTCATCCCGAGCATCCTTCACTCATCCCGAGCATCCTTCACTCATCCCAAACACCCTCCGCTCATCCCAAACACCCTTCGCTCACCCCAAGCACCCTCCGCCCATCTCAAGCACCGCACCTTCCGCCCATCCTGAGCACCCTCCACTCATCCCGAGCACCCTCCACTCCCTCTCCAAGCATCCCCCATGCTCACCCTGAGCACCCTTCTCTCACCCCAAGCGCCCTCTGCTTCCACTCGGAGTGTTCTCCATGCTCACCCCAAGAACCTTTCCCGCTGACCCCAAGCACCCTCCCTTCCCACCCCAAACACCTCGAGCACCCTGCAGGAGTACCCTGAGCATCCCTGATTCCCACATGAGCATCCTCCGCCATGACCCCACACCCTCCGCTCCGACGCTCCCACCCCAGGCACCATCAGATGCCATCCTGAGCTTCCTCCTCTCCCCTGGGACATTTCCCACTCGGGGTTTTGTCTCTGTGGGGTGGCACAGGGTCTGGAGGGATGGAAATTTCAGGATCAGATCAGGTCCCTGCAACTCCCAAGCCCCAAAGTGGGACAGTCACTGAGGCAGAGCCAGGCCACCCCCAGCCCTTTGGCTTCCCAAATCCCATCCCCCAAAGGTCCAATATTTTCCCAAATTTTCCCAAATCCCATCCACCAAAGGTCTCATATTTCCCCAAATTTTCCAAAATCCCATCCACCAAAGGTCCCACATTTTCCCTCCCCAGCAAAGCTGCCCTGCTCTGGCTCCTCTCTGCTCCCTGGTGCCACATTCCCAGCGTTTCCCGACACGAATCCATGTGGGAAAGGGCCTCGCTATCGATCCAGCCATGGGAAGAGACCAGAGTGCCCCAGAGTGCTAATTAACCCTAATCAAGGTAATTAGCCTGAGAGCCGAGCAGCAGGGCAGCCCCGAGCGTGGCTGTGTCCCCTGTGTGTGACAGCACAGCTGTGACCCCGGGCCAGACACGGTGTCCCTGCTTAGAGTGGGCAGTGAGGATGATGAGGGTGACAGGACACAGCCTTTGGTGGCTTTGCAGTGTCACAGCCTTTGGTGGCTTTGCAGTGTCATTGTCACCACCCAGCCACGTTGTCCCTGCTTAGAGTGGGGCAGTGAGGATGATGAAGGTGACAGGACACGGCCAGCACTGGTGGCTTTGCGGTGTCATTGTCACCACGGGCTACCTGAGGATGCTCAGCCCCACCTCCCCCAGCACCTCCCAGGGGACAGGTCCCCTCTGCCAGGACAGAGCCAGGATGTGGCACCAGGATGTGGCCAAGGGGGGAAATCCTCTGTGGCTGATTCCCAACCCGAGCCCACCAGGCAGCCCCAGCTGAGCTCAGGGATCCCCCTGGATTCACACCTGGATCCCCCTGGATTCACACCTGGATCTCCCTGGATTCACATCTGGATCCCCCTGGATTCACACCTGGATCCCCCTGGATTCACACCTGGATCCCACTGGATTCACACCTGGATCCCCCTGGATCCACACCTGGATCCCCCTGGATTCACACCTGGATCCCACTGGATTCACACCTGGATCCCCCTGGATCCACACCTGGATCCCCCAAACCCTCTCCTGCCTCCCTCCCTGCCAGCTCCTGCTCCCTGAACCCCCTGGAATCACCAGGATGTGCTGAGCCCTCACTCCCTGCAGGCTCCAGGACCCCATCCCAGCTGGAAAAATCCCAATTAAATAATCAGCAGAACCTGCTAGTGGACACATCCTGTCCCTCTGCTCATCCCTCACCTCTGGGCCCTCGTTTTTTTCTCCCCCAAATCTTCCTCTGCCACAGAGTGAGACCCAAAGGAGGGGGGAATTTCCCCCAAGCACATGGGAGCTGTTGTTAATTTTATTAAAACCCCCTTGGCGTTTAATGTCCTGTTTAAATACAGCCGGGGCCACTCTCTGCCCACTTTGCCTTCCCAGTTTTCCAGCCCGTTACATCCACAGTTTGGAAATTGAAATAAATTTCTGCTTTCAGATGGGGGGAAGGAAATAATCAATGCCAAAGGGGCCATTCTGAGCTGTTCCAAGCATCCCCCAGGACTTGGGAAAAATATTGTCTCAAGCCCCAAGGCTTCATCGCTTCCCCAGCTGTGATGGGGACAAGGACATCCCGGAGCAGCCCAGGAGGATGAGGGGTGGGGACACCGGGATGAGGAGTGGGACAGTTCCCACCTGCTGGCATTTGGCTCATGCAGGCGCTGCAGGGATGGATCCACAATGACCTGCATCCCACAGCAGGCACTGGAGGGGTCATGAAAGCATCCAGGACATGAGGGGTTTGTGGGTTTTCCATCCCAAATGCCCAGCCTGCCCCTGTGCCAACATCTATGGGAACAGCTGGGCTCAAAGCCGGGTCTGAGTCCCAGAGAGGGATGTGGGTTTCCTTTTGGGAACTGAATTCCTCCACAGCAACTTTTGAGCCCCAAACCCTCCCAGCTCAATGATTCAGCCTCTCCAGACCTTCCCTAGAACTTCTCTCTGGAGGAATGGAGCAGAGAGGAGCCAAGGGCTCCACTGGATAGGGAAAAAGTGGTGGGAGCCATCAGTGCCTCAGGCAGGGAGAGCATTCCCCAGGCTCAGAGCCTGCAAATAAATCAGGCCACAGAGAGTTCACGAGATGTTCGTGGATCCTCCAGCACTGAATTCCCTCAGCAAACCCAACCTCTTTGCTGGGAGAACAACCCAGAGCACTCAGCCCCCACCAAACACTGCCACTGTCACTGCAGGGGATGTCCCTGCAGTTTCTGCTTCCAAACACGGCCCCAAGCCCAGGGCAAGCGCTGGCCAAAGGCAGCAGGGAAAGGCCATCACACCCAGAGTTAATTGCTGGCTGTGGCTAATCATCATCAGGCCTGAAAAATCATTTTCTCCCCAAAATCCATGCGCTTTGCCTTATTTCTCCAGCATTAAGGACTGCTGGTACCGAGAATCTCTTCCACCTCCCCCTCTTCAAGGGGGAATGGTTTTAAACTAAAATAAGAGGGATTCAGATGGGATCTTGGGAAGGAATTGCCCCCTGGGAGGGTGGGGAGGGGCTGGGATGGAATTCCCAGAGAAGCTGTGGCTGTCCCTGGGAGTGTCCAAGGCCAGGCTGGACAGGGCTTGGAGCCACCTGGGATAGGGAAATTGTCCCTGACCATGGCAGGGGTGGGACACGATAATCTTAAGGTCCCTTCTAACCCAAACCATTCCAGAGTTCTGTGATCTTCCCTCAGATCAGCCACAGAGCCTGAGCCACTCAAGAGTCTGTTTTGCCACATCTCCCACCCTCAGATTCCTCTTCCCACCCCCTCCCAAAGGCTTGGCAATGGATTTTGGGCTGGGACATGCACCACCATGGGCTGGCAGGATGCACTTCCAGGGGCATTCTCCTGTGCCAGGTACTGCTCACCACCATCCCCTCATCCCACACCTTTTCTTCAGCAATGATTTCATTCCTTCTCTCCTTTCTGCCTAGACCTGAAATGAGCATCATTGATTTTTTATAGCGCTAATTTTTCTCCTAACAGAAGCCACCTGGGATGAAATCAAATTCCTTCTCAGCATCCAAACACTGCGAGGACAGCTCAGCCCCTTCCAGCAGCCAAACCTGGGAGCTCAGGGAGAAACAAGAGCCAGGTTTGGCTGGACAAGACTCCTTTTCCCAGCTCTCCATGAGCCCACCTGCTTTAGGCTTTGCTGCTCACATCAGCCTTTCCTTGCTGGGCTCTGACAGCTCTGCTGTTGGGCCAGGCTGGTTTCAGCCTCATCCTCTTTATTTTCTCTACAACCCAGCCCTCTGAGACATTTATTTTCCAGTCCCCCTTGCTCCCAGCTCTGTTAAGAACCGCCATGAATGATTTAGGGAGTTCTTCAGGCGGCCTCGTTAATCCTCTTGGGTGCACATTAGCTGGTCCTGCAAATTTAGACGTACGGCACTTTAATCGCGGTTTTAATTGTGAGCTGTGAGGCTCTGCCTTCCCAAACACACGTCAATAAACCTTTCCAGCCCTGCCTGGAATGTGGATGTGCCGGAGGATGCTCGTCCTCACGGAGGTCTGGGCTGGCTGATGCTTCTCCAGGGCCACCCACACCCTCGGTCCCTCGTGGGCTCTCAGAGCGATCACCCGGGGGGTGATGAAGGGGGTTGGGGCTTTTCAGGCTTTTAAAACACATCAGGGATGTCTCTGGGTCCTCATCACGGCCCATCCCTGGAGTATCCATTCCTCCCATTGCCCCACAGAGCCCCGGGTGTCACCACACCCACCCCGTCCCACCCCACGGGAGATGTGGGGCAGCGAGGGGGCTCAGGGCAGTGAGGGACTCCCCTCGCCATCCCCGCGCTCCTGTCAGCCCCCCATTTCCATGGCAACCATGCAAATGGGAAAGCTTTCCATAATCATTAGGGAGCGGAGCGGAGCAGTACAAACAGTGGCGGCAGTAGATTACAAACCCATTATGAACAGTCGCACCTTCCGAGCGCTGGTAATTACACCTAATTGTGCATTTAATTGTGTAATTGAAAACCTCCATCCCGAGTTCAGCCCGGGCTCCTTTCCCCCTTTCCCGGTGGGGGAATGCGGCCCCGACCCCGCGGGCCATCGCCGCGCTCAGCGCCCGGAGCCGTGCGAGGACAAAAGATGCCGGCAGATTTCGGGGGCGGGTGGTCCTCACCGGCGCGCCCGGAGATGGCCAAACCCGGGGAAATCGGGGCAGGAGGGGAGGACTGGAGGGGATGGGAGGGCCACGGAGCCCCCAGGGGTGCGGAGGGGTGCCGCTGTCACACAGGGATGTCGCACAGGGATGTCACTCAGGGCTGGGGATGGAGGACGCACATCCTCTCCCTTCACCCATCGCTCCCTAAGCCAAACTCATGAGCTCTGTCTCCAGGCTCGGAGCTGGGGTCACATTCCAGAGGCTCCCGGCGCAAACCCCACGGCTCGGGGACAGGATGGGACGGACCCGCGCCCCTCCCCCGCACCCCAAGCCCGGCAGGGAGCCGGGATGCAGAGCCGGCTTGGCGTGTCCCCGCATGTCCCCGCATGTCACCGCCCGGCCCCGCACCGCACCCCGCCAGCCCCGCAGGCTCCGGCAGGCGGGAGGTGCCAAGCCAGCTCTGCTTTTCCAGCCAATTAAAGGAGAAGGAGAGAAACAAAGAAGGAAACGAGACCCCGGTGGGAAGCGGAGGTGGGAGCACCGAGCGTCCCTGTCCCCACCCAGCTGCGGGGCTGAGCCTCCCGCCCCCAGCAGCCCCACAGGGCGGGCGATGGGGTCGCCAGTTTGGGATGGAGAAGGAGCCAGCTGAGGAGAGGCATCCTGCAGCAGCGCCTGAGCGCGGCCCCAGGGCACCGAGCGGGATGGCCAAGGGACATGTGACAGCAGCTGGACACATCCCGCCTGGCCTCAGCTGCCCGCAGTGCATATCCCGATAACCCCATAGCCTGATAACCCCATATCCCCATATCTGGATAACCCCCTATCCTGATATCCTGATATCCCCATAGCGTGATAACCCCATATCCTGATATGCTGATATCCCGATATCCTGGTATCCCCATATCCCGATAACCCCATATCCCAATATCCTGATATCCCCATATCCTGATATCCCTATATCCCGATAACCCCATATCCCGATATCCTGATATCCCCATATCCTAGTATCCCCATATCCCGATATCCTGGTATCCCCATATCCTGATATCCTGATATCCCCATATCCCGATAACCCCATATCCCAATATCCTGATATCCCCATATCCTGGTATCCCCATATCCCCATAACCCCATATCCTGATATCCTGGTATCCCCATATCCCGATATCCTGATATCCCTATATCCCGATATCCTGATAACCCCTCTGAGCTTGGCACAGCCCCGGGCACAGCACAGCTGTCCCAGCACCACCAGGCTGCAGAGTTAACAAATGTTGTGGCTGGTGGCTCCCACAGCCCTGTGCCCAAGCGGGGCAGTGTCACATCCGGTCCCTGTTCCATCCAAGTCCCTCAGCAGCTCCCACTTCCCATAAAGAAAAGGGAAATCTGACAACAACGGGTCACAGAGAGGTTTGGGTTTCCTGGATGGTGGGGAAAACCAGCAAAACCCCGGAGTTTTGATTTCATCCCACCTCATTAGCATGAATATCTGCTGGTGGCCCCTCCCGAGGCGGGGCAGGGATGGTAGGTGTTTAAAAGTGGATTCTTCTGGGGAAAAGCCATAAATGGAGGCAAAATCTGGCAGGGGCAGCTTGTCCCCAGAACCACAGTCACCCAGCGCTCGCAGCAGGGCCTGACCAAGGGTGAAGGAGCTTGGAGGGTGTTTGATGTTCCAAAGCAGCTCCCCGTGGTGCCATGGCCTGAAAACCAGTGTCCCAAAGGGGTTCAGGTGTGGGGTGGAGCGGGCAGGGCTCTGCAGGGCCCCTCTGGATCGGGGACCTTGTGCCCAGTGGGTGCCAGCAGCACCCGGGACCAGGGGGACAAGGGACCAGGTTACAGATATTGGGGACACCAACTGGGATGTGAGAGGTGCCTGTGGGGTGACAGTGACACACAGGGACCAGGGGAAGGTACCTGGGGTGACAGTGACACACAGGGACCATGGGAGGGTACCTGGGGTGACAATGACACACAGGGACCATGGGAGGGTACCTGGGGTGACAGTGACCATGGGAAGGTGCCTGGGGTGGGCAGTGAGGACCAGAGATGGTGGCACGGCCTCAGGGAGGGCTGCATGTCACCAGGCTGCTGTTGAAGGGACACCGAGGCCCAGGTGGGTCAGGGGGGCTCAGCAAACCCATGCCCCACTCTTGGCATGAGCTGGTCCTAGAGCAATAGGGCACGGCCTGGCAGGCAGCCCCACACACACCAGTACAACCCCAGCCCCCTGACTGGGCACACTGGGGGCACAGCTGTCCCCACCCATGTCCCCCCCCACCCAGGACAGCTGTCAGAGCCACCTGGGTGGGGGGACATGAGCCCCCAGTGCCATCCTCACATCAGGGGTGAAGCAGAGGAGGGGAGCAGGGATGGGGTCAGGAATCAGCCCCACTCTCTGTGGCTCCCTCCCAAACCTCAGGTTCTGGGGCTGTGTCACCTCAGGGATGAACAGTGGCCTTGGTCACTGCAGGGGACACCTCGATGGCACTGTCACCTCCCCTGTCCTGGGGCTGGCTCAGCACAGGGTGGGCACCCACACCCTTCACCCCGGGACGAGGTGCTGAGGGTGGGGTACATCTCCCCACAGCTCGTGGGATGGAAGCTGCCACCTCCCAATCCAGGAAGGAGCTGGAGAACATCCCAAAGGATGAGATGGGGTGAGCCTGGGGCGGAAAGGTCCCTGGTAGGAGACAGTTCTGGAACTCAGCCTTTGGGGATGCCAAAAGCACCAGGGCACTCGGGGTGAGGGTGGAGGGACAGCCTGACCCCAATTAGCAGCACAAAGTTTCTCCAGGTGTGAGCAGGAGCTGCTCTCCCAGTCCAGGAGCTCACACCAGTTCAGCCTTCCCCTGAAATCCATAGATTCAAATCTCTGGGATCTGGGCTATCCCAGGGAATGATCACCAACAAACCTGTTTGGGAGCTGAGTGGTAAAAAGGAATGTGACCAAAAGGCAGGAAACTCCCGCACACCTGGAAAACTCCCGCTGGATTTCTCCTGAATGAGGAGAGCGAAACGCAAATGAGACTTCCCAGACTGAACTGAGGGGACAGCTGGGGACACGAGGCCATTGCCGCTGGGAATGGAGGGATTCAGCCTGGGGATGATCCCACCACACCTCTGCTGCCCAGGGCTGAGCACTGGCTTCAAAGCTTCCTCGTCCCCTCTATCCAAAAGTGGGGACCCTCCCCAGCCGCTGCCTTCTAAAGGATGAGGAATGAACAAGAGCTGGGAAGAAAGTGCCTGTCAGCAGGATGGCACCATCGTCATCTCCAGAGGGCTCTGGAGCTCATTTCCATCGCTGCCTCCGTCCGTCCATCCATCCATCACCCCCATCCCCGGGGACACCCCGAGCTGACCCCACACACTGCAGCAGTCCCTCCCCGCTCTCCCGGCCGTGAGGAGCCCGGCACGGCCGCGGGGGCAAGTTGGAGGCTGCTGATTCTCCATTAAAGCACCACCCTGCCGGGATAATTAATCGCAACCTCGCCAGCGCTGGTTTGAGCAGAAACCCCCCGGCTCCCCCCCGCGCTGCCTTCGCTGGCTCCTCTGGCAGAGCCTGATGAAGATTGATTCGCGGGCGGTGGCAAACGCGGCACCGAATC
Source organism: Acanthornis magna (assembly GCA_036785705.1). Classification (NCBI taxonomy): domain Eukaryota; kingdom Metazoa; phylum Chordata; class Aves; order Passeriformes; family Acanthizidae; genus Acanthornis; species Acanthornis magna. Next base: position 196,427 of record JAWUZG010000110.1, read on the forward strand.
ATCACAAAACCCGACAATCCCGTGAAAATCAACGCTCTCCTTTCTCCTTGCCCCCAACATCCCCGTGTGTCCCCACCGCGGGCAGGTGGGTCCCGCTCGGAAGCAGGAGAGTTTCCAAAGTGCTGCCAGCGGCTCCAAGTTTCCCTCTCGCCCCGACTCAGGGGAGCAGCACCCCGAGAAGCATCCCTTGCAGTCACCAGAATGGGAAACCGCGGGCGGGAGTGAACTCGGAGGGAAGAGATTGCAGTTGGGAACAAAGCTCACACCTGCTGGAGACGCAACCTCGGGCACTGACAGTGCAGGGAACGGGTCCCCATCCATCTCCCCGGCCAGCGCTGGCCCGAGGCAGGGGATGAGGGTGGCATTTCCTATCTTTTTGATCAGCATTTTTCCTTTCCTTTGGGTTTTTTTTGGGTGCTGGTGAAGCATCCCCGAGCTGGTCCCAACACAAGGTCACCGCCGAGGCGGCGTGGGGAGCGGTGACAGGCAGCATCTCGCACAAAGCACCCCCGGCATGCCGATGAGCCTTACCAGCTGCAGGCAGCAGAATCCCACCAGCGTGCATCGCCCGTTGCATCTCCCCATGGCTCCCCAGCCGGATCCTCGGGGCTCCCTCACCGTGGCCTCGCTCCGCCGCCGCGCTCCAGCTCCTCACCAGCCGCCCCTTGGCCACCCGCGGAGCGTCACGGGGGGCTCCAGCACCATGTCCCGCTCTCCAGCCTCCGGCCAGCCCCGCCGGGTCAGCACAGCGGCGGGCTGGGCTCGGCGCGGGGCATCGCCCCCTTCTCCCTCCGCCCCCCGCCCCGCTACAGCCCGCTCGGGCGGCGCGGGGGCCGCGGGGCCGCGCAGCCCTGGCCGCCCATCCCCGGCCCGGCCCGGCGCGGAGCCGCCCGCTCCGCTATTGTCTCCCGCACAGCCGCGCTCCGCGCCCCGGGCGGGCGGGCGGGGGGCGCGGGCGGGGCCGGGCGGCGCGGCCGGAACAAGGCGGGACGCGGCAGCCGGCGGGGCGCGGCGGGCGGCGCGGCCGGGCGGGGCGGAGGGGGGGCCGGGCACGCCGCGCCGCGCCGAGCCCTTGGCGGCCTCCGGGGGCGCGGGCGGCTCGGCCCCTCCGCCGCACCGCGGCTCTCGCCTGGCCTTATCCTCATCCTTAACCATCAGCGTTTGTCTTTTAAATCGCAAATTTTTATAATTATTCTTTTTTCCCCTCCGGAGCCAGGTGCGGCTGGGTGAGACCCTGGAGAAGGGCGGCGAGATGCTCCCCCGATATCCCCCCCGCATCCCATCGCATCCCCCCGCATCCCCCGGCCCTGCGGCCCTTGGGCGGCGCCTGGACCCGCAGCACAGGGACCCCGCCGCCTCCCCCGGGGTGGCCATGCCAGGGCAGCAGCTGGGCTTGCGGGGAGGACAGATGGCCGAGCCCGGCGGGAGCCCTCCAGGTCCCCCCGCAGAGCCCTGCTCCGCAGAGCTCCGCTCCGGCACACGCGGCTGGGGCCGGGGGCGAGCGCTGGCCGGGGGCAGGGTCCCTGGGCAGGGAGGTGGGCGCAGACAGGGCTGACATGGCCCCTCACCGCCACCCACCCGCTCGCCTTTGTTCTGTTTTCACAGCACACCTTCGGGGACATCGCAGAGCGCGAGGAATCACCGGGATGCTGCTTTCCCAGTGATTTAGGAACCCCTGGCTGAAATGCCGCCCGGCAGAAGCACTTGGAAACAGTTTGCTGCTTTTAATTTCCATGATTTCTTAATCCTCAGCGCCGATGTTCATAAGGAAGCATCTCCTAAGCCGGCCCCACACAGCCTTAGCTGTCAGAGCATCCACACGGGATCCGAGCATGAGGCTGCATTTGGGTGTGTGGTCCAAGCCCATCCAAGCTTGCCAGGGCTGATCCCTGTGCGCTGCTGGGACCAGCCTGCAGCACCTTCCGCACCTGGAGCTTCTCCTTCCTCCTCCACGCTGGGGATTTCTCTCCCCCCTGGGCTGTTCTGTGCTCCCAGGAGCATTTCGGGAGGCTCATGCATGGCTGAAGGACGGGGCTTTGCAGAAAACGCTTGGCTTTTGTGCATTCAGAATCACACAGTGCAGAAATGCAGTGGGTTCCCCAAGGGATGCTCTGAACTGGGCCCCTGGAGCAGGGGCTGGAGCCACACTGGGACGTGGTGTTTGAAGCGTGGACACCTCTGTGTTTCTGCCCCCCAGGCCTTGCTGAGTGACCTCCACCAGCCCTGACTATTCCCACACCTCGCTCTGCAGCCCCCAGGAATCCCAGCTGTGGAGCTGCCTCCTGTGACACCCCCACTGTGGGCTTGGCTCCATCCCTCCCGGCTCTCCCAGCTCCAGAATCCCCAGGTTTTCACCCCAGAGAGGTCCCATCACCTTCATCTTGTGAGGAGATGTGTCCCAGGCTCGCGAGAGTGATCCAGGAATAGACACAATTCCAGGATTGAGCTTGTGGGCTCCCCTGGGATTAAAACACAGCGGAAACCTGGAGCAGAGGAATTGGGATCACCCCAGAGGTCAATAAAAGATAAGGATCAAAGCACCCCTCAGCATCTCCTTGGCCATGCCCGGGCAAATCTGCTCAGCTCAACCCTCCCTTCAGCCCCCAAAACCACCAGGGAAAGACAAAACGCTCTGATGGAAAATCATAAAAAGCCATCCAATGGTGCTGAGATCCCGCCTGGCTCCCGACCAGGTGGAGTTTTGCGAAGAATCAATTTTAGATTAAAAAAAGGTCAATAAAGCCCGTCATGGAGCTTTCCTGGAAGGAGAGGAGACAACTTCATCCAGGAGAGGGTGGGAAATGAGCCCAGGGCTTTGTCCTTCGCTCTGCTCAGAACGTGCTGTGCTCCAGACCCCCCACCCTGGGCCTTATGTGCAAGAAAAACCCCCAAAGGTCAAAATTACAGAGCAAATATTGGGAGGAAATCAAATGAGGGTCATGCCATTATTTGGGAGGATGGGAAGTGGAAAGGAGCCATGAGGATCCATGCTTGGATCTGAATCTGTGCTGTCACCAAGCCCTGTTGTGCCTCAGTTTCCCCAACACCCCTGGTGGTGTCAGAGCCTCATCCCAAATCTCCTGTGGGATGGAGAAGGGAGAGGAACCATGTCCCCTCAAGGCTGAGACCGCACTTCTCTGCCACCCCACGTCCCCTGGCAGAGTGACGGGGATGTCCCCTGTCCCCCATGGCCACCCTGCTCAGGACTGGCAGTGGGGCTGGGTCCAGCCCAGTCCAGCTCTCCCTCCCCAGGGCAGGAGCCAGATGGGATCTCCTCCCCAGGTACACAAAATTGTCTCCTTCCCCCAAACCAGGATGTTTTAAGTAAAAAACCATCTGTATCCTTATGCCAGAGAGAGCTCCCTGCCAGGGGTACAGACAGAGTACAGGGAAATCAGGTTTTTTCACTGAAGTGATATTTTTACCCCAAAAAGACTGGGTTTTGCTTATTTAGGCTGGAGCAGCCTCGGGACAGGAACATCCCAGCCTCAGAGCCAGGGGTGCTCTGGCTCTGTGTCCAGGGATGGTCCAGCCCTGGGGTAAAGGATATCTGAGCTTGGGGTCAGGAGTGCTCCATCCTTGGGATCAGGAGTGCTCCACCCCTGGGGTCAGGAATGCTCCATCCTCGGGGTCAGGAGTACTCCATCCCCGGGGTGAGTGACACTCCAGCCCTGGGGTCAGTGACACTCCAGCCCTGGGCACCAGGGATGCTCCAGATCTGGAGTACAGGATATCTGAGCTTGGGGTCAGGAGTGCTCCATCCTTGGGGTCAGGAGTGCTCCATCCCTGGGGGCAGGAGTGCTCCATCCCTGGGGTCAGTGACACTCCAGCCCTGGGGTCAGTGACACTCCAGCCCTGGGGTCAGTGACACTCCATCCCTGGGGTCAGGAGTGCTCCATCCCTGGGGTCAGGAGTGCACCATCCCTGGGGTGAGGAGTGCTCCATCCTTGGGGTCAGGAGTGCTCCATCCCTGGGATCAGTGACACTCCAGCCCTGGGGTCAGTGACACTCCAGCCCTGGGCACCAGGGATGCTCCAGACCTGGGATCAAGAATGTCCCAGCCCTGTGGTAAGCCATGGGGTCAAAGGTGCTCCAGCCCTGAGTTCAGGGGTGCTCCAGACCCAGGATCAGGAATGCTCCAGCCCTGGGGTCATAGAGGCCCTGGTTGTGGAGTCAGGGTTGCCCCAACCCTGGGGTCAAGGCCATTCCATCCCTGGGGTCAGGGACACTCCAGTCCTGGATCCAGGGATGTCCCAGCCCTGGGATCAAGGATGCCCTTGTGGGGTCAGGGATGCTTCAGCCCTGAGTTCAGGGATGTCCCACATGCGGGATCAGGGCTGCCCCATCCCCGGGCTCAGGTTCAGCCCACCCCAGGTTGGATGGGGCTTGGAGCACCCTGGGCTAGGGAAGGAGTCTCTTCCCATGGCAGGGGGTGGGAGCTTTGCACCCCTACAACCCAAACCGCTCTGGAATTCTCTGATTCTGTGTCTTCCCCAGCCATCTCCAGGAAGAAACACACATTTATTTAACCAACCTTTCCCCAATTTGAACATCATTAGCCCCCAGCTGCCAGTCGCCGTCGGCTCCGTGGATCCCAGGTAATGGATGGGGTTCAGGCGGCTGTTGCAGAATCGATGAAGGAATTAAAATGCGTTCCCACCATTCCTGCTCCGTTGTCATCTTATCTCTGTGCTGGGGAGAAGAGCAGCACATCACAGGATCCATCATCATTTCGCCTTTGTCGCTCGCAAAATTCATAATTAACAAAAAATTCCTATTCACTTGCTCATGTAATTTAATTAGCTTTCCATTAAAGAGAGACTAAATAGCATCTATTCCCCAACAGAGCAAATAATTGTTTTCCATTCTTTTAGAAATCATCACCCGCTCATCGGAACTCTCCGAATTCATTAGGGTGCCTTGGAGCAGCGGTGGGGAAAGAAAGGGAAAAGCTGCAGGAAGGACAGGGAAGGACTGGCAGGGGTGGCAGGGCCAGAGCTGCCTTGGGCTGAGCTGGGATGTCCCAGGATGTCCCCAGTGATCCCAGGGTAGGGCTGCTGGATCCATCCCTCTGCATCCTGGGAGCTCTGGGTGCTGCATCCGCCTCCATCCGGGATCTCCTGTGGATGCTGGCATTGCCAAAGGGTCAAAGACTGGGGTGGGGATGGAGACAGGGCTGGGGGCAGCCCCCCAGGGCCATGTTGGGGTCACTTCCAGCCCCCCAGTCCCCACGGGAGGCTGGGAATCAGCCCCCCCGCCAGCACAGCCCCATGGACCAGGGGTTGTTTATCCGGATCCCAGGAAAGATTTAATTTCCAGTGGAAATCTCTCAAGCAAATACCTCCCTCGGAGGAATAAACCTGGTTACGGAAACAATTTCCTCTGTGCTCAGATGAAGCCCTGAACGCTTTGCTGCTGCCATGGCCCAGGGCTGGCACGGCTCCGGCATGGGATGGGAGCCAGGAGAGGCCTGGGCTGCCCTGGGGGCAGCTGGGAGCCAGCAGGGACGGGGGGAACTGGCCCCAAATCCCTCTGGGTGCTGCTGGGAACCTGCGAGAACAGGGGGACTGGCCCCAATTCCCCCGTGATTCTGCTGGTAGTTCATGGGAACAGAGGGGAACTGCCCCCAAATCCCTCCAGATGCTGCTGGGAACCATTGGGGACAGAGGGGAACTGGCCCCAAATCCCTCTGGGTGCTGCTGGGAACCACTGGGGACAGAGGGGAACTGGCCCCAAATCCCCCTGGATTCTCTGCTGCCCAGCTTGGGGCATTGCCCTGTCCCCAAGAGGTGATGGCAGTGCTGGCCCTGGAACCTCTGGGGGCACATGTGGCCAGTGCCAGCCCCCCATGGGTGGGTTCCAGCCCCGCAAGGAGTGTTCCAGCTTCTCCCAAAGCAACTTCCTTCTCTCTCAGGGGCTGGGATACCAACACATGGTCCAAAGGGTGGGTATTGCTCCAGCCCTAATTGCAATTAGCAGTGCAACCTTGAGCTGCCCCATCTGTGTCTCCTCACTGGGATCAAAGATTTATTTGATCTCAGAATTCCTTGGCACCAGGGAATGGAGATTTCTGTCACAGCACTGGGACTGGCGCAGGGACACTGGGCTGGGTGCTCACAACTGGGAGGAGTTTGCTAGAGGCCAGGTCAGGGAGTGCCCTCAGAGCAGCCTGGACACCTGTCCAGGGCCTGTCTGTCCATCCATCCATCTATCCATCCATCCATCCATCCATCCATCCATCCATCCATCCATCCATCCATGCACCCACCCAGCCAGAGCCTGGCTCTGTCCATCCTGGGCCTAGCTCCGTCCATCCAGGGCCTGGCTATGTCCATCTGGGACCTGGCTCCGGGGCCTAGCTCCATCCATCTAGGGCCTGGCCGTGTCCATCTGGGGCCTGGCTCCGTCCATCCAGGTCCAGCTCCGTCCATCCTGCTGCTCCCTCGGCCCAGGGATTTACCCTTAATCCGGATCATTTCCCCGATCTGGGTCATGGCTCCGTGTCCATTGTGCCCAGGCCACAGAGGGATGTCCGGGGGTACAGGGGTGATCCCCAATTGCCCTAAGGTGGGGTGTGGATCCACCCAGCCCCCACTGCCCCATCCTGGGAGCTGCCTCTGCATGGCACCCCCAGGCTTCAGGAGTGCCAGAGCTCCCCAGAACTCAGGGCAGGGGCAGAATGATGCTCCTCCCTCACTTCCCTGCAGGTTCCTGGGATGGGAATTAGGAAAAAAATCCCTTTTTTGCTCCTTTAAACAAACAGGACTCGGGAAAGCTCAGGATTGTTGTCCTGGCTCAGCCCCAAGGATCTCTCTCCCCTCTGACACTTGGGTATAGATCCAAATAAACCCATAAACCCTTGGGATTATTACAGGCTCTAATTAAGCCCTAAATCCACGTGGCAGCCCCTCCCCAGGCAGGAGCAGAGGAAGGGGCTCCATCCCTGGGCTCCAGTGTGTCTGAGGTCCCTCCTGGCCGCAGTCCCAGCCCCTCTTCCTGTGCATTTCAGGGCTCGTTATTTAATTAAAAACAAATCTCCCTGTGCCTCCAGCTCTGCCTGCTCCTCTCCAGGGAGGGCTCGGTCTGCTCAGAGCTGTTCATCCATCAGGATGTGGTGATGATCTGCTCAGGCCTGAGCAGCACCTTCCCCAGGGCTCCCACTGTGCACCCAAGGACAGGGACAATGGGACACCCCGGGGACAATGGAACACCCCAGGGACAATGGGACAACTCCAGGGACAACCCCAAGGGCCCAGGGCTGCAGCAGCCATTCCCGTGGGCTCCTTCCTGCCATTCCCACTGCGAGTTGGGAAGGACAAGAGGTGGATGTGGGCAGCTGGCAGGGCCCTGGGGAAGCTGATCCTCCCTGGACTGGGGAGAGGGACTGGGGACAAGGAATGGAGGGACAGGACACAGGGAATGGCTTCCCACTGCCAGAGGGCAGGGATGGATGGGATCTTGGGAAGGAATTGTTCCCTGGGAGGGTGGGGAGGGCTGGGCTGGAATTGCCAGAGAAGCTGTGGCTGCCCCTGGATCCCTGGCAGTGTCCAAGGCCAGGCTGGAGCAGCCTGGGACAGTGGGAGGTGTCCCTGCCATGGCAGGGGTGGGATGGGATGGCTTTCAGGTCTCTTCAACCCAAACCATTCCAAGAGTCTAACCTCAATGATTTCCCAGGTTATCTACAGGTGAGGACTTGGATTTAATATCTGAGAACAGAAAAGCAAGCAGAGCAATAAAGCCCAGGCACTGAGCTGTGTAAAAAGCCATTTATTGCAGTTTTAACTGTATCAAAAAAACCAAGGGAAACTGGACAGGGAATGTACAGGCCACGTGTGGAATTGAAACAGAAGTTCTCAATTTCAAGGGATCATCTGGAGAAGGGTTTCATTGTCAGTGGCACAGCCAAAACGAAATTCCTTTCAATTCCAAATTTTCCTGCCTCCCCAAAGAAAGGGGAGCTGGAAAAAGCTGCACAGTGAGATGTGGAGAGGGGACAGCCTGCACCAGGGTGGCTGTCACACCAAGCTGCTGTGACCTTCTCCACCGGGACTGAATCCATCCAACTCCTGCAAATCCAGGATCCTGAGGGCACGGATCCCACCAGCTCCTCCTGGGCCTCACTGGATCTCCCCCATGTAGAGCCTTTTGTCACTGGATGCAGAGAGAACTGAGGGGGAAAGAAAGGAAGGAAAGGGAAGAATGTAAAAATTCAAATGGAATATAAAAATTAAAATAGGATATAAAAATTGAAATGGAATATAAAAATGATCCCAGTGGTTTGGGATCTCCACTAAGGACACAGCACATTTGCTGGAAGCCAAATTTCAGTGTCTTCCCAAAAAAGCATGGAATGACTGCTCTGACACTTGGCCAGGCTGTGCTGGTGCTGCCATTCCCTGTCCCAAGGTGTCCCAGCGTGCTGCAGGAATGGCTGAGCTGGGAAGTGGAGAGGTGGATAACACCAGGAAAGGTTCCTGAGGAGGGATTTTCACCACGGGGAGTGCTGAGGCTCCAGTCAAGGCTCTGCCAGCGCCGAGTGCCACTAGAGGGCACATCGGGCCAGGGAAGTGTCCCCAGGACACCTCATTCCACGGGAACAGGGAACACCCAACTGGCACCCAGCTCCCACAGGGCCTGAGCCGCCCTATCCCACAGCCACGGAATCCTTAAGGTTGGGAGAGACCTCTGGGATCATCAAATCCAACTGCCCCTGTCCCCAGGTGCCACATCCACAGGTTTTCTGAACATCCAGGGATGGGGACTCCACCACCAGGGCTGGAAAAGCCTTTCAATGGAGAAATGTTCCCAAAATCCAACCTGAGCCTCCCCTGGCCCAGCCTGAGGCCGTTCCCTCTCCTCCTGTCCCTGTTCCCTGGGAGCACAGCCCGACCCCCCCGGCTGTCCCCTCCTGTCAGGAGCTGTGCAGAGCCACAAGGTCCCCCCTGATCACCTTTTCTCCCCTTTCCCAGCTCCCTCACATACTCCAGCCCGTTGCCCTCTTCAGGGAATTCAAGGCATAAGAACCTCAGGACCAGAAGAGCTGAATTTGACACTAACGATGGATTAATCCCTGTCCTGCAGAGCTCTGGGGGCTCCTACACAAACTCCCAGCATGGTGTCTGTCACCCTGCACACCAAGAGCCACCCTGCTGCTCTCAGGGTGTCCCCGCCCCAGTCCCAGAGTCCCTGTGCTCAGCCCAGGGTGCACCCACCCATCTGGAGGTGATCAAACTCTGCCACCCAAAATCCATCTGACTCTGGGTCCCTCTGGCTATTTGGGGGCTGTTTCCCAGAGGATCAGGCAGCCCTGGAAGAGCTTCCCTGGGGAGGTGGGGAGGACTCACTGATGGGCTCCTCGGGATGGAAAGCCAGTTCGTTCACAGAGCCGGCGTGGCCTGGCAGCTTGTACAGGATCCTCCTGGAGGTGGTGTCCCACACGTAGACAAACCTGCAAGAGAGTGCTGCTGAGGGCAGGCACGGGGAGGAAAACCTGGCCCCCAGGTGGGTCTCCAGCTGGCTGGAACAGCTTTGTGTGGAGAAACAGGAACTTCTCAGGAGGAAAATGCTGCCCTGCCTGAGCCAGAGGAGCAGAGGTGAGAGCAGGCAGGAATCAAAGGCCAGTTTGGTGCCCAAAGCCTCACTGCCAGCTCTGCACCCCACAGGGCACAGAGATGGATTGGAATGCTCTGAGGCCAAAGAAATCCTTGCTAGTGCAGGGCCAGGGAGAAAATCAGCACTGGGAGCAGGGAGGAGGGGCCCAGAGCCCCCCAGCCCCTGCTGCAGTGTAATCCCTCACAGGCAACAGCTCCAGAGATGGATTGCTTCCTGCTGTGCCACATGATCCCCTTCCAGCAGCTCCTGGGGGCTGGTGGGGTCCTGCTGAGCCCTTTGATCACCCTCTGACAGGCCTCACCCCACTGCTGGGTCCTGCCTGAGCCCCCACCTGGGCTGACAGGGAGAATCCCCCAGGATCCTTCCCTGGGAGCTCAGGAAGGAATGGCTGGCACTGGGCACAGCTCAGCCTTCAGACTACTCCTAAAAATGATCTCAGAGTCAGGGAAACAGTGCCCAAAATCCCTGTCAGGGAAGCACAGCAATGCCCTGACCCTGGGCACAGAGATTTTGATAAATCAAAACAAGATCAACATCCTACAGCCCAGGGGAGGTGATGCTGCCTCTCACCTGCACAGGTACCCCACATCCTTCCCTCCCTTCCCAGCACCAGGGAATGGCATTTAGTACAAGGCTCACAGCTCTGCAACAACAAAATTAAAAATTCAGTGGCTGGGGAGAGCTGCTGCTGGGTGAGACTCACCCTGAACTCCCATCCTGCTCTTTAGGGAGGAGATTGACAGCTCCAATGCAATTGCTGGGGCAGGAAAGGGCAGGAATGGGGCTGGGGGGAGGGCAGCTCTGCTGTCACACACCCCAGGGCAGCACTCGGCTGCCAGGGGCTGAGGGCACAGGGACAGCCCACAAGCAGATGGAAAATCAATCCACGGCTCCAAGGGAAGGTCACTGTGCATCCCATGGCTGTCCTGCATGGATTCAAACCTGCAGGGGATGGGCAGCCCTTCCCTTAGCCCTCAGCACCAAGGCTTGCTGGGTTCCTCAGTTTCCCCCTACCCTTCCACGTCAGGGCTTTGCAGACCAGACAAAAACCAAGATCTGCTTGTACAACCAGCCTGGCTTTTGCCAAAATGCTGCTTTTCACCCCCAAAAAAGCCCTGAATGATTTCTAACCCCTGCTGGCTGCCCAGAGAGGACAGTGGGTACAACACCAGGTACTCCTCCTCAGGAGCTTCTCAGTCTGGTGCCATTCTGTGATTTATTTTCTCAAGGGAAACATTCAGGGCTGCAATGTAAATCTTGAATGTTACTTGAATCAGGATTATTTCAAGCCCAACTCTTATCCAGCAGGCAGGAATTGTATCTGCTGCTTTCTCCAAGCATTCTGCTGTTGGGTTTTTAATTTGGGGTTGCAAGGCACACAAAGTAGCTGATTTTACTACAGCCCTTCTGAAGGGCTCAAGAGCAAAAATAAATCATCAGGTAAATTTCCCTCCAACATAGACACAGTGCTGAAGGAGAGAGGAATCACTGGGGGACTGTTTTGTATTCAAACAAAATGTCTAATTTTGCTTTGCTCTCCCTAAAGACACTCCTCAAAAAAATAGTAAGACAATTATGTGATTTTTTTCTCTGTGATAGCAGAAAGATTTAAGTGGCCCCGTGTGACCTGCCCCAGGAGCTGTCAGAGCCCTGAGCTCCACCAGCACCTGCAGAATGAACCAACTGCCCCAAGCTCCAGGCACACCTGCCCTGAGGAGGGCTCAGCCTGACCCGCAGGGACCCAAGCAGGAATTGTCCCCACGTCACCACCCAGCAGGGCTGGCAAGCAGTCACATCTCAGGCTCCTGCAGGGACAGCTGCCCCACTAAATCTGGACTGGGAGAGCTCAAGTTCTGCCTCTGTGCTATCAGAAACTCATTAATCTGGTGATTACTGCTGCTCCAAGGCCTGGCCTGCGGCCTGCAGGAATTCCTGTCTCCCTGGCACTGCCAGAGGGCCTGGGTTTGCTCCAGGGGACGTTGGTGTCCTTCACAGGGACCTTCAGACCCTGTGCTGCTTCCTCCCTCTGCCCCTTGCACTCCTCAATTGTCTTTAGAGAATCTCTCATTTACAAGTCTGATATGTCCTAATTGAGCTTTATTTCTCCTTAATCAAAGGAGGGATTGAGAATGATCCTTGGAATTGCACCATGCAGGGGTTTAATTTTGATTTGATCCTCTAACCCCACATACAGATCCTGCTCTCACAGACCCTCACAAGCTCTGCTAGAAGCAAAGATGTCCCTGTCACCTGCTGGCCCTGCTGTAGGATCCTGTGGTGGGACAGGGCACGTCCTCAGTCAGCTCTGGACAATAATAATCAGATTTTACAGCAATCAGATGTTCTCCCATGGACATCAAAGCAATAGAAACACATCCCTGTGGAAATCAGGAGAACTCCCTGAGGGTTGTTTGGGATTTCTCACCTTTACACACAACCCTGAGCCTTCGGATTCTGATCCAGGAATGCTGCAAAACCATTAAGGATTGATGGGGGCAGAGGAATGCAGTGGCAACTCACCTGTCAGCCGACCCCCCTGCAATTTTGCTGCCATCTGGGGACCAGGAGCACCTCAGAAGGTTCTAAAATAAAAGAACATGCACAGATCTATTTAGTTTTCCCCCTTTCCTTGAATTAAAATCACCACGAGGCTTTAACCAGGACCAACACCACTTTAATGATCTCCCTTTGGAAGATGAGATGGTAATTACAGATTTTATTTTATTGCTGGAAACAGCCAGTGCCTTGTTATTTTACACAAAGTAGATGGTAAGTGTAGAAAATACTTAATTTACAGCTAATTACAGCTGAACTGAGCAAAGAGATCTTGTTACTGAGGCTTTAATTGGAATCCCACTTTGTGTATTCATCTTTCTTTGAGTTCTTATTAAAGCCTTTCTGGCCTAAACTTGAATTCAAAAAAACAATTTAGAGCAAAGTTAATAGCAGGGAAAACTGAACAAGGAGAGAAGGAGAAGAAGCACACTCACCTTTTCAAAATTATGGACGTTCCCCTGGAAAATCTTCACACACCTCTCCTTGGGGGCAAAGGGCCTCACGTCCCAGATGCGAACTGCAGCAGAGAGCCAGAGCCACCAGCTGAGGGTGGCAGGGACAGGGCAGCCCTGGAGATCCCCCGTGCCCAGGACATGTCCTCTGCTCCCTCATTGCCCCAAAAGCCACAGGGAACCAGCAGCTTTCCCTGCAGGAAGCTCTGCTCTGCCAGGCCAAAAGCAGCAATGGGTGGCAGAGGGGGAAAATCCCAACCAGCCATCCCAAAATGAGGCACCACCTCCTCAGAGGAGGATTTGCTTTATCCTGACGATTCCATGGTCATGATCCTGATGGGCTCAGCCTCATCGAGCACCCCCAGTGGGACAGGGTGGGAGCAGGGCTGTCCCTGCTGCTGAGGGGACACAGCCAAACGACACTGACATGAGCCAGGCCCAGAGTGCCTGGATAACCTGTGCCACGGCTCTTGTCCCCAATATCCTGCTGTCACCCCTGCTGCAGGGACAGGCCCAGAGTGCCTGGATAACCTCTGCCACAGCTCTTGTCCCCAGTGTCCTGCTGTCACCCATACTGCAGGGACAGGCCCAGAGTGCCTGGATAACCTGTGCCACGGCTCTTGTCCCCAATGCCCTGCTGTCATTCCTGAATGAGGGGACACAACCAGACAGGCCCAGAGTGTCTGGATAACCTGTGCCACAGCTCTTGTCCCCAATGCCCTGCTGTCACTCCTGAATGAGGGGACAGGCCCAGAGTGCCTGGATAACCTGTGCCATGGCTCTTGTCCCCAAAGCCCTGCTGTCCCTCCTCCTGAGGGGACACAGCCAAACGATGCTGACACAAGCCAGGCCCAGAGTGCCTGGATAACCTGTGCCACGGCTCTTGTCCCCAATGCTCTGTCACCCATACTGCAGGGACAGGCCCAGAGTGCCTGGATAACCTGTGCCATGGCTCTTGTCCCCAATTCCCTTCAGGAGCTGGGACAAACCCTCTCGAAGCAGTTGCTCCCCCCCGCCAAGGATGCAACTGCCAGCAGTGAAACAAAAATTCAGTTTATGTCCTCCTGGCAGCCCACCCCAGCTCTGGCTCTTGTTTTCTCGGGATGAGCAGCCCGAGCTGGCCCTGGGAGCCCCAGCAGGTGTACCTGTGTTGTCCATGGCGTTGGAGAGCAGGTAGGAGCCCTCGGAGCTGAGGCTCAGGCCCGTCACTGAGTCGGCGTGGCCCCGCATGGTGTAGGTGAGCTTGTTCTGCCGCAGGTCCCACACCTGGCACGGCAAAAACACAGCTGCGAATGCTGGAGCCGCTGCTCCCAGAGCACCCCACACAGGGACTGAACAATCAGCTGCTGACATTGTGTTCCAGCTGGTGAGGCCTGGAACTTGATGGGCGTTGGAGGAAAAGGGGATTTGTACCTCAGATTTGTAACTGATGTGTTCAAACACCAAGGAGTTACGCGGCAGCAGCCCCACATATGCAGGATACAGGGAATGGCTTCCCAGAGCCAGAGGGCAGGGAGAGATGAGATCTTGGGAAGGAATTGTTCCCTGGGAGGGTGGGGAGGGCTGGGCTGGAATTGCCAGAGAAGCTGTGGCTGCCCCTGGATCCCTGTGAGTGTCCAAGGCCAGGCTGGAGCAGCCTGGGACAGTGGGAGGTGTCCCTGCCATGGCAGGGATGGGATGGGATGAGCTCTAGGGTCCCTTCCTATCCAAAACATTCTCTGATTCTATGAAAATATGAGGTTGGAACTTTCTGTGTATTGGAGGAAAACAGAATTTGCCTTTTAGAAGACTTCTAAGTGAATATGCTCAACCTCCAAGGAGTTAAATGTCAGCAGCCCTAGGCTGGCAGAATTCCTCTTTACCTGGCCATAAAAATCTCCCCAATCCCACTGCCCGATGGCACAGAGCAGCAGTTCCCAAATCCCACAGCTTCAGGATGCGCTTCCCAAAGATGGGCAATGGGAACAGCTCTGGTGGCAGTGCCACACTGAGCAGTGGCTCTGGCAGGCTGGGGACAGCTCTGGTGGCAGTGACAGGGTGGGGACAGCTTTGGTGGCAGTGCCACCCTGAGCAGTGGGTCTGGCAGGCTGGGGACAACTCTGGTGGCAGTGGCACACCGAGCAGTGGGTCTGGCAGGATGGGGACAGCCCTGGTGGCAGTGCCACCCCAAGCAGTAGCTCTGGCAGGCTGGGGACAGCTCTGGTGGCAGTGCCACTCCGAGCAGTGGCTCTGGTAGGCTGAGGACAGCTCTGGTGGCAGTGCCACACTGAGCAGTGGCTCTGGCAGGCTGAGGACAGCTCTGGTGGCAGTGGCAGGATGAGGACAGCCCTGGTGGCAGTGGCACCCCAAGCAGTGGCTCTGGCAGGATGGGGACAGCCCTGGTGGCAGTGCCACCCTGAGCAGTGGCTCTGGCAGGCTGAGCGAAGGCTGGAGTAGGGCTGAGGGCACACGGGCCCAGCCTGAGCCCTCGAGCCACCAGGAAGATCAGCTGAATGAAACCCTGAGCTCACTCCTAAATAAGAACTTTCCACACCAGCAGGTGCCAGAGCGAGCTGCAAACTGGAGCAGAGGGCAGGCAGGGGAGATGTCACCACATTTCCTTCACTTTACCTCATATATGGCTCTGTCACAGCCTGCCAGGACAGCCAGCATTCCACAGCGGCTCCAGCGGGTGACAGCAGTGCTGGGACACCAGGAATGCCAGGCTGTCACGTGCCAGCCTGGGGCAGCTCCCTGCCACTTCACTGGCCCTATATCCACAGTAGGGCTGGATTATATCCACAATGGGGCCGAGGGGCTTTTGGGATGTAAAGTGAAGCAGGTGACGCCCCTGGCTGTCCTTGACCGAGGCAGGGTGTGACAGGACAGGAAAGGTGTGCACAGTGGGAAAGGGACACAGGGTCCTACCTTAATGTCATTGTCGATGCCTCCAGAGATGATCTGGTCACTGGTGTCATTGAAGGTGACAGCCAGCACCTGGTAGGTGTTCTGGAATGTCTGCACAGCAGCTTTTTTCCTGATGTCCCACAGCTGGAAAGAAATGTGGCATTTGTCAGAGGTGCACATAGATATTTAACAACAAAATCGCAGGGAGCTGCACAGATATTGGCAGAGACTCAGACTGCTCTCCTGAAATCCCTTTTTAGGTGTCAGGAATCATTACAAAAAACATTCAATCTAGAGATCTTTATAAAAAAACATTAAATCTGGAGTGTTTTGAGCACAGGAATGAGGGGAGGGAAGAAGTGGCCAGCACAGGAGATTTCAGGAGAGGGAAAAAAGGACAGCACAGGAGATTTCAGGAGAGGGAAAAAGGGACAGCACAGGAGATTTAAGGAAAGAGAAGAAGGGGCCAGCAAAGGAGATTCTAAGAAAAAGAGGGCTCCAGCACAGATTTCAGGAGTAGTTTCCTCATGCTTTGTTAATCCAGAGCAGCAGAAAAAGTCCAACTGAGCAGCTCCACCTTCAAAACTCCCAGAGAATGACACAAAAAAGGAGCAGGGAAATTTGACATCACATTTTTAATTTTGAACTCAGAGTTACAAGATAACGAAATGAGTAATGAAAGGCTGAATTCAGCCCAGTTAAATGGGAAGATCCCAAAAATTCTTCCCATTTTTTTCCAGCTTTCTCCCTAGGGGACACACTGACCTTGACAGTGCCATCGTCGCTGCCAGTGCAGACGAGCTGGGGTCCCCTCCGGGCTGGGTAACAGGAGTTGACAAAGGACGTGTGGCCCTTGAGCCTCTTCACTCTCTCCCCTGTCTCACTGTCCCACACAGCCACAGTTTTGTCCGTGGATGCAGAGAAGAGCATGCTGCAGGGAACAACCACTGTGAGGGCTCAGCTCCCTTCCCACCTTGCTTTCTGAGGGAATAACCAGTGGGAGAAGACTCTCCCTCATGTGGTGTTTCAGAGGAGCATGACTGACACTGGAGCAGCTGCACTGGACAAACTCCCTTTAATCCTGATTAGAAACTGCTTTTCTGCCTCCTCAAAGAGCATTTAGGATGAACACAGGCAGAAAAGCTCAGCAGCAATGGTGGAACAGCCTTTTAAACAAACCAATCTCTCCCTTGTTCTCTCTCCCTCCCCAGCGACTCCCAGACACCCAACACAAACTTTCCTCTGTTCCCCAAAACTGCAGCAGTGGCACTGGTGGGGCACAGGTGCCTCCAGACCCTGTGCCCACGCTCAGGCACCATTCCTTGTCTGGGAAAGCCACACCACAAGGATTTGCTGCCCACGAACTGAGCAAGGGCAACAATTGCAGGATCACTGAGGCTGGGGAAGAGCTCCAGGATTATCAAATCCAACCTGTGCCTGATCCCCATCTTGTCACCGGCCCAGAGCTTTGAGTGCCACATCCAGGCCTACCTTGGATACCTCCAGGGATGGGGACTCCAAACCTCCCTGGGAAATCCCTACCAATGCCTGACCACCCTTTCCAGGAGGAAATTCCTCCTCATGACCATTCCGAACCTGCCCTGGAACAGCTTGAGGCCATTCCTCTCCTCCTGCCCCTTGTTCTCCCTCCTGTCAGGAGCTGTGCAGAGCCACAAGGTTCCCCTGAGCCTCCTTTTCTCCAGGCTGAGCCCTTTCCCAGCTCCCTCAGCCTCTCCTGGGGCTCAGCCCTTCCCAGCCCCACTCCCTGAGGTTCAGTGAGGCCCTGGGGGACTCTGAGCAGCAGAAAGCCCTTTCCTTCAGCACAGCCCCCTGCCCTCACCTGCCATCCGTGTTGTAGTGCAGCTCCATGACGGCCCCGCTGTGTCCCTTCAGTGTGGCAAAGTTGTCACAGTCCCCGTAGACGTTCCACAGCACTGGGGGACAGCAAGGGAGAGATGAGCACAGGAAGAACATGGAACACCCCCAGCTGGGGATGGAGCTGATCTTTGCGATTTCAGCAAAATGAAAGATGTTCCATCCCCACTGCTGAGTGCAATGCAGGATAAATAACAGCAATAACAGGACATTGTGTGAGCCCCAGGGCAGAGATGGTTTATGGGTCTTGATTAAGGTGCATTTATGAATCAGAATAATAAAATATTCCCTTCAGGAGCCCCAAACATTAAAAACTGCATTTCTGCAGCCTTCTGGAACCTGTGCCCTGCAAGACACTCTTCCAGAGCCATCAGGCTGGGACCTGGAGAGGAGCTGGGAAAAGCTTCCTGCACCCCTCTAGGGGAAGCCCTTCACACTCAGCACCCAGCAGGGTGAGGACTGAGCTAAAGCCCCTCTGCAGCAGGGCCTGAGCTGGTGTGAGCCCAGCCTGGGGGACAGCAGGGGACACTCACGGATGAGCCTGTCGAAGCCAGCCGAGGCCAGGGTGTTGCCATTGGGATGGAACTTGCAGCAATAAACCTCCCCCTCGTGTCCTGACAGCAGCATGATGGGGGCCTGCAGTGAGGAGCAGCGTGGGGGGCCCTGAGGGACAAAGGGGACATGGTCAGAGGACAAGGGACATGCCCAGGGTATGTATGGCCAGCCTGCCAGCCAGCCACTCCTGCCCACACCACATCCCACCACCATCTCACAAGAATTACAGAATCACAGGATTATTTAGGTTGGAAAAGACCTCCAAGAGCACTGAGTCCAAGCTATGCCCGATCCCACCTTGTCCCCAGCCCACAGCACTGAGTCCACAGCCAGGCCTTCTTTGGACACCTCCAGGGATGGGCACTCCAAACCTCCCTGGGCAGCCCCTGCCAAGGCCTGATCACCCCTTCCAGGATGAAATTCCTCCCGGTATCCACCCTGAGCCTGCCCTGGCCCAGCCTGAGGCCGTTCCCTCTCCTCCTGTCCCTGTTCCCTGGAGCACAGCCCGACCCCCCCGGCTGTCCCCTCCTGGCAGGAGCTGTGCAGAGCCACAAGGTCCCCCTGAGCCTCCTTTTCTCCAGGCTGAGCCCTTTCCTACCTCCCTCAGCCTCTTCTGGGGCTCCAGCCCCTTCCCAGCTCTGTTCCCTGCCCTGGACGCGCTCCAGCCCCTCAATGTCCGTGCTGAACTGAGAGTCCCAGAACCGGACACAGCACTAGAGGTGCCTCAGCAGTGCCCAGCCCCAACATCCTCGTGGCTCTTCCCTCCCACTGGAATCACCTCCGGGCTTCTTTCCTCACCTTTCCACCCCATCCCTCCGCTCGCCCACCCTCCCCTCACGTTCCCCCCGGTTACCGACTGCAGCAGAGCTCCAGCCGGAGGCTGCCCCCCTGTGCCGCCCGTGCCCGGCGCCCCCGGCACGTCATGGCGGGGTCGCTTGGCGGGCACGGGGACGAGCGGGAGGTCGGGGCCGGGCGCGGGGGCGGCGCCGGGGGCGGCGGGGGCCGGGGGGGGCCCGGGAACAGGGCCGGGACCAGGCCCGGGGCCCGGGACCTTCCGCTTCTGCTGCTCGATCATGGCGGGCCGCCGGGCCCCGCCCCCCGCGCGCCATTGGCTGTCGGCAGCGCGCCCTCCTCTCTGATTGGCGGAGGGCCCTGGATGTCCCGCCCACCTGACACGCTACCGGCGCGCCGGGGATGGAGTGGAGAGCGCGGGGCCTTCTGGCGCGCCCCGCGCTGATTGGTGCAGGGCGCGCTCTGACTAGCACGGGTAACGCTGATTGGCTACGGCCGGCCACCAGGCAGCATTGCGCGCTGTGATTGGCGGGGAGAGTAACCTGTCAGGGTGAGGAGACAATGATGGCGGCCGGTGGGGGTGGTTGAGGCGATGGCGACGGTTTGGTGTTGTTGTCGTGGGCACTGACGAGTCCCCACCGCGCCGAGGGCTCCGGGAACAGCCGTCTTGTCCCACCGCGCCGATCCGGGTCGGTTCTGCACCGGGGCAGCGCGGGTTCCACTCGGGTCCATCCCCGCGCCCCGCAAGCCGCTGAACCCTGAGGATTCTCTGAGATTTTCAGGCGTTAATTAAATGTCTCTTTTCGCAGCATCCCGGAGGGGAAATGCGGTAGCGTGGGGTGAATCCAGCTGGCTGTCGCAGGACCTTTGGACGCGATGGAGCCGCTGCCGGAGCTCTACTCGATCTTCCAGGGAGAGGTGCGGGGAGCGGCCG
Organism: Acanthornis magna; assembly: GCA_036785705.1. Classification (NCBI taxonomy): domain Eukaryota; kingdom Metazoa; phylum Chordata; class Aves; order Passeriformes; family Acanthizidae; genus Acanthornis; species Acanthornis magna. The sequence goes on from JAWUZG010000110.1 coordinate 216,089, forward strand.
GGCCCGGCGGGTGGCACGGCCTGGGTCGTGCTCTTTGTGAATTTATTCTGTTGCTTTAGGCACTGTTTAGCGCAGGGGAGGTTAGGTACGCACACCTGTGTCCGTGGACCTGTGAGTTTATGTGCCGGTGTGTGTGCAGCGAGAGAGGGGCGGGCAGCAGGGGAGGGGGGATTCGGTCCTTCTGCTCCTCTCAGGTGATTCCCCACCTGCAGAGCTGCCCCAGCCCTGGGGATTCCAACATCAGGAGGAGCTGGAGCTGCTGGAGAGAGTCCAGAGGAATCCACGGAGCTGCTCCAGGGCTGGAGCCCCTCTGCTCTGGAGCCAGGCTGGGAGAGCTGGGGGTGCTCACCTGGAGAGGAGAAGGATCCAGGGAGAGCCCAGAGCCCCTGGCAGGGCCTGAAGGGCTCCAGGAGAGCTGGAGAGGGACTGGGGACAAGGGATGGAGGGACAGGACACAGGGAATGGTCTTTAAACTGATGGAGAATAAATTTAGATGGGATCTTGGGAAGGAAGATCCCACCTGGGAGGGTGGGGAGGGCTGGGCTGGAATTGCCAGAGAAGCTGTGGCTGCCCCTGGATCCCTGTGAGTGTCCAAGGCCAGGCTGGAGCAGCCTGGGACAGTGGAGGTGTCCCTGCCATGGCAGGGGTGGCACTGGATGAGTTTTAAGTCCCTTCCAACCCAAACCATTCCCTGATTCTCTGATAGATCTCCGTATGGGATGATCTCTGTAGGTTTGTTGTGTCTTTTCTCACCTGTGGGTTGAGCACAGGGTTTGTGAAGAGGTTTCCTTCAGCTTTGGTGTTGAATTTCTTCCCAGGTTGCTGCAGTGACAGAATATGGGGCATTTATCAGAATCCCAGGCTGCAGGAAACAAGGTTTGTGTGTCTGATGTAGTTTCATGTTCATGTGTCCAAGCAGTAACCTCAGAATTAAAGGCTTTTAGAAAAAGCTGAGAAAAAGAGTTTTTCCCAAATGAGGAAGAAATTTGGGTTCTTGGAAAGTATTTAGAAGATGATGGATTTTTGCATGAATACCCAAAAAACCTCAGATTTTTTGTAACTTCAGGGTATCTTGGGGTGGGTTTTTGGTAACTTCAGAGTATTTTGGTGGAGATTTGATAACTTCAGGATATTCTAGAGTTTCATTTGAACATAATGAACAAACTGTAGAAACTTTGCCATTGGGTAGTTTTGCCAGATTAGTTCTTTTCATGGCCAATGAAAATTAGCTAAAAAAACCCACTGGAACGAAGGTCAAATAAAAAATGAACACCGTCCAAAATACATATATATTTGTTTATAAATATATTTATTATTTATAACTGTGCAACTCTACTAGTGGTATGTACATTGTAAACCACACTCAAAAATGGAAATTAAAAAAGCATGAGTTAAAGATGAAGTAAACACTATTAATTTTATAATTCTATTTATTAATGGTGTAAAAATAAATTCCACATCCCAAAGGGTTATCTCCTTCAAGCCACTTTGGAACCTGCTGTTCTGGAGGGCAAATCTGAGGTTCATTCTTATTTTTTCTCTTCTCTTCCAAATCCACTTCCAGGCCTTGTCCACAGGACTCACATGTCCTCCTGCCGTGTGGATAAACCCTCAGAGATGGTTGATGTCGGGGACAAGGTCTGGGTGAAGCTCATTGGGAAAGAGGTAACTTTAATTATAATAAGATATCCTGTTTGTTAATTAACACCGTGGCCATTTATTCTGCTAATTCCATCTCTCTCCCTTACAGATGAAGGATGACAAACTGAAGCTCTCCCTCTCCATGAAGGTTGTTCATCAAGGCACGGGGAAAGACCTGGATCCCAACAATGTTTCCCTTGAGTAGGTAAATCTGCTGAGCAGAGCAGAGCAGCTCAGGTGGGAATGGCTTTCAACAGGACACAGGGAATGGCTTCCCACTGCCAGAGGGCAGGGATGGATGGGATATGGGGAAGGAATTGTTCCCTGGGAGGGTGGGGAGGGCTGGGCTGGAATTCCCAGAGAAGCTGTGGCTGCCCCTGGATCCCTGGGAGAGTCCAAGTCTAGGTCAACTCTGCTATTTGGTTATGAAAGTTTTACTTTGAGAGCAAACTTGTACCAAAGGTTGTACCCAAAGACCTTGTTAGCTTGTGTTCATACAAAAATGCAGGATTAAAGATGAGAGTGGATTGCAAATGGAGCTGTCCTTCTCTCCCCAGTCAGGATGAGAGGAAGAAACGAACCTTCAGGGACTACACGAGCCAGAAGATCACCCTTGAGGCTGTCCTGAACACTGTGTGCAAGAAATGTGGCTGCAAAGGTGGGTTTGGGTAGGGTTCTGCTGCTTTTTGTTTTGCCTTGTCCCAGCCAGGGAGTGACCCATGGGCAGGGACACCTTCCACTGTCCCAGGCTGCTCCAAGCCCTGTCCAGCCTGGCCTTGGACACTGTCAGGGATGCAGGGGCAGCCACAGCTCCTCTGGGCACCCTGCTGACATGGTTACTCATGATTCTGTGTTTTTTGGTTCCATGTGTTTCCTTTAGAGCAAAACTACATTCTTTTACATATTTTTTTAAAGGTTTAGTTCAACTGTTTTTATATAAGTTTATTCCTTAAAATCACATCCCTTTGGGCTACTGGTGAGGGGCCAGTGGAGGCCACAAAGATTATTAAGGACTAAGGATTAAGGATTAACGACTAACCTTAAGGGCTGGTTATTGTGGAGAAGAAAAGGCTGAGAGGGAATCCCATCAATCCACACCAATATCCAATCAATCCATACAGATATCCCATCGATCCATACCAATGTCCCATCAATCCATACCAATATCTCATCAGTCCATACCAATATCCCATCGATCCATACCAATATCCCATTGATCCGTACAGATATCCCATCAATCCATACAAGTATCCCATCAATCCATACAGATATCCCATCAATCCATACCAATATCCCATCGATCCATACCGATATCCCATCAATCCATACCAATAGCCTGTCAATCCATACCAATATCCCATCAATCCATGCAAATACCACAGCAATCCATACAGATAACCCATCGATCCATACCAATATCCCATTGATCCACACAGGTATCCAATCAATCCATACCAATATCCCATCAATCCACACAGATATCCCATCAATCCATACCAATATCCCACCGATCGTACAGATATGCTATCAATCTATACCGATAATCCCATCAATCCATACCAATGTGCTATCGATCCATACCAGTATCCCATCAATCCATACCAATATCCCATCAATCCATACCGATATCCCATCAATCCATACCGATATCCCATGAATCTATACCAATATCCCATTGATCCATAACAATATCCCATCAATCCATACAGATATCCCATCAATCCATACCGATATCCCGTCGATCCATAACAATATCCCATCAATCTATACCAATATCCCATCAATCCATGCAGATATCACATCAATCCACAGAGATATCCTATCAATCAACACAGATATCCTATCGATCCCCACCAATATCCCATCGATCCGTACTGATACCCTATCGATCCACACCAATATCCAATCAATCCATACCAATATCGCATTGATCCATACAGATATTCCATCAATCCATACCAATATCCCATCGATGCACACAGATATCCCATTGATCCACCCAAATATCCCTAAGCTCCAGATCACTTGGTGGGACACACTTAGCTCAGGAGCTGCGTCTTAGAGCTAAAGTGTGGGGGTTTGTACCGTGCTGGAATGGTGTCCTGCCTGCTCCAGCAGTGTGGCGATGAATTTTGTGATGTCTTTTCACAGCTTTCTTCGAGTTGCTGAGGATAAAGTAGTTTTTTGTGCAGGAGTTTTTGCTGTGCCCTACTAAAGTTATTTACAGTGAATGGTTAATGGGGTTCATTCTATTCTGGAGGAGGTTAATGGTGAGGATGGGCTCTCTAGTGGTAGATAAGTATCTTTAAAATACTATTTTAAAGAATTAATACTATTTAAAGAACTATTATATATAAAATACTATTTTAAAGAACCCCAAAAATCAGGATTATACCTATTTCCAATCTGATTTTTAATAATTATATCTCCTCCTAACAGCAGGTGCCAGCTCCAAATTTCCACTGCAGCTCTTAGTAGGTCAACTTTGATGTCTCCAGACTAGAAAGGGTAGAACCAGAAGAGCTGAATTTCCCTCTCTTTGTGGCGTTAGCTCATTTTCCAGGTGCCAATCACACCAATTTCCCTTTCCTACACTCTTTTCTGTGCTGATTAAGCCCCTGCACAGACACATTTTCACTTGTTGAGACAAGGATATTTTAGTTTTTGCCTGACTAATCCCTCCAGAACGACCTGGGCTATGTTTGTTCCCCGTCCTATTTAATCAGGCCATGTTAAACTAGCTGAAATTTTTGGATAAAAAATGTCCAGTGTCGATTGTCTCCTTGTGACTAATAATAAAAAGAGCCTTGGCAGCACTTCAGATGTGTGAAGTGCATTTGTTAATAAAAAAAAAAAGGAAAAGGGGATGGGTTCTACCTTCAAACACCTTTTTCCAGGTCACTTTGCCAAGGAGTGTTTCATGCAGCCTGGAGGTACCAAATACAGCCTCATTCCTGAAGAGGAGGAAGAGGAGGTGGCAGCAGCAGGACATGAAGGAGATCAAAAGAGCAGCCAGGCTGAGGAGCCTTCAAAGAAAAGGAAAAAGGTACGAGGTGACCTCTGCTTGGCCTGGAGAAGGGAGGGGGGGATGGGGGATTTACTCTGCAGTTACAACGGAGTTACTACAGCAACGTGGGGATGAGTGGCTGCTTCTGGGCTGAGAAATTGGTTTGGTTTTGTGCAGATTTTGTAGCAAAATAGAAATCTCCTCTGCAGGTTTTTAGTAATTCTTAGGCTTTCTCCTTTAATTCTTGTCAAACTGTCTTTAAGATGATTTTGTGCTGCAACACACAGCCCTCAAAAGGTATTTCTTAGAGTGAAAAGATTTTTTTTTCCCCTGGTCTTTGTAAGGCTCTACAGGAATTGCTTCAGTGTCCTGAATTTCTGTGATTCCTGCCAATGACCTGTTTCCCTCCCTTTTGCTGCCCTCACACCTCTCTTTGATCTGAACTCGGTGCCCTGCTGCCTCCAGGGGCTATCCTGACCCAGCCAGAGCCACGGGAATTGGATTTATTGCACACTCCGGGGGAAAATCCCTGGCTGTGTTTGCACAGGGAGCATGTCCCATTCCCAGGCTCCAGAGGAATTTCTGTCCCTGTGAAAATGGCACAAGATAAAGAGACCTTTTGCAGGCGGTGTTTGACCTCTGGCTGGGAGAAAATAAAACATTGGTGAGGCTTGAACCCAAACCAGGAGCTTTTGGTGCTCAGGTTTATTCAGTGATGAGTATTCCCAGAATCCCAGAGTGGTTTGGTTGGAAAGGACCTTAAATCCCATCCCATTCCAGGGATCCAGGGGCAGCCCTAATCCAGTTCTAGACTTCAATAAATAAACTCTTCCATCAGCCCCTTCACAGTCCCACTTTTAATTACTCTTCCAAAGTCCTTTCTCCTTCGTTTTTTTCCCCTTTTCCCAGCTCTGTGGCCTCTCTGTATCCCTGGAGAGTGGCAGCAGGCAGAAGAGGTGGTAAAGGCTCAAGTTATTTAAAAGTTGTGGGGAAAAATGACACTTAGAGGTGCATAAAAAGAGCTCATTATCCTATCCCTGCCCATCCAGCAGGATGGGGATTCCCAGTGGAGTCTTGCCCTGCTGACACCACAGGATATGTGGGTCACTCTCCTGAATTTGTTCCTGATTTTTTGGGGGATGAACAGCTTTCTTTTAAATCTCGCTTGTTCTTTGATCTCCTTCCCTTCTCAAGGATGACATCAAAAGTTTTCAGATGTTTTCCAGAGCTGGGATAATAAAACTTTGAGCTTTTTTGGAGGCAGGATGTGGGATCCTGGAGATGAATGGTTCCCTTGTTGTCTCGGGTGCCTGCTGTGATTTGTCTGGGAGCCACCATGTGCTTCCCTGCTTGCCTGGGGCTCCAGGGGCTGACAGCACATGGAAATGGCTCCATGGGCTCAGTGACAATCTCCTTGCTGTCCTGTCCCACCCCACGTGTGTGACACCAGCATGGGGCTGGGATTCTTTCATGAGTAGGAGGGAGCTGCCAGCTCCTGAGTGATCCCATTTCCATTGAGTGTCAGAGCAGTAAAGGTGACATTTTTGATTGTTCCTGGTCAGCATTTTGTGCTTTCCTGGATCTGATGTTTCCTTGCAGTTTCTGGGTGCTTTTTCGTCTTCGGGATCCTCATCCCCTTTTTTCTCACCTTGCCTTCCTAATGGTTCCTCAGCTCCTCTTTTTTTCTCCTGCCTGAGCCCCACAGCATTTCCAGGATGGAGACACTTCAGGTCTCTGCACTGAGACAGTGACAGTGACAGTGACACATCTTTGTAGTGGCAGATCTCCCTGATGGCACTGAGTGTATGAGCTCTGTCCTGTCACCTGTAATCCCTGAGGAAATAAATGCCTTGAGGGAGGAGGGGAGCACTGGAGTGTGTCCAGGGAAGGGTCTGGAGTGGCTGAGGGAGCTGGGAAAGGGCTCAGCCTGGAGAAAAGGAGGCTCAGGGGAACCTTGTGGCTCTGCACAGCTCCTGACAGGAGGGGACAGCTGGGGGGGGTCGGGCTGTGCTCTCAGGGAACAATGAGAGGGAACTCAAGCTGTGCCAGAGGAGGTTTAGATTGAATATTAGAAAAATCCTTCACAGAAAGGGTTGGTAAAAGTGCCCAGGGCAGTGGTGGAGTCCCCATTGCTGGAAGTGCTCAGAAACCACGTGGGTGTGGCACTTGGGGACATGGTGGTGGTGCTGAGGTGATGGTTGGGTGATCCTGGAGGGCTTTTCCAGCCTGAACAATTCCACAGTTCCACAGTGCCGTGGCCCTGGAGCTGATCAGGACACTCGGGGACAGCTAGGCAGGCACAGGCTCTGTGTCCCTTTTCCTCCTGGGGTCAGGGGTGAGGGAGCTCCTATGGGAACAGCAGAGTCCCTGCTGGGGTTGTGTGGGAGGCAGGGGCTGGGAATGGCCAAACCCTTCAGATCCTGCTGCCTATGTCTTCCGAGAAAAAACCTGTGGTGTTGACCGAGGGATAACCCCTTGGATTGAAACTCTCCAAATTTATCCCATCTTCTACTCAGACACGTGGAATGGCTCATCCCTGAGATGGTTTGGGATGGCCTTTGGGATTGGGGCTTTTGTAAGGCTTTGCTGCTCTTTTCCCCACCTTGTGGAAGATTTCCAGGAGATCTGCCTGCAGGTCTTCATGTGAGCACCACACCTAAGTGGTGTTTGTTCTGTGGCTCATCCAGCCTCGGTCCATCCTCAGTTTTACTGGTTTTGCTGGTTCTTCCCTGGCATTAAGAGGGCACAGCCCTTCACAAATTGTGCTTAATCTGAATCTGGCTGTCTTTATTTACTGCCAAAGACTGGATTTTTCTCCTCAGATTCATTCTGACTGCTCCTCAAACGAGGGATGCAAAAATACCTTTAGATTTATGTAATGAATCTTGTTTGGAGTGAAATTGGGTGGTGGAATAAGAACAAAGAATAAAATTAAGGAGCCTGAAAGGATTCCTGGCACACCCCTGGAGATGCAGACAGACATTAGAAATCCGTTCTAATTTTTCATAAGGGCAGACACAAAATCTTGGAATGGGATCGTAACTCCACAAAAGGGTCTGGTGAAAAATATTTCAACTTCTTGGAGAGTTCTGGGCACTCCCCTCTTATCTCAACCCCAAATACCTTGAGGAGGAATGAACTGTTGTAACATTCTTGAAGCACAGCCTGGAGCAGTTCCTCCCAAAGGGCAGGAGGGAGCCTGGAGTGTGCAGGGGCCCCTCTTGGAGCATTTTTTAGAGCAGTAGGGCAGGAATTCCATGGAAACCAGCACTGGGCTCCAGCCCAGCCTGTTGCTGTCCTGCTGGCAGCTCCCAGCAGGGGCTCTGGAGAGAGGTTTTGGGGCACTTTTGTCCTGTTCTGGTGGGATTGTTGTGTGGGTGGGGCAGGATGTGCAATAAACCATCAAGTGCAGATTTGTGTGTCGTGAGCCCTCTGCACTGAGAGCTCCTTGGGCCAAATCCTCCCCAAAGATCCCCCCAAAATGCAGCGTTTGGAGTGCTGGCTGTGGCCAGACACGGCTGGAGGGCACTTGGCTGCCCAGGCTGTCCCTGCAGGCACCAAGCTGGGCAATCCCTGAGCTGGGCACACTCCCCGGGCACGCTGAGCTCACTGTGCCCATCAGAGCGCTGATCTCGCAGGATTGGGGTGCTGGATTCAAGGAAAGCTGGGGGCTGGCAGCAAAATGCTGCTTGTGCTGAAGGATTTTACAGCAGCTCTGCCTCCTTCTACAGAAAATGGTGAAACCATGGCATAGGTTGGGTTGGAAGGACCTTAAAGCTTATCCAGTGCACCCATGGGCACCTTACACTATCCCAGGTGGCTCCAAGCCCTGCCCAGCCTGGCCTTGGACACTCCCGGCGATTCAGGGGCAGCCCCAGCTCCTCTGGGAGTGCTCAGCTCTCCTTTCTTCCTGCTGCATTCCCAGCCCAGGCTGTGCTGCTTTGCTGTGCTGCCTTCTCTCCACTGAAATCATCACAGAATCATGGAATATCCAGGGCTGGAAAAGACACACACCAGGATCACTGAGTCCAATTCCAGGACACCCCAAGAACCCCACTGTGTGCCAGGAAAGGACTTTGTCTGTTTTGGAGTGACATTGGCTGTTCAAAGCCCCCCGAAAAAGGGGAGACTGAGGGTTTGTTGATTTTTTCCAGCCAGCACAATGCCCACGTGTGCTTTTATGTCCATCCCCAGGAATGTGTGTGACATCCTGTCCTGTCTTCAGCCCTCACATCCTGAGAAAGTTTCCCAAGCTCTGGAATGAAGCTCTGTTGGTTGTGAAGGTCTTGTCAGACTTTCTCACCATGTGCACAGGCTGGAAAAGCTTGAGAAAATTCTCCTTGCTGCATCCCTTTCTCTGGAAGATTTAACTCCTTCCCATCCTCCTCTCAAGGCTGGGAGGATTTGCTTCTGCCTCTCATCTGTGGGTCAGGGACTTTGGGGTGAGGCTGCTGTTATCCCTCAGGAAAACAGACTCCATTTGGGGTGACGTTATTTGCAGTGCTGTTGTGGAGCTAAAAAGTGCCGAGGATGTGACTCCATCCTCTGCTCCCTCCGTGCGATCCCTGCGGACTCTGCTTAATGCTCAGCTCTGAGTGTTGTCCTTGCTCTTCCAGCTCCCTCAGAGAGTTGTGCTGTTGGACATGGATAAGCTGCCAGCACCTTTCCTTTTTCCCCACCCGACAGCCCGGGCCTGGTGCTGGGACACCCAATCCAGTTTGGGCAGGTGGAGCTCACTCTGAGCACAGATGATTCGAAGCTGGGATAGTCAGAGCCCTGAGCTGAGCCTGCTGGGCCACATTCCTTACTGGGGCTATCCGAGGCTGTCCCAGGGCTTTGGTCACCTCCCTGGTCATCTCAGCTCCCTGGAACCCTCCTTGGCTTCTTTCCTTGTGTCCTTGAATAGAGAAAAAAATTCCTGATCAGCCCCTCTGCTCTGGAGCCAGGCTGGGAGAGCTGGGGGTGCTCACCTGGGGAGGAGAAGGCTCCAGGGAGAGCCCAGAGCCCCTGGCAGGGCCTGAAGGGCTCCAGGAGAGCTGGAGAGGGACTGGGGACAAGGGATGGAGGGACAGGACAGAGGGAATGGTCTTTAAGCTGATGGAGAATGGATTTAGATGGAATATTGGGGAAGAAATCCTTCCCTGGGAGGGTGGGGAGGGCTGGGCTGGAATTCCCAGAGCAGCTGTGGCTGCCCCTGGATCCCTGGGAGACTCCAAGGCCAGGCTGGAGCAGCCTGGGACAGTGGGAGGTGTCCCTGCCATGGCAGGGGTGGGATAGGATGAGCTTTAAGGTCCCTTCCAACCCAAACCATCCCTGATCCTCTGTGATGTTTTGCCAGGAAAGTCTCTCCCAGGTGTTGATGTGGCCATGGGTGAAACTGGTGGATCCTTGCTGCTGTACTGGGACAGAGAGCTGGGGCTTGACATGAACCACAAGCAGGATCCCACAGTTATTTCAGAGCCCCATTCCCCTGCTCCCTTCACTTCCAGAACCGAGGGTGGTCGGAGGGAAGAGCTGGGTTTTTGCAGAGCTGGGTCTTTGCAGGCTGGGGTTTGCCAGGCCCTCGGGGGCTGCTGGCAACATTCCTGGATCAGAGCAGCAGCACAGGATCAGATCCTCTCCCCCGGGCCTGTGCTCTGATTAAACATCCCCAAATTACCATCCTGCATCATTAACCAGTGCTGATCTGCCTTGGGGTGATCCCAGTGCCCCCCGGGCTGATCTCAGGGTAATCTCTGCCTGCTGCTCCATCACATGCCTCAAATTGGAGGGTTTAGATCCATTTCAGAGTTCCTTACGAGCTTTATTCCAGCACCAGCTGTTCTTGCGCTGCATCTGCAGCTCGGGGCTGGAGCTTTTGTTTCGGGGCCTTGCAGAAACACAGAATGGGGGGCTCCAAAGGTGTAGGGGGGGAGCAGGAGGGGATACAGAAGTTGGGAAGGGTCTGCAAGGGAAGTTTGGGAGCAGGAGGGTGTGCAAGGGAATCCAGGAGAGCAGGGAGAGGTGGGAGGGACACTGGAGAGCAGGAGGGTGTGCAGTGGGAAGCTGAGGAGCAGAAGGGAATTTCCCCTTCCCTGCAGAGGAAATTGGGGTGCAGAGGAAGTTGGGAAACAGGAGGGGGTGGTGAAATCTGCAGGGAGGTTGTGCAAAGATGCACATCTTGCAGAAGGGAACTGACCTCATCCTGCATGCAGGAAGCTCCCGTGGGCTCTCCTGCCAGGAGCAGGGAGGGTTTGGAGCTCCAGGGCTCTGCTCGTGGAAGGCTCGGGGTGCAGGGATGGTGCTCATGGCTGTTTTAGAAACCCATTTTTTGGGCAAAAAAGCTTCAGCCTTCCAAGTTGTGTTAATAAAGAGCAATGAAATAATGGAGTGAGGGCAAGGACTCCTTCCATGAATTACCCAACATTTTCCAGGCTTGGATTTCCGTGCTGCTGCCCCTCTGCTCCAATTTCTGCCCTGCCCTGTGCCCTGTCCCTGCAGCTGAGGGCTGACAGCGGTGATGAATTCCTGGCTCCTGGGACACAGTGCCCTTTCCATGCAGGAGCAGGCCCAGAAAGGCCTTTGCTGCCCTGGTGAGCACCAGGGACAGCCTTCCCACATTCCCAGGCTTTTCCTTTGTTTTCCTAGGAGAAGAAGAAGAAGAAGAAGCACAGGGCCAAGCAGTCCTCGGAGTCGGACTCGGACAGCTCAGCCTCAGACAGCGATGGAGCTCAGCCCTCTGGCAAGAGGCCCAAGCACTCCAAGAAGAAGAAGAAGCACAAGAAGCACAAGAAGTAGCCCTGGGATGAGCAGGGCAGGCTGGGGTGCTGCCATGGCCATTCCCTGGTGCACAGCACGAGGGGCCAGCAGGGATCAGCACTCCTGCTCCAAGGACAAGGAGGTTCCTTCTAAAAGTACCGCGGGCCTGTGGTGTTCCAGGTGTTGACCTTGCTGCAAGTTGTCCTCTGTTACCTTGGGCACAGGCTGCCCCTTTGTGCCACAGCTGCTGCCAGCACAGGCTCATGACACCCTGCAGGGCACCTCTGCTGTCCCACAGCCTCGTGTTTGGCTGGAGCTGCTGCCAGCTCCCTGTGCCAGCAGCAGCCTGGGTGACATCAGCCCTGCCCAGTCAGCTGCAGAGGTTGGGGTGGCACAGCCAGGGCCACACCGTGCTGGGCACAGGGTTTGGTGTTGCTGAGCCCTGCGATGGCACCAAAAGCCCCTGGCACAGAGCTCTGGGCTGCAAAGCTGCCCCAGCTCCCTTGGTCTCTCTGCAAACATTGGGAGTGGAGGAGCAAGGAGCAAATGGGGGAGTGCAGATATTGGGAGTAAACATTAACTGTGGAGTGTTTGCTGCCTTGGAAAGGGATGGAAAATAAATCTCTGCCCTCTCCAGCTGTACTTTGCACCAGCTCCTTTCTCCTGTACCCTCCACACTCCATCTTGGGCAGGGGAAGAACAGGGCTGGCTGTGTGGAGAGGACAGGAGGGTTTTTTTGGGAAGTTCTGGCTGCTTCCCGAGGTTCCCTGGGGCGGGAAGGGGTGTGTGGTGAGGTAACCCATAGGAGAAGCCTTCTGGGCAGGACGTCAATCTTGTAACTGGAGCTGAAGGTCAGGGAGGGGATGGCAGGGGAGTGTGCCAGGGGCAGCTCGGCACTGCCAGGACAGATGTGCTGAGGGAATGGGGGAAGGAGTCACTCCTGTGGCCTCTGCAGGGAGCTGGCCGTGGGGTTGGCAGCTGTGGGCATCACAGGAGGAGGAGTTGGGGTTGCTGGTGCAGCCTCTCCCTTAGCCCTTTTCCCTCCCCTGTGCTTCCCACCCCCATTCCCCATGGCTGCATCCCCCTCTGGGGCCAGTTCCCTTCCCAAATGCAGACCCCAAGAGCTCAGGACCTTTATTGCAGGTGAGCCTGCAGCCCTAGCTGCTGCTGTGGCTCCTCGTGCCCTGCTGGATTGGCCCTGCTGGGATGGAGCATTCCTGGAGCTGCAGTGGGACTGAACATTCCCTCTGGGAAAGCACATCGCTAGCCAGAACTGCTTCCCACAGCTCGGACAAGTGGCTGGGGTGGGCTACTGGGATCCCTGGGCATTAACCCCATCCCTGCCAGCATGTCTGGGCTGGCTGAACCCCGGTGCTGCTCCACTGATCCCAGCCTGGCTCAGCCCCGTGGGTGGGCATGTGCCAAAAACGCCTTTTCCCGAGTAAACTGAGCACAGAGCTGTAACAACACGGCCTTTATTGGTTTTCCATGTGACTTTTCCCACTATGAATTAAAAAAGAACCCAACAACAAACCACCAAAGCACCACCCAAGCCCCTCGAGCCCCTGGAGGCGCTGGGCAGGGGCAGGGGCGGCCCTGGCGGGGCAGCGGTTCCGAGCCCACGGGAAGCCGCGCCTGGCCCAGGGCCGGGAGGTGGGGACGATGTGGCACCGGGTGACAGCCAGGGGACATGGGACAGCGTCTATGTCGCCTTCTCGTAGGTGCGGGTGGAGACCACGTTGCCCATGGTGAGGGTCTGGGGGCAGAGGGGGTGAGGGGGGTTAGTGCTGCCCTGCCCAGCCCCCGGCCTGAGCTCTGCCCACTTCAAACCAGTTGTGTTTCCTTACCAGAATCAATTTCCCATCCTTCAGCTCCCGGACCAGCGATGTCTCCTTTCCCTCCCACTTCTGCACGTGGACGAGTTTGCCTCCATCCAGTGTGACCACGGACTGCGGGGAGGGATTGAGAGCCACCATCACCTTCCTCCCTGGGCTTTCTGGGCTCGGGGGGGTTTCATCCCTCAGAGGGGACCCTGGAGCTCATCCCGAGCCCTGTGGGTGCCACCGTGGGGGTGCCCAGCTGGCACCATCCTGCCTGGCTCGGTCAGTGCTGCTCAGCCCAGCCCGGCTCCCGCCCTGGGTCTCAGCCTCAGCTGCCCCCCTGTAACCCCCACGGGCCCCGGCACGGTCACCCTGCCCTCCGTGCCCCGGGGCCGGTGCCGGGAGCCCTGCCCAGGGCCACCACGTTCCGCTCCAGGGCCACTGGGACCTGTCCCGGCCTCTCCCGAGCGCGGCTCGCTGGCTCCGGCAGCGATCGGAGAGGCGGGGCAGGGATCGGGGCTTGGAGCCGAAGCTGCCCTGCCCTGGAGGGCCCACGAGGGTTTTCGCAGGGGCTGATGCAGCCTCTGCTCGCCGCTCTGTTTGCACAGCCCCGCTGCTGACTCAGCCCCGAGAGCCCTGCCCGTGCCAAGGTTACCGTGACAGCGCCAGCCGCGGCTTGCCGGGACAGGGTTGTGCCGGGACAGGCACTGCCACCAGCGCTGGCACTGGCTGCGTGTCCCCATGCTGCCCTGTGCCCCCCACGCAGCCCCTCCAGAGCCGGGGGCTGCCCCTCGGGTGCCCCCCCTGCCTTGGGTCTGGCCGGAGCTCAGGTGTCCCCAGCCCTAGGTCCCCACAAGGCTCTGGGTGCTCCCTCAGACCCCACTTCTCACCATAGCTGGGTTCCCTCACTGCTCAAGTGCCTCAAAGTTTGGGTACCCACAGGGTTTGGGTGCCCCCCAGCCCTGGAACCTACAGCCCGAGGGCAGGAAAAGATGGAATACTGGGGAGAAATTCCTCCCTGGGAGGGCGGGGAGGGCTGGGCTGGAATTGCCAGAGAAGCTGTGGCTGCCCCTGGATCCCTGGCAGTGTCCAAGGCCAGGCTGGAGCAGCCTGGGACAGTGGAAGGTGTCCCTGCCATGGCAGGGGTGGCACTGAATGAGTATTGAGGTCCTTTCCAAGCCCATTCCCTGATCCCCTACAGTCCTGGGTGCCCCACAACCCCACACACCCCACGGCTGACCCCACCTGCCCATCCTGCCCAGCCCCGTGCCTCGGGCAGCCGTCCTGGCCCCGCTGACCCATCATGTGCCCTCTGGCCCCCGGCCGAGGGGCACCCCAAGGGCACATCCCGGGCTGTGGCAGCAGCTCCGGGCCGGTCACACGTTCCTGCTGCTTGAACAGCTTCCAGGAGCTGGGGCGGGAGGGACCTCACACTCAGCCCCTTCCCCCAGCCTCGCTCCGTGCCCAGCCCTTTGTGCTTCCTGCTTTGGGGCCAGGAAAGGGTTTTGTGCCCGAGGAGCCCCCAGATCCCTCCTGAGGTGCCCCCCGGGCTGGGTATGGGGCACAGGGCTGCCAGCTGCTCCATGCATAGGGTATTTAATGGGGCACGGGAGCAGCAGCTGAAATCTAGGAAAAATCAGGAGCTGGGCCACTCCTTCCAGGGAAAATGTCTCTGCAGGGTGGGAGAGGCTGTGAAAGACACTGCTCTCTCTCAGGTGATTTTTTTCCTCGCTCTTGCAGGGAGGAGCAGCCTGGCTGGGGAAGTTTGGGGCTCCCCAGGACCCCCAGCCCTGGGCTGAGCCCTTGGAAAGGCATGGAGCAGGTGGGGCTGTCCGTGTGCTCCATCCTGTCCCTGCTTGGGAGGGCAGGCCCAGACGGGGCTCAAAAAAGAGGCGCCGTGCCCCCCTTTCCCCGGAGCGGGGACACTTCACCACCGCAGCACGGCCTCCTCTTGAGCAAGCTGCCACTTGCCAGCCTGGCTCTTGCACAACTCCCCGGCGGCTCCGGGCCCGTCCTGCTCCGGGGGAGCCGAGCTGCAAACCGGGCCCGGGGGGGTGCCTGGACGGGACCAGGCTTGAGCAGCAGCTCAAGGTGTTCCCCTTCCCCAGGCAGCCAGGATGGAGCCCTGGAGCCACGGGCTGATGGAGCGATCCCCTGGAGCCCACAGAGCCTCTCGGGGGTGCCCCAGGGTGGGGCAGGGTCGGGGGCTCACCTTGACGTGCCTGTCGTCCGCCGTGGTCTCGTCGAACTCCTCGCCCAGCTTGAAGGTGATCTCGGTGTTCTTGAAGGTGCTCTGGGTCTTCACGGTGATCTTGTCGCCGTCCAGCTCGATGATGGTGGTGGGCTTGGTGAAGCCAGCCACCTGCCGCGTGGCGAAGCCCACGCCTGGGGGGGCGAGGAGGGGCAGGATGCAGCCATCAAGCCCCGGCATCACCGCGGAGCTCTTCCTCCCCGTGCTGGTGGAGGGTGACCCCAAAACTGCTCCCCCCGCCTGGTGCTGGGGGGCTCCGTGTGCCCTCGGGGCAGCAGCAGAGAAAGGGGGGGGCAGGATGGATGGATCCTGCTCAGCCCCCACCAGCCCCTGAGCTGGGTGAGGGGGGGGCACTGGGGTGTGTCCCCCCCCTTCCCGCACCGCTCTGGGGTGGGGGGCTCACCCTGTCCAGGCTGGGGCTTGGTGTTGGGGGCTGGTGGAGGCTGAAGGGTCCTGGGCGGCTCCCAGCACCCAGGGGGGCATCTCATCCCCCCACCCTCTGCCAAAAACTGCCCCGGGGGAGCAGGGGAAGGACGAGACCACTCACCCAGCCTGAGATCCCTCACCCCGCCCGAGGCCCCTCACCCAGCCCGAGATCCCTCACCAGCCCAACCCCACGTGCACAAAACCCCAAAGTCCGCCTAAACCACTCACCCAGGCAGCAGCGACCCCCCACCGCCTGCACCCCCCAGCCAGACCCCCGTGGGGAAGAGGGGGGGGGTCACCAGGCAAACTGGGGGGGTGTAAAAAAAAAAGGGGGGGTTGATGTGACTCCGAGCCCGCTCCCCGCCGCGCCCACTCACCCAGCGCCTTCATGTACTCATCGAAATTGTTGGTGTCCACCAGCTTCCAGGTGCCCACGAAGGCGTCCACCATGGCGAGGGGCGCGGGGGGCGCAGATGCGCGAGGGTCCTGCCGGCTGCGAGCGTGGCACCGCCTGCAGCTGCTGCGGCCCCGCAGCCGCCTTAAATAATGTCCTCATCACATGATTGGAAAGAGCACAACGCGCTCCAGAAATACTCCCCGGCAGCGCTGCCAGCGGCCACCCCGGCCCGGCCACCCGCCCCCGGCCACCGCCCCCCGGGCCGAGCCCCCGGGCTGGGCACGGCTGGGGACGGAGAGAGGGGCCATGTGTCGTGAGCTGTGCCCGGGCTCTGCGGGGCGCGGTGGGTGCGCGCTTAGGGGACACGGGGACGGGGCACGGGGGGGGCTGTGCCCAGCCCGGGTGGTCCCATGGGGGCGTGGGGAGGGGCAGGTGCTGCCCGTGGGCGCGGTCAGGGCGTGGGGACAGCGACAGTGGGGATGGCCTTCAGGGACACGCGGTGGGGACAGGGGAGCTGAGCTGGGGAAACTGAGGCACGGGGAGCAGGAGCATGGGGGGTGTGGGAACGCGTGTGGGGACTCCAGAGGAGTGTGGGGACATGTGTGACACCCCCGTCCAACTCCATGAGTATATGGGGACACACGACCCTGTCCCTGCTTAATGTGTGGGTGGGCACATGTGTGACCCTGTCCCTTCCCCGTGTGTGGGGGGACACACACGTGCGGCCCCAGGGATGCTCCGAGTGTCAGAGGGACACTGGGGACAAGGCCAGCCACGGGCCAGTGGGACCCACAGCAGGTCCCCCCCATGTCTCCTTGCTTTGGGCTGCAGTGGGGCCAGCGCACCCCCAGCCCCATCCCAGCGTGTGTGGGGTCATGCCGGCCATGGGGTTTGGTGTCCCCTGGACCCCAGGGGATGGTGCCCTTTCCTGTCCCCATCTCTGGGCCATGGAGGGACCCAGCTGGGGGATCGGGTGTCCCCGAGCCCTGTGGCTGCAGTGTGTCCCCTTGTCTTGGCGACCTCGGGGTCAAAGGGACCCCATGAGGGACTTGAGGACATTTTCTCCTGTCTCTGGCCCCTGTGCGACATCACAGACACCCAAAAATAGCCGGAGCCCATGTTCAGCTTCCTCCCGGTGACACTGCCACCGTGCAGGACTCCTCACCTCGTGCCCTGGGGGGATAAGACCCGTCCCAGTGGGATGGGTGTCCCCTGCCCCGGCTGGGACACCAAGGGTGTCACAAAGACAATTTATTCCCCAGGGAGACAGAGCCCCCATGGCCTGGGGGGGATGCAGGGGACAAGGACTGTCCTCTGTCCCCTCACTTGCTTGTCAGTGTCCTAAACCTGCACAGCCCTGTCCCCAACAGGGCCATGGGATGAGGGCATTGACAGGAACAGCTGCCCAGGCACAGGGACACCCAGGCATGGGGACACCAATCCACAGGGACACCCAGGCACAGGGACACCCATCTACAGTGACACCCATCCACAGGGGCACCGACCCACAGGGGGTGCACACCCAGAGTGACACCCACCCAGAGGAACACACCCACAGGGACATCCACCCACAGGGAGCACTCATCCATAGGGACACCCATGCACAGGGACATCCACACACAGGGACATCCACATGGCTGTCCCTGCCCATGGACACCCACCCCCAGGGACATCCACCCACAGGGACACCCACCCACAGGGACATCCATGCACAGGGACATCCACCCACAAGGACACCCACCCACAGGGACATCCATGCACAGGGACACCCACACAGAGGGACACACACAGGAGCACCATGGACACGGCCACCCACTCACCTGCAGGGACACACACACACATGGGTGTCCATGCCCTCGAGTGCCCGTGTCAGTGGGTGCCTGTGCCCATGGGTGTCCCTGCACACGGATGTCGGTGCCCACGCACACGGATGCACGAACACATGGATGTCCATGAGCATGAGTTCCCATGCCCACACACACGGGTGCACACACACACGGATGCCCATGAGCATGGATCATGGATGCCCACACACACGGATGACCACACACACAGATGCCCATGACCATGGATAACCACACACATGGATCCCATGACCATGGATAAGCACACACATGGATACCCATGACCATGGATACCCACACACATGGATACCCATGACCATGGATACCCACACACATGGATCCCATGACCATGGATACCCACACACATGGATCCCTGTGACCATGGATACCCACACACATGGATCCCATGACCATGGATACCCACACACATGGGTGCCCATGACCATGGATAAGCACACACATGGATACCCATGACCATGGATAAGCACACACATGGATACCCATGACCATGGATACCCACATACATGGATCCCATGACCATGGATAACCATGCACATGGATGCCCATGCACACGGCTGCACACACACATGGATGTCTCTGCACACGCACACACACGGGCACACACATGCCCACACAGATGGATGCACACACCCCGGATGCCCATGCACACGGATTGCCATGCACAGAGGTTCCCATGACCCGGCACATGGATGCACAGGCACATGGGTGCTCATGTAAACGTGCCCCTGCACATGGATACTCATGGACACGCACATGGGAGACCACACCCATGAATGCCCATGTGGATGGGTGCTTGTGCCCACAGATGCCATACACACGGATACCCCGCACACGGATGCCCCTGCACGTGCCCACGCACACGGATGTCCACGCACACACGACGGTCCCTCCCATCCAGGACTGACCTCCACGCCAAGGCACGGACACGGTGCCCGGGAGCCCAGGGACACCCTGGGGTGCTGGGGCCGGGGGCTGCTGGACACGGTGTCCCTGTCTGTGGCCCCGCGCGGCTCTCCCGGTCCGCGGGCGGTGGCCAGAGGCGACCCGGGCTGAGGGATTCCTTTTCTGGTCCCACAGCGACAGCTATAGGTCACCGTTCCGGACGGGATGGATGGAAGGATGGGATGGGATGGGATGGGATGGGATGGGATGGGATGGGATGGGATGGGATGGGATGGGATGGGATGGGATGGGTCCAGCTCCACATCCAACAGTCCTGCCCGGCTCCGGCCACCGGCCAGCGACCCCCAGAGCCGGCAGAAGGATCTTACTTCAGCCCCCCACTGCCCAGGAAAAAGGGTCCCATCCCGCCCTCTGGCAGGAGCAGAGGATTTGGGGAGCACGGCCAGAGCCTGGGAAAGCCCCACTCCATGTCGCCTGTGTCCCCAAACGCCGCAGCTCCCGGCTGGCCCCATTGCTTCCCCCCCATCCGGGGCTGCGGGAGAGGATCCGCCGCGGGGACAATGAGTGACCTGGCTCGGGGGGCTGGGGATGCTCCAAACAGCATCGCCCTGCTCCCCGCGCCCAAAATCCCCAGAAGCAGGGACCACCCTGGGACGCTCTGCTCCTCAGTGGCAACCCTCAGCCATGTGCTTTGCTCATGCTCCCCGAGGGCTTTGCTCGAGGGCTGGGGGTCTCTTGGGTTGTGTTTCCCCACCTCACCCCTCCAAACCTTGGAAAAGACTCCCGCGCCGCCCGGAAGAAAGGCCAGGAGACGAGGTGGTACCCAAAAACATCACAGTGAACACCACACTCAGCAAGAAACACCCGTGGCTGCTCCTGCGGCCAGGAGGGCCCCCCGGACCCCCCCGCGCTCGGCTCCGCCAAATGCCCCAGAAGAAAAATATTCCTCCCCCCGGGGAGGCAAAAACATCCCCCCCCCGAGTCCTGGCCCAGGGCGTGGGTGGGAATCGCCCCTTGGTCACGGCAGGTCCCCTCCGTGTCCCCGCCACGTCCCCGCCCCGCGCTGCTCCCCCATGGCCGGGGGGACGCTCCGGGGTCTCGCTGCGGCAGCACCGAGGAAATCCCAGCGGACTCCGGCTGTGCCAGGAAAGCTGGGCTGGTGGCCCACAGCCTCCTCCTTCCTCCGCCGGTCACAAATGTCCCCCCGGGGCGGGGTTAGGACGTGTCCTTCAGCTCGGGGCTGGGCGGCTGCGGAGGGGGCACCTCCGCCGAGGGCGACTGCATGTCCTGGGCACTGCCTGCCGGGAGAGACGAGGGGAGAGAGTCACGGCACGGAATCGGAGCATGGAATCATGGAATTATTTAGGTTGGAGAAGAGCTCCAAGAGCACTGAGTCCACGCTGTGCCCGATCCCCACCTTGTCCCCAGCCCGGTGACCACGCAATCCTTGGACACCTCCAGGGATGGGCACTCCAAACCTCCCTGGGCAGTTCCAAGGCCTGACCTCCCTTTCCATGGAGAAATTCCTGCTGATGTCCACCCTGAGCCTGCCCTGGCCCAGCCTGAGGCCGTTCCCTCTCCTCCTGCCCCTGTTCCATGGGAGCAGAGCCCGACCCCCCCGGCTGTCCCCTCCTGTCAGGAGCTGTGCAGAGCCACAAGGTTCCCCTGAGCCTCCTTTTCTCCAGGCTGAGCCCTTTCCCAGCTCCCTCAGCCACTCCTGGGGCTCAGCCCTTCCCAGCTCCGTTCCCTGCCCTGGACACGCTCCAGCCCCCCAGTGCCTTTCTTATCCTGAGGGGCCCTAAGCATGGCATGAACATGGCAATGCCCATTCCTGCCCACCCCACATCCTCCCTCTCCTCCCCTGGTCACCCACCTGCGCTCAGGGACATCTCGGCCAGTTTGAGGGGCAGGTCCGCGGGGCTGACGCCGGCGGGCGAGCCCAGGATGTCGGGCAGGGCATTGCGCCGGCCCGTCCTGCCGGAGGATGCGAAGTCCAGCACAGGTTCCACCTCGGTCATGCTAACCCTGGCGAGAGATGTCCCCTCTGTCACCGCCGCAGCGCGGGGAGCTAAAGGGACCCGGTTGTGCTCCGGGCTGGGTTCTCTGGTGCCCTCTGCTCCCCCCCTGCACCCCCTGAGCTCCCCCGGGGACAAAGGCAGGGCCACCCTGCCCCGCGACTCGCCACCCCCACCCTGGCACCTTTGGGTGCTCTGATCTGCGCTGGTCGCTGCAGCGGGGAGGAAGGGAATCCCCGGGGCTCCCACCAGCACCCCCACCCCGAGCAGCCTTACCGGGCACCCTCCAGCCTGGCCTGGCACCGCGGCTCCCCCGTGCCCAGCTGAGGGACCCCACAGGGGACAGGGATCAGTCCCGGCTGGGTCCCTCTGGTTCCGACCTGGGGGGGCAGAGCAGGGGTCACCAATGGGGCTGGGGACAAGAGGGGGGAAAGAGGGGGCAGGGAGCAAGTCTGGGTGGGGGGACAGCAGGCTGTGTCCCCATGGGAGCACCCACAGCACCCTCTGCACTGGGGCTGCTCTGAGCTGGGCTGGGATGGGCAGGGATCTTCATCCCTGGTGGGATGCAGGATGGATGGAGGGAGGGAGGGATGGATGGAGGGATGGATGGATGATGGATGGATGGATGGATGGATGGATGGATGGATGGATGGATGAATGAATGGATGGATGGAGAGCAGGGATAGATGGATGGATGATGGAGGGATGGACGGATGGATGGATGGATGGATGGATGGATGGATGGATGGATGGAGAGATGGATGGATGATGGAGGGATGGATGGATGGATGGATGGACATGGATGGATGGATGGGTGGATGGATGGATGGATGGAGGGGTGGATGGATGGATGGAGAGCAGGGATGGACGGATGGATGATGGATGGAGGGATGGAAGGATGGATGGATGGATGGATGGACATGGATGGATGGACATGGATGGATGGGTGGATGGATGGATGGATGGATGTGTGGATGGATGGATGGATAGATGGATGGATGGATGGATGGATGGACATGGATGGATGGACATGGATGGATGGGTGGATGGATGGATGGATGGATGGATGGATGGATGGATGGATGGACATGGATGGATGGATGGATGGAGAGCAGGGATGGGGATGCAGAGATGGCAGGGATGGGGAGGGAGGCTGAGCCGCCATTGCCAGGGGACAAGGGCATGGAGTCCCCAGCTTGGGGACCCCCCATGTCCCTTGGAGAGTGGCTCTTGCTGGGCCAGGCAGGCAGCAGCAATGCCGGGGTGCCCTGGGTGGGTGGGGACTCTCCTGGGAAGTCCCTGGTGTCAGGAAAATCCCACTGGAGTGGAGCCATCCTGGCGCCCGCGCTGCCAGGACCTTCCTAAAGTGTTTGCTCAGCTCTGGGAAACACTTTGGGCTTTCTCAGTGGGAGGTGGCACAGGGGTGGCGCAGGAGTGGCATAGGGGTGGGGCAGGGGTGGCACAGGACCTGGCAGGGACAGGGGTACCCTCCACCCCCCAAATCCCCTCCACCCCCTCCCAGGGCACAGGGACCCCAAACCACCACCCCAGCAGCCCTGTCCCCTCCAGGCCAGGTGCTGGTGGCAATGCTGGGACTGGTGTCCCCAAGCTAGTGGCAGTGGGGGAGTGAACTCACCAGTGTCCTGCTGGGAATTGGTGCTGGGAATCACTGGGAATCACTGGGAATTCCTGCTGGGAATCACTGGGAATTCCTGCTGGGAATCACTGCAGGGAGGACAAGCCAAGGTCCTTGGGTGCAGGTGACGTGTGCACAGGAGGGGTGACCCTGGCTGCGGGGAGGGGGAGAAATAAATGATTAACCTGGGAAGTGATTAGTGATTAGTTAATTAGTGATCAGTGCTGGGGTGGCTGTGCAATGAGGGGCAGGCCCGGTGCTGCTCGGGGGGAAACTGAGGCACGGGGTAGGGCTGGGGGTGACAAGGGCAGGGTGGTGACAAAGGTGGGATGTTCCCTGCACGGCCATGCCCCTCTGGAGCCACCTGCACTGTGCCAGCACAGGGGTGTGCATTGTCACAGGTGTGTGCATTGTCACGTGTGTGTGCATTGTCACATGTGTGTGTGCATTGTCATATGTGTGTGTGCATTGTCACGTGTGTGTGCATTGTCACACATGTGTGTGCATTGTCACACCTGTGTGCATTGTCACACGTGTGTGTGCATTGTCACATGGGTGTGCATTGTCACGTGTGTGTGCATTGTCACGTGTGCGTGCATTGTCACGTGTGTGCATTGTCACACGTGTGTGTGCATTGTCAC
The DNA here is from genome assembly GCA_036785705.1 of Acanthornis magna. Classification (NCBI taxonomy): domain Eukaryota; kingdom Metazoa; phylum Chordata; class Aves; order Passeriformes; family Acanthizidae; genus Acanthornis; species Acanthornis magna. The sequence continues at coordinate 239,429 of JAWUZG010000110.1, forward strand.
ACCTGTGTGCATTGTCAGATGTGTGTGCATTGTCACATGTGTGTGTGCATTGTCACACCTGTGTGCATTGTCATGTGTGTGTGCATTGTCACACCTGTGTGCATTGTCACATGTGTGTGTGCATTGTCACACCTGTGTGCATTGTCACGTGTGTGTGCATTGTCACACCTGTGTGCATTGTCACATGTGTGTGTGCATTGTCACAGGTGTGTGCATTGTCACGTGTGTGTGTGCATTGTCACATGTGTGTGTGCATTGTCACACGTGTGTGTGCATTGTCACGTGTGCGTGCATTGTCACATGTGTGTGTGCATTGTCACATGTGTGTGCATTGTCACATGTGTGTGTGCATTGTCACATGTGTGTGCATTGTCACATGTGTGTGTGCATTGTCACACCTGTGTGCATTGTCACATGCGTGTGCATTGTCACACATGTGTGTGCATTGTCACGTGTGTGTGCATTGTCACACCTGTGTGCATTGTCACATGTGTGTGTGCATTGTCAGATGTGTGTGCATTGTCACGTGTGTGTGTGCATTGTCACATGTGTGTGTGCATTGTCACGTGTGTGCATTGTCACATGTGTGTGCATTGTCACATGTGTGTGCATTGTCACACATGTGTGTGCATTGTCACACCTGTGTGTGCATTGTCACAGATGTGTGCATTGTCACATGTGTGTGCATTGTCACATGTGTGTGTGCATTGTCACATGTGTGTGCATTGTCACATGTGTGTGTGCATTGTCACACCTGTGTGCATTGTCATGCGTGTGCATTGTCACACATGTGTGTGCATTGTCACGTGTGTGTGCATTGTCACATGTGTGTGCATTGTCACATGTGTGTGCATTGTCACGTGTGTGTGCATTGTCACACCTGTGTGTGCATTGTCACACCTGTGTGCATTGTCATGCGTGTGCATTGTCACACCTGTGTGTATGTATTGTTGCAGGTCTGTGTGCATTGTCACATGTGTGTGTTTGAGTGTGTCACCTCTGGCTGGGCTGTTCCATGTGACTGTACATGTGTGTGCATGTGTGACATTCCCTGACACAGTCTGCGCATGTGTGACACTCCCTGTCACATGTGTGACACTCACTGTCACTGTGTGCATGCGTGTCACTCCCTGTAAGATGTGTGGCACTCCCTGTCTCTGTGTGACACTCACCGTCACAGTCTGAACACGTGACACCCCCCGACTCCCGGTGCCACAGCCGTGTCACCTCCTGGTCACAGAGTTTGTCCTCACCTTCCCCCACTCAAGGTCATGTCCCTCCCCTGGCACCGCCTGTGCCATGGCAGCACCCGGGGGAGCCCTGAGCCACGTGTGACATTCTGTGGGTGACATCCCCGTGGGTGACATCCCTGTGGGTGACATCCCCATGGGTGTCCCACCGTGTCCCCTGGGACGGTTTGGGAGCACACGCCCATGTGTGACGGTGCGACACACACATTCCGGGACGTTCCGTGGGTTCCGGGGAGCAATCCCGAATGGGAAGGGCTGTCCTGCCCTCGGGGTCACCGATCCCAGAGGGTTTTAACAGCCACGGGGATGTGGCACTTGGGGACGTGGGTTGGTGGCTGAGGGAATCGTTGGACGGTGATCTCGGAGGGCTTTTCCAGACTGAAGGGTTCTGTGAATCCCTGCAGATCCCTGCGAATCGCTGTGGATCCCTGTGGATCCCTGAGTTCCTGTGGATCCCTGTGGATCCCTACAGTTCCCTGTGTATTCCTGTGAATGCCTATGGATCCCTGTAGATCCCTATGGATCCCCATGGATCCCTGTGGATCCCTGTGAATTCCTGTGGATCCTTGAATTCCCGTGGATCCCTGTGGATCCTTGTGGATCCCTACAGATCCCTGTTGATCCCTGTGAATCCCAGTGAATCCCTGTGGATCCCTGTGGATCCTTGTGAATTTCTGTGAATTCCTGTGGATCCCTGAATTCCTGTGAATCCCTGTAAATTCCTATGAATCCCTGTGAATCCCTACAGATCCCAGTGGATCCCTGTGAATTCCTGTGGATCTGTGAATCCCTGTGAATCCCTACAGACCCCTGTGGATCCCTATGGATCCCCATGAATCCTTACTGATCCCTGTGAATCCCTATGGATCCCTACGGATCCCTACGGATCCCCATGAATCCCTGTGGATTCCTATGGATCCCCGTGGATCCCTGATTCCATGCTCACACACACATGTGCACACTCACACACATTCCCCGCACATCCCAGCAGGGCTGTAGCCCCTCAGGCTGATCACAGCTCCTTCCCGACAGCCCCAGCGCTGGAGAATCAGGAATAATCCTCCTCCAGGACCAGGCTGGATCCACCCGTGTCCTTCCCACTCCCACGGATGTGGGGATGGGGTCAGATCCTGCGTGTCCTTCCTGCTCCCACGGATGTGGGGATGGGGTCAGATCCTGCGTGTCCTTCCTGCTCCCACGGATGTGGGGATGGGGTCGGATCCTGCGTGTCCTTCCCACTCTGAGAAGCCACTCAGGATCAGGACTCCTGTGCTGGCTGGGGACCCAAACCCTGGGGGTTGTCAAAGGCTGGGGGACCCTGAGCATTCCTGGGATGCAGCATCATTGTCCCAGGAGCCCACGGAGCTGTCCCTGCACCCCTGGGGACAATGCCCGAGGTGCCAACACCTGCCCCGTGCCACGTCCTCCTGGTCCCACAGGCAAATCCAACCTGAAAGGGGCAAATCCAACCCGAAAGGGGCAAATCCAACCCGAATGGGGCAAATCCAACCCGAAAGGGGCAAATCCAACCCGAATGGGGCAAATCCAACCCGAATGGGGCAAATCCAACCCAAACTGGGCAAATCCAACCTGAATGGGGCAAATCCAACCCGAATGGGGCAAATCCAACCCAAAAGGGGCAAATCCAACCCGAATGGGGCAAATCCAACCTGAATGGGGCAAATCCAACCCAAATGGGGCAAATCCAACCCGAAAGGGGCAAATCCCGGCGAGCAGGGATTTCCCCCTCTAAGCAGGGGCAGTTTCTGTGGCTTAACGTGTTCTCAACCTAAAAAAGCTCCTCATGGAGTCACATGGAAGGTCCTCGGGGCCACTGGCTCCTGCTTTAATGCCCCTAATGGGATAGAGGAGGGAAGGGCAGAAATAAACCTTAATCCCTGCTGGAGATGGGCTGAGGGGAAGGTGCTGGGAGAGGTGGAGGGAGGAGATGGACAGGGATCTGTTCCTTGGTCAGGTTCCCTGGGAATAGCAGAGCTCTGGAGGAAGGAGAGGCAGAGAAAGGTGTGACCCACCCTGGGGATGGAGGAGCCAAAGAAACACAGATTGGGGTCAAACACATCCCTGGGCACATCCATGAATTCCCTCAGTGTCAGGATGGGCCCTGTGACACAACAGCTTGGGGTGCTGGGGGTGGCAGGGAGCAGAACCCCCCAAAAACAGCACCATGGCCACACCACAGCTCTGCCAAACATTCCAGGAATGACAGCAAACCAGGAATGTTCCAGGAATTCAGGGCTTGGGAGGTGCTAGAGTGATGCTGAGGATTCCTTTAACCACAAGGATTTGCTGCTTCAGCTTCTGAGTGGTTGATGGGTCGTGAGCTCCTCTGGAAGGGGGTTTGGGGCATTTAATGCCTTTGGCTTTCTCTCTTTGCAGGGTTCCTCCTGCTTGTTTAATTCATTTTATGGGATCTGTGCTGGGGATGCTGCAGCCCACAACAAACCCTCCGAAAATCCACCAGCAAGCCCTCAATGCTGATGAACACGATGAAAAACGGGAAGGATTCAGCGAGGTGAAACTGTAAAACTGAGTAAAATAGGAAGGAAAGAGCTGCCCCAGCTCAGGAGGGAACGGGAGCATCATCCAGGAACATGAGCCAGGAGTCCACAGTGGAGGAAAACCCAACGGGCTGGGTTAACCAGAGCCTGACAGCCACCAGACAGCCCGAGCAGCCCCCGGAGCCTGGAACAGCAGATGGCAACAATTAAACACAGGATAAGATCTGGAGAGCCGGGAGCTCTCCCGGGGAGGCGGCAGGGCTGCTCCCGCCGGGTTTCTCTCCAGGGAATGCTGCAGCGTTCCCGAGCCAGAGCCCCAGGGATGGCTGTGCCACCTGCCCAGGGACAGCTCCTGGATCCTGGAGAGACACAAGGATGGGGATAAATATTGCCCCAAACTTGTCGTTTCCCAGGGAAGGGGGAAAAGGCCGCAGGGATGGCGGCTGGTGTGGGAATTTTGAACGTGGAGGTGCAGGAGGACTTTGAGAACAGGTTCTGCTCCACACTGGGACGTGGCTGGAGGGGATGATCCCTCCTGGCAGGGATGCATCTCCCAGGAGCCATTCCCATGGGATTCCGGCACCCCCCTGCCTGCCCTCAGCAGCAGAACCACTCTGACCATGGGCCAGCACTTTCATCCCGAAATCCCCAGGATTCCAGGAGCTTGGCCAGCTCAGATCCTGCCTGGCACCTCTGGAGTGATGGTCTGAAGTGAAGCAGGGCAGGGATCCCAGTGAGCTGCACCTTCTTGGAGCATCAACAACATCTCCTACTGGTTTTTCCCAATTTTCCCCTGGCTCTTCCTTCCTGGGTGGCCTCAGCTCTTTCCTGAATCCTTGAGGAATTGTTCCAGTGGGATTTCTGATTTCTAGGGCTTACACTGAGCCCAGCCCAGCCTAAGAAGCTCCAGCACATCCTGGTGCCTGCAGGGTTGGCTCTTCCCTGTGATTCCCTTCCCAGCAAACCCCAGGTCCCACAGGCATTGGACATGTAGGATCCTCCTCGTTAGGATAATGCCCTTCCAGAGGAATTCCCACCGCCCTCTCTGAGCCCTTCCCACTGTGTCCTGCCCTCAGCTCTGACCTTCCTCCTGCTCTTGCACAGTCATCCTCACAGCCAGCCCAGCTTTCCCTTCTCCACCACTCCTGCTTGTGCTCGGATCACCTCAGCCATGGATTTGGGGAATGCTGAAGCGTCCCTTCATCCCCTCCACCATCCTCACATCCCTTGTCTCATTTTCCTGTTCCCCATGGGCAGGACCAGCTCTAGGCTCAGTCCCACCCGTGCTCCTGTCCTGAATTATTCCACCCAGACCTCTCCCTGGATTCCAGGGGGCCTTTTAAAGACCAGCCTTCACTTGCCTTTATTCACCCTCCGCTTTCTCTTAAACAGCTTAGGGCTGGAATTCCCAGAGAAGCTGTGGCTGCCCCTGGATCCCTGTGAGTGTCCAAGGCCAGGTCAGAGCACCCTGGAACAGTGGAAGGTGTCCCTACCCACAGGACTAGATGAGCTTTAAGCTCCCTTCCAATCCGAACCATTGTGGGATTCTAGGACCTTTTTTTTTTCTTTTTTTTTAGGATTTTTTTTCCAGCTGTGGGACTTGGAATTTTTTTTCGCCACACAAAACCTGAGCTGTGTCCCAGGCAACTCCAGCCTAGACGGAGCATAAACCCTTTCCTTTCCTTCATGGGCTCCTCTGGGCTTGTGGGATAGAGGGACCCAAATTCCTGTTCAAGGCAAGGAGAAATGGGACACTGGGTAATCTCCATTCCCTGTAATTCCGGATTCCAGCAGGGAGATGTGCACAGGAGGTGGGGTTTGCTGCTGCCATCCATGGAATGGAGCCGCCGGGAGAAGCAGAGGCTGTGCTATTTCCCCGTCAGTCAAGGGATGATGGCAGAGTTCAGCTGGGTTTGATATTCCCACAAAAACCAGGAAAAATCCTAAAATCCAACCTGAGTCTCTCCAGATGGGATTTCGGGTTGTTTGTATAAACTGTCCCTTCAGTTTATAATGCTGGAAACACAAACCAGAGCAAGTCCTGCTCCAGGGGAGGAGTGAATCTGTCTCTTGTGCTCATTGACATCCTAATCCTAAATTTTCCTGAGCAAACCCAAATTCTGCCAACCCAAATCCAGCCAATTCCAGCCCTGGAGGTGCTCACCATGCTGTGACCCCAAAGGGCCACAGAGAAAATCCCCTTTGGATCCCGCAGGCCTGGACTGGGCCAGGAAAAAGCGTTCCAGAGGACTCAGCAATTTAATCCCAGCACGGCCCTGCTGAGCTCAGCATCTCCCACGAGTCCACACAGGGATAAAATTGAGGCATTTTCCCCCTGGGAGCATCCTGGAAAGATGCCGAAAGCACCGAGCAAACCTGGATGGGCAATTCCTGCTGGAGCACCCAGATTTCAGCCCTGGACAAGCCTGAGCTGCTCTAATTAGAGAGCAAAGCCCCAAAGGCCCAGCGGGCAGAGGCACGAGGATGTGGGCTGACAGTGCAGCGTCACCTCCAGGCTTCATCCTGCATCCCAAAGCTCCAGGAGAGGGCACGGAAAACCTGGATAACCTCGGCTGTGCTGCCCACGGCACCAATTCCCTCACCCAGAGAGGGAACGGCCACATCCCAGCTCCTTTTCCCCATCCTCCGGGGCTCCCAGCGCCCATCGCTGCTTCCCATCCCTGCTGCTCTCCCCCGGGATCCCAATTCTCCCCTGGGGAATGTTTCCATCGCTTGGTGCTCACATGGAGCCCTTCCTGCAGGCTGGGAGAGACCGGGTCCCTCTGCAAGGAGGCACTCAGGGAATGCTGCTGTGGCAGGGGTGAGGGGATCCCTGAGGAAGCGATCAGCTCCTGGCTGGGCAAAGCTCAGGGACAGCAGGAAGGTCCCCTCTGCAGCACCAGGGATTTGAAAAGCATCAGGAACCTCCAGCAATATTCCAGCCATGGCTATTCCCTGTGGGAACACGGCAAATCCCGAGGGCTGGCAGAGATGGCAGCTCCGTTTTTCCCAGTGCCGGGGGAGGGGACAGCTCCGGGAGCCACCTTGGCACCAGCAGGGAGAGACCCTCACCCCACGGCAGTTCGGGTGGGGATGGGGAGCGTTCCTGCAGGAGCAGAGCCCTGGATCCCACCCGGAGCTCCCGGGTGGAGATACTGCCCTGCACCCTGGGAGGGATGCGGAGAGGAGTCCCGGGTGGGGAGGGAAGGAAGGAAGGAAGGAAGGAAGGAAGGAAGGAAGGAAGGAAGGAAGGAAGGAAGGAAGGAAGGAAGGAAGGAAGGAAGGAAGGAAGGAAGGAAGGAAGGAAGGAAGGAAGGAAGGAAGGAAGGAAGGAAGGAAGGAAGGAAGGAAGGAAGGAAGGAAGGAAGGAAGGAAGGAAGGAAGGAAGGAAGGAAGGAAGGAAGGAAGGAAGGAAGGAAGGAAGGAAGGAAGGAAGGAAGGAAGGAAGGAAGGAAGGAAGGAAGGAAGGAAGGAAGGAAGGAAGGAAGGAAGGAAGGAAGGAAGGAAGGAAGGAAGGAAGGAAGGAAGGAAGGAAGGAAGGAAGGAAGGAAGGAAGGAAGGAAGGAAGGAAGGAAGGAAGGAAGGAAGGAAGGAAGGAAGGAAGGAAGGAAGGAAGGAAGGAAGGAAGGAAGGAAGGAAGGAAGGAAGGAAGGAAGGAAGGAAGGAAGGAAGGAAGGAAGGAAGGAAGGAAGGAAGGAAGGAAGGAAGGAAGGAAGGAAGGAAGGAAGGAAGGAAGGAAGGAAGGAAGGAAGGAAGGAAGGAAGGAAGGAAGGAAGGAAGGAAGGAAGGAAGGAAGGAAGGAAGGAAGGAAGGAAGGAAGGAAGGAAGGAAGGAAGGAAGGAAGGAAGGAAGGAAGGAAGGAAGGAAGGAAGGAAGGAAGGAAGGAAGGAAGGAAGGAAGGAAGGAAGGAAGGAGGGAGGGAAGGAGGGAGGGAGGGAGGGAAGGAAGGAAGGAAGGAAGGAAGGAAGGATGGATCCCACCACATCCCAGGAAGTACAGACACTTCCCAGGAAGGAATCCCACCCCACCCCAGGAAGGGATGGAAGCTGCTCCAGCCCTCCCAGGTGTTTGGCAGCCTGTGGGCCGTGACCTGCTCCAGAGCTATTCCTATTCCAACCTCCACCCCCAGCAGCTAATTCCCTTTAATTAACTGATTAAAGGTAATCAGCTGGTGTGGTGGGAGGAGAACAGGAATGCCTCCTGGGGAGTTTGGGTGCCCATCAGGGACTCTACGAAGGTGCCGGGTGAGCCCCTCTTCCCAACGCTCCCCAATCCCATTGGATCCATCTGGGTCCTTTTTGAGTCCAAGGGGGAAACGCAATGGCCCCTTTGGGATGAGGGGGATGGAACCCACCCCAGCCCCACAGAGAGGGGCCTGGATAAACCTGCCCTGCCCTGCGAGTCGGGGAATTCAACAGCAGCTCCATGTCTCCATGGGGAAGGAGGTGATCTAATGAGGGTAATTAGGGTGATTGAGCCCTGGGTAATGGAGCTCCCAGCAGAACCCACAGTTCCCTGCTCCGACACACCACAAACGGTAATTTTGCATAATAAAACCAGGTAATTTTGCATAATAAACGTGTCACCCACATCTGCAGCGATTCCGTTCCTCGCCAGGTTCAGGCTCCCTCCTCCCCAAATGGTTTTCAATCCCTGCTCCAGCCTGAGCATCCCGGCTGGAGCCGACAGACACGATCCCGGGATGGGGACACCCTGGATTCTCTCGGCTGTGGAGCCGTGGGTGGCACAGGGATCGGTGCCAGGGAAAACCCAGGGAGCTGTGACGAGGGCTGGGGCTGTGTGGGGGCACAGGGTGCCAACTGGGTGCCACCAAGCCCATCCCAGGCTGTGCCGTGCCCTGGGCTGGGTGACACAGGAGCTCGTGCACCACGGGAGCCTCATCTCCCAGCACAAGGTCCTCTCCACCTGCCACTGGTGGCACCTGGAGTGGGAACGGGGGAGGCTCCCAGCCCTGCCAAAGCACCGGGATGAGTGCGGGCAGGCACCCAGGGATGAATTCTGGCCAGCTGATGCCTTCCCAGGCCACGTGCTGCAGCTGGAACCTCCCTGGGGAGCCCCAGGCGTGTGCTCCCCCAGGGCCCTGGGTGCCTGTGGATCCTCTCCTTCCCACCACAGCTTGGCCAGGGAGGGAGGTGGAAAACTTCAGGACACCCTGGGACCCCTCACGAGGGACCCCCAGCCCGTGCTGAGGCCTTGCACGGAGGTGATCTGGATGTTTTCCACCATCCCTGCAGAATGGGAGCACCGTTGGGATTCTCCAGCGCGGTGGCTGTCACCACGACCCTGTGACAAAACCCCTGCCCTCGGGAAGCTGGCAGGGAGGGGACCGAAAGCCAAAGGGGGAAGAAATCCGTGCAGGCACCCTGGGACCAGAGGCATGGCTGGAAAATTGTATGGAGTAGAGCGGATCCAACAGCCCTGGGCTGAGCCAGGGGCTGGAATTGCCTCCCTGGGAGCTGAGGACAGAGCAGGGCTGGGGTCCCATCCCGTCCAGGGCCCAGAGCACCTGGCCAGGTCCGGAATGGGTGCCAGAGCTCCTCCAGCTGAGCCAGGAGCTGAACCCCAAGGTTTCCTCCTACAACCAAACCCCAAGAGCTTCCCCAGAGCACCCCTGCTCTGCCTCCCAGCATCCCAGGCCGGGAAGAAATGCTGATTCCCTGGATTTAAAAAGTGAGAATCTGGCTCGGCCACCACCTTACCCCTTCCCAAACCTCCTGCAGATGAGGGGTGGGGACAGGGGGACAGGGCAGGGCCGTGCCCGTTTGTGCCAGCAAGGACTGAGGTGTCCCTTGGTGGACACCCCAAGGTCATGGGCTGGGAGCATTTGGGGTGAGCGTGGGACATCGTGCCTCTGCCACCTCCTCGGTGGCACTGCCACCCAGCCAGGGGACAGGAGCCAGCTCCGGGGACCAGAGGGACCCGATCCAAGCATCTGCAGGGGCAAGCTGCCAAAATGATGCCCTGAAGGCAGGGAGGAGGGGCTGTCCCTGGGGGAAGCCCTTTCCTCCCGGGAGGAAGCACCAGGAAATGTGTGTCCCCTGCACGGGGGGGCTCAGCCCTGGGGGGACTCTCCATGCCTGGGGCCCCCCGCAGCTCCCCGGGCCCAAATCATCCGGGAAGCTCCAACCCGGGAAGCCGAGGGCTGGAGCTGGGGTGGGGGGAGAAGGTGGTGGCTGAGAGGAAGATGGGGCAGGGGGCAAGGTGGAGGGGGCAGTGGTGACCCAGGACATGCAGGGCGTGACAGAGGTGCCGCCGTGGGGGTTGACCTGAAGTGCCCACTCTGAGACAGACGAGCCTCGCTCGGTGCCTGAGCGCTGCTCCCCCAAATCCCCCTCGGAGCCCCCCGCCCCTGGTGGGGTGGGCCCAGACACCCCAAACCCTCGAGAGCCGCCCCACCACAGCTGCTGCAAAGTTTCATCCCCCAAAACCCACCTGTCCCCGAGGCCACCGCCATCCCCTGACCCTCCGGCCTCTCCCCTTCCCAGGGAGGTGCCAAGGACGGGCGCCTCCTTCCCGGGGTGGGCACCCAGTCCCCGGGGTGGGCACCTGCTCCGCCGCCCCGGGGAGCACCGGGCACCCTCCGCGGTGGCCCAGGGCCTCGGTGCCACCACGTCACCTGCGCCCAGCAGCCGCCGGCCGCTCACCTGGTGCCAGCGGCGATGCCGGTGCCGAGGCCGGTGGCGATGGTGACACTGACGCTAATGCCGGTGCCGGTGCCGGGGGTGATGCCGGTGCCGGTGTTGATGCTGATTCTGGTGTCAGTGCCGGTGCCGGGGGTGATGCCGGTGCCGGTGTTGATGCTGATTCTGGTGTCAGTGCCGGTGCCGGGGGTGATGGGGATGTCGGTGCCGGGGGTGATGCCGGTGCCGGTGTTGGTGCTGGTTCTGGTGTCAGTGCCGGTGCCGATACCGGTGGTGATGCCGCTGTCGGTGCCGGTGGTGATGCCGCTGTCGGTGCCGGTGGTGATACCGGAGCTGGTGCCGGTGCCGATGGTGATGTCGGTGCCGGTGCCGGTCCCAGCCCGGCTGCCGGGGGAAGGATGCTCCGCGCTCGGCAGGAGCCGCGGGGAAGCCTCCGGCTCCAGGCGGCCCTGGGGCACCCGGGGCCGAGCCGCCGCCGCCGCCGCCCGCCCAGCGCCGCCGCTCCCGCCCGGCCCGGCCCCCGCTCCGCGCGGGGGGGACCCAGCGCCGGCCCCGCCCGCCGCCCCCCCGCTCCCCCCGCCGCCGGGGCCGCCCCTCGGCCCCCCCCGGGCTGCTGTGTCCCCGCGTCCCCCCGCGCTGAGACAGGGAGGGGGCTGGGACATCGCCCCGGGTCCCATCTCCCCCCAGGCTCCGTGTGCCTCTGCATGCGCGGCCCCTCTTGGACCCCCAGCCCGGGCGGGGGTCGCAGTCCGGCGTGGCCACCAGCCCTGCTCGGGGAAAATGGGAATTTTCCCCCAGATTTCCTCTGGATTCGGCTCCTCGGCTGCAGGAGCCCCACGGCCCCAGGGGGGTGGGCTGGGGGGGCTCTTCTCGCCCACCAGGACAGCCTGACCCCAGCCCACGCAGCTCCATTTAGCGCAGCCCCAACCAATTGTCAGGCTCCAAATCTTGGGAAAAATAAAGAATTGCAAAATCTGTGGCTGCACCCGAGTGGCATGTGGCGGGTGGGGGAGGGGGCGGGGGGCTGGGAGACCCTGAATGCGGCTGGAAAATCCAGCGGATCACGGCACAGCCCCGCGCTCTGCCCTGCACGGGGACCGTCCCCGCTGCAAGGACGCGGAGCAGATGCCACCGGCTGCTCCTGGCCTGACACCGGTGTCACCTTCAGGGAGGGACACGGCCAACGCCGAGGGTGGGAGATGGGGGTTCCCACCCCCACCCCGGAGCTGGGTCAGGGCAGCGAGGTGGGAGAGGCTCCGTGAGCAGAGAGGGAATTGAAATCCACTGGAATTCGCACCCAGGAGAAGTCTCCACCTCCCAACGCTTCCATCGGAGTCCCTGCAACCGGGAAACGGTGGGGGTTTGGTGAGAGGCTCCAAAATGTCCCTCCCGGCCCTGCAGGTGGCTGTCCCCAGGGCTGGGGGAGCGGGCCGTGCTTTGGGGAGGGACACTCCTGGGGACGGGGTCCCTGCTCCCCACCCCGCCCCGGGACGCTGCTCCCAGCGCGAGTGGGGCTGGGCGATCCCAAATTCCCGGCTCTGGCCAAGCTCCTCTCCCTGCTGCTGGCGAGGGGCGATGCTCAGCACGTGCAGCGAGGTGTCCGTGCTGTCCCCTCCGCCCGTGGGCCGCGGGGACGCCGCGGTGGCCGCTCCAGGCACAGCCGGTGCTGACGGGAGGTGCTGCCCCGACCCCCGCCCCCACCAGCGGGACAGCCCAGGGGACAGCCACACCGGAGCCACCAGGACACGGCCGGCGCTGCTCTCCGTCCCCCAAAATCCCGGGAGGGGCTGCACCCCCGTGGCCGACAGCCGGGGGAGGGACATTCGTGGCGCTGCTCGCTCACGCGTGGTGACGGGCGAGTGGCAGCTCCCGCGCGGCCGCCGGGGAGCGGAGCCTTCGCCAGCCGCTATTTTTAGCTGCTCACGCTCCGCTTTCTCCTTGACTGTCTCCCCTCTCCCGAGCAGTCGCGGGCCGAGCAGCGGCGATGTTTATCCTGCCTGGCACCCGATCGGATGTGACACGGCTGTCGCGGGCCGAGGGACGGCTGCTGTCCCTCCGCTCCTGGAGGCGGCTGGGAGCGAGGGGGGAGGTTGTGGGGACGGGGAGGGAAGCCCGGAGTGATTCGGAGCACCTTGGAGAGCTCTCCCTTTCTCCCGGTCCATCCCCGGGGATGCTCTGCCCTGGGACAGCTGAAGGGCAGCCACGCCGCGTCCCCACTCCCCCAAGGCTGAACGTTCCCCTCTCCCTGTGTGATCCTTTGGGGATGGGAGCTGAGGAAACTGAGGCACACAGGAGGTGTGCGAGTCCCTCCAATCCCACCAGTGTGGTGCTGACATGGAATAACCTCTCCCAGCCTACCTGCGTCCAGGCCGTGCTGAGCACCAGGAGCCCACAGCCCCAGCTGGAGCTCACAGAACTCGGGTACAAACCCCAGGGATTCAGGACAGCAGCTGCCAAGGAAAAAATTATTCCCTTCTCAGGCAGCCCCCGGTGGGAGCTGGCCCAGGGCGGGGCCGTGGTGCCCAGGGCGGGGCTGTGGTGCCCGGGGCTGCCAGTGTGGGGGAAAAGGCTCCTCTGCTCTTCCTCTGCTCTTTCAGCTCCTGCTCTGGGGCTTTGCAGACCTTGGAATCCTCTTCCCAGGATGCTCCCAGCAGGATGAGTTGCCCTGCTGATGTGGGGCCTCAAATATAGCCTTCGTGCCCTCCCGAGCATTGGGCGAGCCCCTGATTCATCCACCAGGGATGTGAAGCTGTGAGGATGGGCTCAGACCCCTCCCTGCTCTGCCACCTGCTCGAAATCCCATTTTCCCCTAAAAAAGCAGGATCCAGAACTGGGAGGAAATAGGTTTGGGGGAGTCTATTCTCCTGCTGCTGCTGTTGCCCAGCTGCTTTATCCCCCTGGGGCAGGACTAAACCCCACCAACCCCAAGCAGCGACAGGCCTGGGGCAGTTCCCGGCGTGGAGCAGCAGGGAAGGAGCAGAGCTCTTTCCTGTTCCCCTGCCCAGCACTGCGGGCTCTGATCTGGGCTAAAAGTCACTGCTGGGGAGAGCAGCCCCGTGCTGTTCCCCTTTTAGATGCATCTTTCCCATTTCCAGCCCGGCTAAGCCCCTGCTGCCCCACTGGGGACACAGGTGACGTGCGGGAAAGGTCACTGCTGTGCGCGGGGGCTGCGTCAGTCCCTCCACTCAGGTGCTATTTCGGGACATGGGTCACAGGGTTTGGGGACCTGCAGGTTGTTCCCTGGCTGGGCGCTGGGACTTTCCATCAGCTCCAGCAGGACACGACCCCCAGGCCGCCCCTGGAGGGATGGAGGTGGCTCCTGAGGGATGGATCCGCAGGAATTCCTGCTCAGCCCTGGGGGAAAGCCTTCCTGCCCGTGAGATCTCGGGGGCCGAAGGCAGCCAGAGCATTTCCTTGCCTGGAGGATTTCAAACCAGAGGGAAAATGCCAGCAAAGATCTCCCAGGGAGAGGATTTGTCACCAGGCAGGCTGGGGCGTCACACTGAGACGAGAGTCTGGACATCTCCGTGCTGCAGCAGTGCCCTTCCCAGGCAGCCTCCGAGCTCCAGGACTGCCATCTGGATCCCAGTGTGCTGCTCCGCCCTGTCCTTCACAGGGCACAAGGATTCTGCAGCTCCATCTGCCCCCAGGACGTGATGGAGATTTTGGAGATCTTCCCCCCGCGGCGTGTGCCCAGCCCAGAGCATCCTGCCATGGTGGGGGACAGCACACGAGCTGTTTTTCCTATTTTTATCCCCAGTTTCAAGCCGCCAGGGCAGCTGGAATACCTGCAATGAGTTGCACAGGTCTTTGCAACTCGTCTGCAGCCTCGCTGTCCCTGGCAGAGTGGAAAATTTCAACCCAAACAGTGATTTGTTGTTGTTTTTGCGGCAGCAGAAGCTCCTTCCTGACCCAAAGGTGAGGTGGATCCCGCAGCCAGATGCAATCCCAGCCCGAGGCTCATCCTGCTGCCAGTCCACCACAGAAACTGTGGAAAAAAGAGGCATTGAATGACTCAAAGTGCCTCTCTTGGGGCTCAGCCACCGAAATATTCATCCCCCGCCCTGGTGGGCCAGCGGAACGTGCAAATTATTTCTGGGAATTAGTTCAGGAAACCACCTTGCCTGTGCATTGGCTCTGACATTGGCTTAAATCCCACATTTCTGGGCAGCAGCCTGGAGTGCACAGGCAGCAGTGAGCCCGGGCAAGGTCAGCACAGCTCGGAGCGGCACAGGAGGGCTTGGGAAGGGCGGGGCTGGGGTGGGATTTGCCCAGCTCCTGCTTTAAGGGGCCAGATCAGGGCGCCGAGGGGAGTGTTGGGAGGAAAGGTGTGCTGGAGTTAACCGAGCAGAAAGCCAGCATCCCAAAAAATGTGTTCCTGTGCAAAAAAAAAGAAGCGCTCAAATCTATTCTTCACGCTCCAGTAACTTCCAGATGCCTGGATGGGGATGTGGAGCCTCCCAAACACCTCACGGCTCGCGGGAGCGGCTCGTCCCCTGTCCCCTGCACACACAGGGGGACAACTCGGGGATTTCACCAACCCCCCAGATTTCAGCCCTGACTGCCCAGCTGAGCGCAGGGGTGCTGCAAAGCATCCCCAAATCGGTGCCAAGTCCCCAGCTGGGTGGCCAGGGAGTGGCCGCAGGCCGCGACTCCGAGCTGGGGGCTGCGGGCACTGCCTGCAGCACCTCCCGCAACCGCGGGGATTTGTGCAAAGCTCCCAGCGCCCGGGTTGGGCTTTTTTTATCCCTGGCTGCTCTTACGTTGACATTCTTAGCTGTGCCACTGGCTCCAGCGCTGCTCGCTAACCCCTTTTACAGGCGGCTAAATATAGCCCAGGCAGCCAAGCAAAATCTGCTCGGCACGGCCACGTGGGGCTCGGCAGCGCCGCCGCAGCCACGCCGGGCCGGGGGGGCTGCCAGCACCGGGGGGGCACGGCCGGGTCCCCGCTGGTGGCATCTGTCACCCCGCGGTGCCTCGGCGCCGTCCAGGTGAGCGCTGATGCTCACGATGGCTTCTCCCCGCCCGGGTGCGCCCGTTCCGCTCCCACCCCGAGGTTTGGGGGGTTCTCGCACCCATCTGGAGCATCTGGAGTTGGTTAGGACCCCTGACCCTGGCAGAACACGGTGTGAAAGGCCGGCTGGCTAACAAAAACCCGGTGTGGCTAACAAAAACCCGGTGTGGCTAACAAAGAACGGCTCCGGGAGCCCGCGGGGTGCAGGGAGCGAGCCCCAAAGCCAGGGAGGAACTGCTTGGGCTCACCTGCACCCCGCAAAGGCTCTGCGGAGCGGGGACAGAACTCGGGGATGGGCTCAGCTCGGCTCCTGCCTCTCCTGTCCAAGAGCGATATTTCCGCCGGAGCCATGAACTCATTAAGCAGACACTGATCTAATTGTCTCCACGCCGCCACTTGTGAGGGTATTTTTTTCCTTCTCTTTTTGGTTTTAACTGGCGAGAACGAGGTGAAAGGCCGAGCGGAGAAGTCTAATTGGATCCCCACGGCTCATTAGCCATTTCTCCGAGAGGGAGAATCGTTAAGGCTGCAAATGAAGAGGCTCGGAAACCGCACGTGCCTCGGGCAGCTCTCCCAAATTTCCATCCTCATGGCTCCTGTGTATCCAGCAGGAAGTGGAGATGTCCTGTCAGCCAGGGGAATGCATGGAGGGGCTTGGGGGGCTCCAGATGGAGTTTGGAGGAAGGCTGGTGGCTTTGGGTGACTGTGGACACCAGGAAAGGCAATTGAGGGCTCAAATCCAGAGCTGGGCTGAGGATCGGAGCGGGAGCGCCCAGAAGGGAATGGAAGCATCAGCTCCTCGTGCCAGGGCGACCAAGGACACCTTCAGAGCAAGGCCTCACCCTGCTGCTTCCTCCTGCAGGTTCCCTCCCCCTCCACCTCTGGGACTTCCTCGGGGAAGAAATGCAGCTCACGGTGCAGTAATCCCCCAAATTTTCCAGCCCATGAGAGAGCCAGCGGTTGTGGCAGCACAGAATCGCTGCTGTGACAGTGCCATCCATCACCAGCCAGGCGGCTGGGCACCGCCAGGAGAAAGACAAACAGCATCTGTCCGAGCTCAGCAGGGAAACGCCGCAGCTTTCCCAGCCCGTCCCTGTGTCTGGGAGCCCAGGACAAATCAGGATTCAAGGACAGCATTTCCTGGCCTCACAGCTCTTCACCCTCCTGGCTGGGAGAGGCTGTGGGAAGAAGACCCCAGCACGATGACAAGGGGCAGGTTTGGTGATGGCCCCATGGCAGCTCCCCATCATCCCAGTGGCCTTTGAGACACCTCAGACTGGCAAAAGGTGCTTGAAGAGGGTCCCAGTGGCTCAGGAAGCAACGCCAGAGGGTGGGAAGCCGTCAGGAAACTCAAAGGATTTTTTGGGGCTCCCTCGGGCTCCAGGGCTGGGCTGCTCGCAAGGGCTGAGCCCCAGGGAATGGGCACGGCCCCGAGGCTGCCAGGGATGCACAGGGTGGGATTGTTGGGGGGTCTGGGCAGGGACAGGGTGGGACTGGATGATCCTTGTGGGTCCTTTCCAGCTCAGGATATTCTGTGATTCTGTGATTCTGTGATTCTGTGATTTGAGATGTTCTGGGCTGGGAGGATGGGAAGGTCCTGGTGAACAGAAAGGACACAAAAGGAGCCCAAACACAGAAGGTTCTGCAGATTCCTGCAGTGCTTCTCCTGAAAATCATCGCACTCACTTCGCCTGGCTCTGAGTCCCAGCTCCCGTGACCCTGAACACCCTGACTGGATGCAATTAAAGGCCGAGCAATTGCCCATTGCTCCCGTGTCTCTGTTTATTACGGAGGAGCTTAGTGGAAAACTAATTCCCTGACTGCCTCAGAGGCATCCTCGGGCTGGGGGAAGGGAGATGCTTCCATCTCACTCCTGCATTCATCCTTCCCATCCCAGGCTGGCTTTGTTCCTGTCCCCATTCCCACCTGGAGCTGCAAACCCCAAGGGAGGCAGCAGAGCTGAGCAAAAGCCCTCGGGGGGCTCCATTCCTGCCCCTCCTTGCAGCACAGGGTGGGCAGGGGGACCCCCGAGCTCCCCAAAGCACCCCAAACCCGAGCCTGGGATGTGCCTGATCGCAGCTGGGGCTGAGGAGAAGGGTCCTGTGTGCCCTAAATCCCATCTGGGAGCCCCAAAGGCAGGACCCCCCCACAGAGCAGGGGTTCTCAAACCCATCACCCCAAAAATGCACCTGGAGCCACGGCTGCACTTCCCTGCATCAGACAATGCTCTGGAGAGCACGGATGGGTTTAGCCGGTTTTCCAAATACAGACCCAATTATTAATTATTATTAATTGCTCTAATGTAGGTTTATCCATGACTAGCAGGGCTCGGGAGCAGCAATTCCTGCCGGCTGCACCCACGGCTAAGCTGGTATTGTCCCAGATACAGTCACATGAGAGCATTTGTTTTCCCGGGCCGAGGGCATCCCTGGCAAGCTGCTCCTGGCCCTGCTCCCCCAGCCCCATAACCCCCCACGGCGGGGAGAAATGGGGCCCTGAGCCCTAGTGAACCATATTTTAGGTTTTAGGCACCCTGAGCCCTGTGAACCACACGCTGAGGGGAAGGTGCCTCGGGGATGCTGAGGGATGCAGGAGAAGAAGCAGAAGGAGAGGCAGAGGAAAACCCAAAGGTGTTCTGTTGGGATCCATGGACAGGGGTGCTCCCAGCAGTGCTGGAGGCAGCACCATGGCCCTGAGCTCTCCACATCACACATTTCCCGGTCCTCATCTCCCTGTGTGCAGGGTGATGGGAAACTCGTCTGTCCGGAGCCCTGTCACTTGTGCCACTGCTGTCACACTGCTGTCACATCGCTGGGACCCGCCCAGCCCAGGGCAGCCCGCGCTGCCCACAGCCCCTCCCCAAAAGGGGACACCCAAAGGGGACACCGAGGGGCTGCTGCTGGAGGTGGCGGCAGTGGGGTGGCCAGGTGGGGGACAGCCCTGCCAGGCGGGTGGGGACCCTGTCCCTGCTGGCAGCCGTGCCCTGCTTGGCCCCGCGGAGCGGCAGGGACCGAGCCCGGGGCCCGTGCCGTGTCCGGCAGTGCGCGCACCGCCCTCACTCCGGCACTGCCATCTGGTGGCACCGTCAAAGGGACCAAGGGACAGTGACGGGTCCCTCCTTGTCCCTCCGGGGTGCATGGAAGGATCCCTGCCCCTGGCGTGCCAGCGGGCTCACGTGCCTGCAAGGACAGCGGGACCGAGGGGACAAATACCTGTCTGGGAAATTTGCCCTCCCGGAGAGCACAGGGACTGAGGGACATTCCCGCTGCGGATGTCACAGGGCCCTGACACCCAGCCAGGAGGCGATGGACGCTGCCAGACCCCCTCCCCCCTCCCCGGGGGCTGTGTCAGAGCCACCCCTCGTGTCCCCATGGTCTGTCACTGCCACACCCGTGCCCGGGGCAGGATGTCCCCGCACACGGCCCAGCGCCTCCGGAAAGAGGAGAAACCTGAGCCTGCTGAGATCAGGGAGCAGTTTTCGGTGCTGACCTCACCCAGCCAGCACCTTTGGGGAGCCCACAGAGGCTCAGACAATCCTTTATTAATTTGTGCCACCTGCTGATCCGGAGCCAAACCCCGGAGCTTCACTTCTGGAGCAAAAAGTGTGACACCTTCCTCTTCCTCAAGGACACAGGGGACATGTGGCCCCAGCCCCGTGCCCCCAAGTCTGCTGCTGTCACATACTCATGTCCTTTCTCCTCTGTCTAAATTTAGGGTCTGGAAGCGGGCTGGCACACCCCGGCTTATCCCAGCCCCTGAATTATGCATGGCAGCAGCAGAGCAGCACTCATCGCCCTGGGAGGACCTGCCGGGCTCCAGCTGGGCAGGAGGAGTGGGGAAAATCTGTGCTGTGGACCCTGAGCCAGGCCTGGCCCTGCAGGGGAGGGGGTTCAGGCTGCTGGGTCTGCTGGGCATGGTGGGAATGCTGGGAACAGTGGGAATGCTGGAACGGGAAGCTGTGCAGTCAAATCCAGCAAGAAGGGCTCCTACAGGAGGAAAAGGGGTCCAGGGATCCTGTGGGGGGATGGCTGGAGCAAGGAATTCAGACTCTTGGTGGAAGAGGATCGGCTCAGGGGATGCTTCAGCAAGCTGGGTGTGTTCAGTGCAGCCCAGGACAGCTCTCACCTCCCGCAGCAGGGACACCTCAGGCGCTGCCTCGTGTTCCCCCCGGTGCCCCCCAGCACCCCCAGGGCCTTCCCCAGAGCTGTTCTCCAGTGGCTCCCACCCCATATTGGAGTCTGGCATTGTTCTGCCCAGGGGCAGAACTTTGCCATTCATTGTCCTTGTGGAGCTTGATGAGGATCCAGTCATCCTCCCAGGGCCTAGAGGGGCTCCAGGAGAGGGACTGGGGACAAGGGATGGAGGGACAGGACACAGGGAATGGCTTCCCACTGCCAGAGGGCAGGGATGGGTGGGATATTGGAGAGGAATCCTTCCCTGTGAGGGTGGGCAGGCCCTGGCACAGATTCCCGGAGAAGCTGTGGCTGCCCCTGGATCCCTGGCAGTGTCCAAGGCCAGGCTGGACAGGGTTTGGAGCAGCCTGGGTCAGTGGAAGGTGTCGCTGCCATGGCAGGGGTGGGATGGGATGAGCTTTGAGGCTCCTTCCAACCCAAACCACTCTGGAATTCCATGACCCTTCCCGCGGGCTGCCTCTAACTCAGGAAGGGCTCCTGGCCGTCCCCCCAGGCCCCAGGTGGGTCCCAGAGCCCCCAGCCCGGCCCGTCCTCGCGATGTGGGTGGGGTCCCCTCGGTGGGTCCGAGGAGCGACAAAGGGGGACAGAGCGGGGATGGAGGAGGATGAAAGGGACACGGAAAGGGATGGAGGGACATGGAGAGGGGGTGGAGTGAGGATGGAGCAGCAACGCAGGGACCCCCCTGCGGCCGGGAGGGGCCCGGACCCTCCTTCGCTCCCCCCCGCCGCCGCAGGGGCCGCCCCGGGGGAGGTGCGGCGGGAGCGGCCGCCCCGAGCTGCCCGGGCCGGGCGGAGCCAGCGCGGCGGCGGAGAGCACCGGGAACCGGGAGAGCGATCCGGGAGCGCGGTCCGGGAGCGGCGGCAGCACCATGGGGGCCTGTCTCGGGGTGTGCTCCTTGCTCAGCTGCGTGAGTGCCCGCCCGGGGCGGGGGCAGCCGCGATGCTGCGGGGCCGCAGCGGCGGGCGCGGCCCGGGGCGGGCGAGGCGCGGCTGCGGCGGGGCCGGAGCAGGGTCCGGGGAGGCCCGGGGGGGGCTGAGGGACACCCGAGGATGTGCCCCGGTACACCCGGACCTGGGGGGTCAAGGGATGCCAGGAGGGTGATGCAGGGTACCCACCCCTGTGTGCGCAGGGGGGTACAGGGGACCCCGGCAGGACACACCGCTGTGTTTGGGGGGATGCAGGGGACCCCCGGGGGATGCACACCTGTGGACATGGGGGATGTGGGGAAGGCCCAGGGATGTATCTGGGGGGAATCAGGAGGTGCATCCCGCAGTGCCTGGAGAGATGTGGGGGATACCCGGAGCAGGGCATCCCACTGCATCCGGGGGATCCATGGGACACAGAGTGTTCACTCCAGAGAACTCTGGGGCTCGTGAACATCGCGGGGAGGGGAATGGGGAGGGGAATGGGGCGGGCGGTGCCCCCCAGGGCACTCGGGGGATGTGGGAAGGCAGAGCAGTGATGTCCTGCTGTACCTGGAGGAGTGGGGGGGTCCTGGCCCTGCCATGGAACGAGGGGCTGGGGGTCCTGCCTGGTCCTCACTGCCGAGCCCCAGAGTGAGGATGGAGTAAGAGCAGAAGCTGGGACAGGGGTGCAGGGTCTGTGTGTGGGATGCCCTGGCCCAGGGCAGGGGCAGGGGGTGTGATTTGGGGGCTGAGGGAAGGGGCAGGGTGTGTGATTCGGGGTGCCCTGGTCCAGGGTGTGTGATTTGGGGGCCCAGGGCAGGTGCAGGGTGTATGATTTGCGGTGCCCTGGCCCATGGTATGTGATTCGGGGTGCACTGGCCCAGAGTGTGTGATTTAGGGGCGCAGGGCAGGTGCAGGGTCTGTGACTTGGGGTGCCATGGCCCATGGTGTGTGATTTCAGGGCCCAGGGCAGGAGCAGGATATATGGTTTGGGGTGTCCTGGCCCATGGTGTGTGATTTGGGGTGCCCTGGCCCAGAGTGTGTGATTTCGGGGCCCAGGACAGGAGCAGGGTGTATGGTTTGGGGTGTCCTGGCCCATGGTGTGTGACTCAGGGTGCTGTGCCCTGTGCCATGGCATGTGTGGCTCGGCTGACGCAGGCACCTGCCCACAGCAGCACTTCCTGCCCTGGCGGTGCCTCACCTGCGGGCACGGGGCCAGGGCAGGGCTGTGGAACCAGCCCCAGAGCTGCCGGCCTGGAAACCTGGAAATGGGACCTGTTTTGCAACTTGACCTCGGAGTGCTGGAGCGTTCAGAAATGTGGGATTGCAGGGAGGGTGGTCTGCAAGGCCCCCCCTCTGTAACACATCCCTGTACTTTTCCTTATGGGCAAAGCAGGGAATTCCTCCAGAGTGGGGCTGTGGAGGTTTCTGGATGAATTCTGGATTTTTTTCCACCAAAAACTGTTGTGGCTCAGGCCGTGGTAACAGAGCAGAGTCGCTGTATAAGTTTAATTTTCTTGTTCCTTCCAATGGAAGTTGTTGATGAAGGGGCTGTTTTAGCACAGGTCTGAGCTGAAGAGCTACAATACTGAAAAAACCCAAAACCAAACTGAACAACCCCCTTAGTCTGTGTAATTTATTATTATTTTTTTAATTTTTTTTTTTTTAACAAGAACATCCTGACTAACTCCTTCTGCTCTGCCTGCATCCCTTGAGTCACAGCACCATGAGATTGCCAAGCCTTTTCTTCAACACTTTCCCACTAAAACCCTAAAACAAGCTGTTCCTGAGTGAAACTTTGCATCACAAAGGAAAATTTCTCTTCCCCTGCCTCCAGTGTTTTCCAAACTCTGGTACCAGGTTTGGTACTGATTAACCTCCCTGCTCGTTAATTTGGCAGCAGACAAACACCAGTTGTTCGGCATTGCATTGGGTTGACTCACTCTCGGTATTCTTGGGCCTGCCGGGGTGAAGGCAGCTCACAGATGTGGTGTTGGGGTGGGGTTGGGGTGGTGTAAGTGGGGCAATGTTGGGGTGGTATCGGGTTGGTGGTGTGGGATGGTGCTGTTGGGGTGATGTTGGACTGCTGTAGTTGGGCTGATGGTGTGGGTTGGTGTTTTTGGGATGATGTCGGGCTGGCGTTGGTGTAGGGCTGTTGTACTTGGGCTGGTGGAGCTTGGGCACTTTGTTGAGGTGCTGTTGTTGAGGGGCTGTTGTTGAGGGGCTGTTGTTGAGGGGCTGTTATACTGGTGCAGTTAGGATCATGGAATTGGGGTGGTGTAGTTGGGTTGGTGGTGTGGGTCAGTGCTGTTGGGGCAACGTTGGGTGAGTGCTTCTGGGTTGGTGTTGTAGTTGGGGTGATGGAATTGGGGTGGTGTAGTTGGGTTGGTGGTGCAGGTTGGTGTTGGCCTGGTGGAGTTGAGTTGGTTGTGTTGGGCTAGTGTTGGAGTTGGGCTGATGGTGTGGGTTGGTGTTGGGGTGGGTTTGGACTGATGGAATTGGGCTGATGGTGTGGGTTGGTGTTTTTGGGGTGATGTTGGGCATTGGTGTAGGGCTGTTGTACTTGGGCTGGTGGAGCTTGGGTGCTGTTGTTGAGGGGCTGTTGTTGAGGGGCTGTTGTACTGGTGTAGTTGGGATCAAGGAATTGGGGTGGTGTAGTCGGGTTGGTGGTGTTGGGGTGGTGTTGGGTGGGTGGTTTTGGGTTGGCCTTTTTGGGGTGATGTTGGGCTCATGGTGTTGGGCTGGTGTAGTTCATGTTGGGCTGGTGTTGGTGTAGTTGGGCTGTTTTTGGGGTGAAATTGTTGGGTGGAATTTGGGTGCTGTTTTTTGGGGTGCTATTTTTGAGGGGCTGTTGTTTTTGGAGTGCTATTTTTGGGGAGCTGTTGTTGGATGCTGTTGTTTTTGGGGTGTTGTTGGTGGGTGTTGTTGGGTTGCTTTTTTTGAGGTGCTGCTGTCAGGTACTGTTGTTTGGTGCTGTTTTTGAGGTTCTGTTTCTGGGTGCTGTTTTTGGGGTTCTGTTTCTGGGTGCTGTTTTTGGGTGCTGTTGTTGGGGTGCTGCTGTCAGGTGCTGGTTTTGGGTGCTGGTTTTGGGGTGTTGGTTTTTTCCCAGTGCCCTTGGACTCCTATGGTGTTTCCCTGGATTGTCCAGCTCTGGCCACACTCCCCCGGCCCCAGGCCTGGAGGGATCTGAGCAGCGCTGACCGTGAGCGGGCCTGGAGGCGAGCTGGACTGACGGAGGAAGTCACAGTGAAACCGGAGAGTTTAATCATCCACCAGCACTGCAAACCGACACTTCCTCATTAACCCCTGCTCTCCCTCGCTGCTTTTTCCATCCCGTTCTTTGGCCCTTGGCCGTGCTCACATTTCTGGGCATCTTTAAAAACCTTCGGGAGGAGATTCAGAGTGTCCAGCACTGCTAGGAGGGCTTTCCTTGCTCTTAACCCTTGTTTTTTAAAGAAAAAGGCAGAAATTATGAGGTGCCCATGCAGGAGGAGGGATCATCGTTCAGTGGGGTACCCTAAAAGGGCAGCAGAAGCCATGGAAAAGGTTCCTGGTGCCACAGGACTCCCGGAGCAGGTCAGTGGGATGGAGATGTTGTATCCCATTACCTCAGCGGCTGCAAGAGCCTGTGGAACCTGAAATACAATCATGGAGTTTGGTTGTGGGAGACTCATCCCAGAAAATAAATTTCCAGGGAAGCTGTGGGCTCCCAAAAACCTGAGTGAGTCCAGAGAGGCCCTGGAGCTGCTCCAGGGCTGGAGCCCCTCTGCTCTGGAGCCAGGCTGGGAGAGCTGGGGGTGCTCACCTGGAGAGGAGAAGGCTCCAGGGAGAGCCCAGAGCCCCTGGCAGGGCCTGAAGGGCTCCAGGAGAGCTGGAGAGGGACTGGGGACAAGGGATGGAGGGACAGGACACAGGGAATGGCTTCCCACTGCCAGAGGGCAGGGCTGGATGGGATCTTGGGAATTAGGAATTGTTCCCTGGGAGGGTGGGGAGGGGTGGGATGGAATTGCCAGAGAAGCTGTGGCTGCCCCTGGATCCCTGTGAGTGTCCAAGGCCAGGCTGGAGCAGCCTGGGACTGTGGGAGGTGTCCCTGCCGTGGCAGGGGTGGGATGGGCTGGTCCGAACCCCCAAATCCACAACTTCCTAAACAACACCAAACCTCGTGATTTTCTGGGCCAGATCTGGTGATTTTGGGACTGGTGCTTTTTGTTTCCATTGGCACTGAAGGGAGAGGAGCTGGATGGAGCACTGAGGTGCTTTCCTACATCAGGTGAAATAATGCAGTAACTCTGCATTTAAAGTGATTTTTGTTGTTGTTCCCTATTTTTTTTTTTTAATTTGAAGGGAAATACAGCAACGCTGGTGAATTTTAATGCACTCTGATGCACGTGGTGCATTTAATGAGGCTGAAATGAAGCAGTCTCTAATTGAAAGCCATTTTCCAGTGCTTCCAAGCTGAAAACACGAAGCGATGCCCCTGAGCAGCTCCTGGAGGGGCAGGATGGGAGTCTCCATGGGATACCTGGGGTCTCTCACCCACCCAGCTCCTGTGGGCACCATCAGCTCAGCACAGCTGTTAGTGGGGCAGGGATGTGGGGCTGGGATGGGGGTAAGAGGAGGAAGTCAGGAAGGAGGGGGTTTTTCTCAAATAATGCTGTGCTTATGTTTAAAAAATACTTGAAGCCACTTTCTTTGAGTGATTTGGGGACATCAAAGTGCCGAGGGAGCTGCAGGCTTGAGGTCTTGCTCACACAGCAGCTCCACATCTGGTTTTGGTTTCTGCCACGTCCATCTTTTACACTGATTTCAGCGATGAGAAATACAGATTTGAGTCCATACTGAGCCATCTTTAACTAATCCCCAATGCAGGGCCTGGTTTAGAAGCTCGTGGCCATAATAAACACACAACTCACATCCCCTAAGAGCAGGAGAGAGCAGAGCCCTTCAAGTGTGTCTGGCTGATGTGCCTGGGTGCAGGAGAGGTGTCTTGGTTTGAGAAACAAGTGTCTGCCAAGGAAGGTGGGAACCTTCCTTAGAATAGAGAATGTGAACCCCCTCTCTCTGAATTATAACTTTGGAATCAAGGGCTTTTAGGCAAAGATACGGGGAAAAGGAATAACAGTTCTTTACTAATATTTAGAGCAAGGCAGTAATGCAGAAACAACGGTTTAGATAGACAAAGTCAGAATCCAACCTGCACCCTGTTAGGGTGGTGCTGCAGTGCAGTTCAATGGTGCTGCAGTCCCGTTGGAGTGATGGATGTGCTCTTGTTGAAGTGCTGATCTTGTGGAAAGGTCTCGTCAGTCTCTGGAGGTCCAGTGGTGGCTCCTGAGCTCTTCTCCTCTGGGAATCAGTGGGAAAGGTACCCCGGTGTTGCAGGGTCTCAGTTGATGTGCAGGTGGGAATGTTCAGCTCCTCCCTCTGGGCAGGGCATCTCCCAATGGCTGATGGAATCTGGGAGTCACTCCCGGAGCCCTCGATGGCCATGAGCAGAGATAGCCCCGATGGTGTTAGCAGGGCTGGGCCATGCTGAACACAAAGAACACTGCCCCAGCTGTTTGTAACAGCTTGTGGAGATGGGAATGGAATACAGACTTTAGGTTACACCTTCCATGGAACCTAGGACAAGGAGAGCTGTTCCAAGGGAAGGAGTTCATTCTGCTTTGTCCTTGTGCAGGAAACTCTCAATGGTGTTTGGCTATCAGTAAATTTGGGTTTCCTTAGCTAGGATTCCCTGACAATGGGAGCCCCTGGAGCAGGGAGCGCCTGGCAGCACTGCCCGTGCTGGATTTGGGAAGCCAGGACCCACTGGAGGCTCTCAGGGATGCTGTGCCTCAGTTTCCCTGCCTGTAAAGTGGCCTTTGGAGAGGGGGATGACAGCAGAATGTGGTGCTGATATCAGTGTCTTCCCCGTCCTGGGCTCAACTGAAAGGGCAGCCTGAAGTTATTTTGGGAACCTCATTTTTGTGCAAAAAGGAGGCTCCTGCAGGGCAGGGCTTGCTTTCACTGGACCTTGGCATGGAGCAAAAAACATGAAGGTGTCTCCAGACTCTTGGTGCCATTTTCCACACTGTCTGTGGCTCTTTTGGTTTTCAGCAACCTTTTTGGGGGCGATTTGGTGCCATTTCCATGAGATCCTGTGGGCTGTGGGTTGTGGTGTGAGTAGCTCTAAGCAGCGGTGTGGATTCCTGGGAAGATCTCCTTAAGGTCCGACCTGGGCACATATTTTGGGGCCAGTTTCTCCCTCCAACTTGTGCTGCTACCCTTGCAGGTGTCATGTCTCTGCGGCTCTGCCCCGTGCTTGCTCTGTGGCTGCTGCCCCTCGGTCAAGAACTCTACCATCTCCCGCCTGCTCTTCACCTTCTTCCTCTTCCTCGGCACCCTTGTGTCCATCATCATGATCATCCCCGGCGTGGAGAAGGAGCTGCACAAGGTAAAGAACTCCTGGAGGTCACTGGGAGGAAACGACTGAGCTGAATCAAAAAAGTGAATTTTTGGGTCACCATGTGCTTCTGATCCTGTTTTTTCTGAGCATCTCACTGGGAGAAGGTGTTTTTAGCTCTGATTTTCCACAGAGGGGAAAATGCAATGGTATCATCTCATGCACTGTCTAGTTTTTCTCAGATGTCTCCCAGGAAAGTTTCCTATTTTTTGGGGTTTGTTGATGACTTGCAGGTCACGGAGGTGGGACTTGAGGTGGAGGGAGCAGAGTGGCTTTAGCTGTGTCACCTCACTCCTGTCCCCAGGCAAGTGGCATTGGAGCAGGCATGGTCTGGCTCATCTTTGGTGGCACCAGGGCTCGTGGTGGGTGTGAAATCACAGAATCACAGAATGGTTGGGCTGGAGGGGACCTTAAAGCCCATCCATGGCAGGGACACCTTCCAGTGTCCCAGGCTGCTCCAAGCCCTGTCCGGCCTGGCCTTGGACACTTCCAGGGATCCAGAGGCAGCCACAGCTTCTCTGGGCAACCTGAGCACTTCACAACAGAGAGCAGATCTTGAATACCATCAGCAGATCTTCGATCCACACCTTCTCCCACCACCAGCCCCCAGTAGGATGTGCTGAGGTGATGCTCACTCTCCAATCCCTGTTTCAGCTCCCCGGCTTCTGTGAGGGCAGTGGGTCAGTGCTGGGGGTCCAGCCCCACGTGGACTGCAGCAGCTTCCTGGGCCACAAGGCCGTGTATCGCATGGGCTTCGCCATGGCCGCCTTCTTCTGCCTCTTCGCCGTGCTCATGGTGTGCGTGCGCAGCAGTCGGGACCCGCGGGCCGCGCTGCAGAACGGGTGCGTGGGGTCCCTCTGCTCCCCGGGGTGCTGTGGTGGGGATGGGGACCAAAGTGGCATTGGAGCAGGAATGGTCTGGCCCACCTTTGGTGGCACCAGGGCTTGTGGTGGGTGTGGAGTCACAGAATCACAGAACGGCCTGGGCTGGAGGGGACCTTAAAGCCCATCCATGGGCAGGGACACCTTCCACTGTCCCAGGCTGCTCCAAGCCCTGTCCAACCTGGCCTAGTTTTTCTCAGATGTGTCCTAGGGAAATTTCCTATGTCACATTTTTTGGGGTTCAGCTGATGACTTGCACATCAGGGAGGTGGGACTTGAGGTGAAAGGAGCAGAGTGGCTTTAGCTGTGTCACCTCACTCCTGTCCCCAGGGAAGTGGCATTGGTGGGGACCCCCATCCCCATCCCCGCTGGGTACACACTGAGTCTCCTCTCTCCTCCACAGCTTCTGGTTCTTCAAGTTCCTGGTGCTGGTGGGGATCACGGTGGGAGCCTTCTACATCCCCGACGGTGCCTTCACCTCAGGTGAGAGCTGCCGTGCTCTCCGTGGACCCTCTGCATGGGGTTAAACCCAGGGCTGTGTCCCTGAGTGTCACCTGCCCTGCTCTCACCTGGTTTTTCTCCTCCTCCCAAGTCTGGTTTTATTTCGGTGTGGTCGGCTCCTTCCTCTTCATCCTCATCCAGCTCGTGCTCCTCATCGACTTCGCGCACTCCTGGAGCCAGCGCTGGCTTCACAACGCAGGCGAGAGCAACGCCAGGGGCTGGTACGCAGGTGGGTGTGGTGGCACTGCCCAGGGTTTGGGGTCAGCTCTGCCCTGGGCCAGGTGACACCGAGCTGGGTGACACTGACACCAAGCTGGGTGACACTGACACTGGGCTGGGTGACACTGAGCTGTGTGACACTGACACTGAGCTGGGGGACACTGACACTGAGCTGGGTGACACCGAGCTGGGTGACACCGACACTGGGCTGGGTGACACTGAGCTGGGTGACACTGACACTGAGCTGGGGGACACTGGGCTGGGTGACACTGGGCTGGGTGACACTGACACTGAGCTGGGTGACACTGAGCTGGGTGACACTGAGCTGGGTGACACTGACACTGAGCTGGGTGACATTGAGCTGGGTGACACTGACACTGGGCTGGGTGACACTGACACTGGGTTGGGTCACACTGACACTGAGCCAGGTGACACTGGACTGGGTGACACTGAGCTGGGTGACACTGACACTGGGCTGGGTGACACTGGGCTGGGTGACACTGGGCCGGGTGACACTGACACTGAGCTGGGTGACATTGAGCTGGGTGACACTGACACTGAGCTGGGTGACACTGGGCCAGGTCACACTGACACTGAGCTGAGTGATAGTGACACTCAGCTGGGTGACACTGACACTGAGCTGGGTGATGGTGACACTGAGCTGGGTGACACTGACACTGAATTGGGTGACACTGACGCCAAGCTAGGTGACACTGACACTGAGCTGGGTGACACACTGAGCTGGGTGACATTGAGCTGGGTGACACTGACACTGGACTGGGTGACACTGAGCTGGGTGACACCAAGCTGGCTGACACTGACGCAGAGTTGGCTGACACTGACACTGGGCTGGGTGACACTGACACCGAACTGGGTGACACCGAGCTGGGTGACACTGCTCCAGCCTCTCTTGGTGTCCTCCCCCAGCCCTCTGCACTGTCACCTTCATCTTCTACGCCGCCTCCATCGCGGCCATTGCGCTGCTCTATGTCTACTACACCAAGCCCGAGGGCTGCACGGAGGGCAAGGCCTTCATCAGCATCAACCTCATCCTCTGCCTCATCGTTTCGATCGTGTCCATCCTGCCCAAGATCCAGGTGAGGTGGCGGGGAGCACCCAGGACACTGGGGCTGTGTCACCCTGAGGTGCAGGAGCACCCAGGACACTGGGGCTGTGTCACTCTGGGGCTGTGTCACCCTGGGGTACAGGACATTGGCGCTGTGTCACCCCAGGGTGCAGGAGCACCCGAGACACCGGGGCTGTGTCACCCCGGGGCTGTGTCACCCTGGGCTACAGGAGCACCCCGAGCCCCCTCTGTTGTGTTTGCAGGAGGCTCAGCCACACTCGGGGCTGCTGCAGGCATCCCTCATCACCCTCTACACCATCTACGTCACCTGGGCCGCCCTGGCCAACGTGCCAAGTAAGGCAGAGCCAGCCTGGGCTTTGGGAGAGGGTTGGACAGGGCAGGACACTCCCTGCAGGGGTGTTTGTCCCTCGGTGTCCCGGGAGCTGACCCCCTGTGTGTCCCCCAGCCCAGCACTGTAACCCCACACTGCTGCTGAGGAACAGCACCGGCTCGGCCACGGCCACCGAGCCCCTGACCACCTGGTGGGACGCCCCGAGCATCGTGGGGCTGGTGATCTTCGTCCTCTGCACCCTCTTCATCAGGTGAGGCTCGTGTCCCTGTCCCTGTGGCTGGCCCTGTCCCTCTGCCTGGAGCGCAGAGCCGTGGGAGGGCTCTCTGGAGGGGAGGTCACACCCTGCTCCAGGGCTTTTGTCACTGAAGGCTTCTTGCCGAGCCATCCCTGTCCCCAGGGGCAGCTGTACAGCCACTCAGGGTTTGTAGGGTTTTCCCACAGCATCCCCCAAACTGTCCTGCCTGCCCTGGGCATGGTCCCAAGGACAAAATCCCTGCCATGGGGTGGCATTAGCAGAGCTGATTGCTGGATCCCCTCCCTGGCTGTCCCTGGGGCAGCCCAGGACAGCTCTCACCTCCCTCAGCAGGGACACATCAGTGTTCCCCCGGTGCCCCCAGCACCCCCAGGGCCTTCCCCAGAGCTGTTCTCCAGTGACTCCCACCCCATATTGGAGTCTGGGATTGCTCTGCCCAGGGGCAGAACTTTGCCATTCATTGTCCTTGTGGAACTTGATGAGGATCCAGTCATCCTCCCAGGGCCTAAAGGGGCTCCAGGAGAGGGACTTGGGACAAGGGCCACAGCCACAGTTTTTTGGGTTTCCCCACAGCCTCCATGCCCCAAACTGCCCTGTCGGTCCCATATGTAAAGGGGCTCCTAGAGAGCTGGAGAGGGACTGGGAACAAGGGCCACAGTCACAGTTTTTAGTGTTTTCCCACAGCATCCCCCAAACTGCCCTGTCTGTCCTGTACCTAAAGGGGCTCCAAGAGAGCTGGAGGGGGATTTTGGACAAGGGCCACAGTCACAGTTTTTAGGGTTTTCCCACAGCCTGCATTCCCCAAACTGCCCCACCTGCCCCGGGGCCGGCCCCAAGGACAAAACCCCTGCCGTGGAGGCAGTGCTGATGTCCCTGTCCCTGTGCCCGCAGCCTGCGCTCCTCGGACCACCCGCAGGTGAACAAGCTGATGCTGACGGAGGAGAGCGGGGCCGGGGCCGGGGCCGGGGCCGGGGCGGTGGAGGAGGGCGGCGAGCACCGCGCCTACGACAACGAGCAGGACGGCGTCTCCTACAGCTACACCTTCTTCCACCTGTGCCTCCTCCTGGCCGCGCTCTACATCATGATGACCCTCACCAACTGGTACAGGTGGGCAGAGCTGCCGCGGGCACCCGGAGCTGTCCCTGTCCCTCCGCGTCCCCTCCTCCTGGAGGCTGCTGGCTGTGCTCCCTTATCAGCGTTTATTACCTGTAGGGTTGTGCCGCCAGCATCCTCTGCTGCAGCCCGGGGTTGCCTTTCGGTTGGGTTTAGGATTACGAGGCAGACATGGTCAAAGGGGTAAAAGGGTTTTTACCTCGGTGTTTAATAGGATCCGAGGTGCACAGCCCTTCAAAGGTGGGACACTCACAGATGCACACACCCCGTATAACATGTATACAATTTTTATGGATTTTGCAAATTAGCGTATCTAAGATTCCCCAATAAGAAACTTATTAAATGACAAAATGTCCCCCTGTTCTAAGAATCTCCCCCCCAAATGAGGGTAGACTCTCATTTTACAAAACACATAAAATATAATTTAGAGAGAAGGTTGAAACCTCGAGTTTCGAGATAGCATAGAGCTCTCTGGCTTCTTACTGAGGATGTTTGGTATATCTGCCTTGCAGAACCCCAAAACTAAGCTAGAATATCAGACTACAGAAATTACGAGCATGTAGGCTAAGAGTACAAAGAATGTATAAAGGGTACAGAAAATAGGAAAAGGAGATAAAATGGTATATAAAAAGAAAAGGCAAAAAATCATTAGGCATCACCGGTAGCCCTTGGGATGAGGGGGAGCAGGGCCCGAGCCCCTGAGGCTGCAGGGTTGGGGTCACACCCCGTGGTGGCTGCAGCCATGGGGCTCCCCCGTGTCCCCTGGGTGGCACCTGTCCCTCCCGGGGTGCTGGCAGGGTGTCCCAGTGATGGGTGCCACCCTGCTGCTTGCTGTTCCAGGCCGGATGAGAGCCTGCAGGTGCTGAGGAGCCCCTGGACGGCCGTGTGGGTGAAGATCAGCTCCAGCTGGGCCGGGCTCCTGCTCTACCTCTGGACCTTGGTGGCTCCGCTGGTGCTGCCAGACCGGGATTTCAGCTGAGGTGGCCCTGGACGTGCTGCTGCCATCGTGGCTTTGTCCCTCGAGGCTGGGGACAGCCCCAGCTCTGCCTCAGCCTCAGTTCTGCTGGGTTGTGCCTTCTTGCAGCTCTTCTGTTTTAATTTGAAAGGGATGAAGTGCCAAGCAGAGAAAATTAAGGGCTGAGCGAGACCTGAGGGTGTTTTTGAAGCTCTCCTCATCTCCGTGTCTGTGTAGTGCCTTTGGCAGTGCCTCCAGCCCCTCCCTCCCCACAGACAGCGCTGCCTTGCCTGGGGAGGGTTTGGTTCTCACCAGCTGTTGGTGCCCTGCGACTGTGGTGCCTTTTGGGGTCTCTGGGGTCTGGCTGGGACCCAGGACCTGTTTGTGTCCTCAAACAGCCTGGAGGAAAACAAATCCCGGGGACCTGTGGCTGGAGGCAGAGGTCCCCCTCCCTGCCCAGATGGCCCCAACTCCTCGGGGCCATCCTGACAGAGGGACAGGTCTGTCCTCTCTGGAGCACAGGTCACATTTCCCACAGGCTGTGCTGGCCTGGCCCCAGCACTTTGCCTCATTAATAAAGTCTCATTTGGAATAACCATGGTGGATTTGTCCCTTTGGGGTCTTTCCTGATGCGTGGGTGCCCAGGAGAAAGAGGGAGGGAGTGTTTCAAACAGACCTGGCACCGGGCTGGGGGCACCGCTGGCTGGGGTGCCATCACAGCTGCTCATCACAGCTGGCTGCCCGGGGGCACAGGCAGGGGCATCACTTTGGGGCATGGAAATTTGGAGCCCTGGAGCCACTGCCAGCCGGTGACACCCCGAGAGCCGTGGTGGTGCTGAGCACAGGGGTGCACAAGGTGGGGTGCACAAGGTGGGGTGCAGACCGTGCCCCCCATGGGCCACATGGGCATGGGGTGAGCTCCCCGGTGGGGCACACGCAGTGCGGGGGGCACAGAGCAGGGTGGGAGCTCTCCCTGGCAGCCCCGGGGCTGGGCGGTGCCCGCTGCCCAGCCCTGCAGTCCAGCCCCAGATCCCTGGCTGGGCAGCCCATCCTGGTGGTGCACCCTGTTCCCATTCCATTCCCATTCCACTCCCATTCCATTCCCATGTCCATCCCATCCCAGCCCGCACCCCATTCCCATCCCATCCCATCCCCGTTCCCATTCCCTTTCCCTTTCCCATTGCATCCCGTTCCCATTCCCGTTCCCGTTCCCATTCCCATCCCCATTCCCATTCCCATTCCCGTTCCCATCCCCATCCCCATTCCCATTCCCGTTCCCATTCCCATTCCCGTTCCCATTCCCATCCCCATTCCCATTCCCATTCCCGTTCCCATCCCCATTCCCATTCCCATTCCCGTTCCCATCCCCATTCCCATTCCCATTCCCGTTCCCATCCCAGCCGCACCCCGTTCCCCGCTCCACGCGGTGGCGCTGTGAGCCCGCAGTGCGACACGCGCGCCCCGCACCGGCACCGATCCCGCACTGATCCCGCACCCAGAGCCGTGAGCGACTAAAATCTTCCCTTTTCAGGCGACTGTCACTTCCAAAGGGGAATGTCCCCACAGGCAGCAGCAGCAGCAGCATTTCTGGGAGAGCTGGGGGTGCTCACCTGGAGAGGAGAAGGCTCCAGGGAGAGCCCAGAGCCCCTGGCAGGGCCTGAAGGGCTCCAGGAGAGCTGGAGAGGGACTGGGGACAAGGGATGGAGGGACAGGACACAGGGAATGGCTTCCCACTGCCAGAGGGCAGGGCTGGATGGGATCTTGGGAATTAGGAATTGTTCCCTGGAAGGGTGGGGAGGGCTGGGGTGGAATTCCCAGAGCAGCTGTGGCTGCCCCTGGATCCCTGTGAGTGTCCAAGGCCAGGCTGGAGCAGCCTGGGACAGTGGGAGGTGTCCCTGCCATGGCAGGGATGGAATGGGATTTAAGGTCCCTTCCCACCCAACCCATTCTGTTTCCTTGATAATTTTCCGGGTGAATAATTCATCAGCGAACATCTGCCACCTCCAGCTCAGCAGAAAACGCAGCCCTGGGCTGGGTCCCCTCCCTGCCTGTCCCTGTCCCTTCTCATCCCACCCTGGGTCACTGCACCAGCCTGGAGCGCGAGATCAGAGCAGGGACTGCTGGCACCGCCCACAGCACACTCATTATCTCCCAGGTGGCTTTAATTGCTCTAATTACTCTCCCTTGGGGCCACCCCAGAGTGCTGGAGGGGGGGAATAAAGGAAATGTGGGACACTGGGGGCCGCAGGTGAAGCCATGCAGCAGCCACAGGAGGTGACTGTGACCTCCGTGCTGCCAAATTAAACTGGATTTAACCCCAGGGATGGGCACAAGACCCTCCTGGGGTCACCGAGGGGTGGGGACCGTGAGAAGGGGACCCCCCCAGCGACACCCAGCTCTGGGTGCTGGGGACAGAGGTCCCACTCTGTTCCCCGGCGATCCCAGAGCTTCCAGGGGCTCCCCAGCCTCATTTTATTCCCTTTAAAACAAGATCTCCCTTGTTTTTTATTTTATTCCTGGGATTAACACATCGGGCAGCAGCCGGACTGGCTCCTACTCAAAAGAGGAGGGGAAAGCGTTTCCATAATTCATTGAGATGAGGCACCCGAGGAAACCCAAATTGGACTTGCAGCGTGTTTACAGAGCCACGCAGAGCTCCGCGATCCGCGTCTGGAGCCATTAATGCCTCCCAGACGGAGCGCAGGGCATGGATAATTAATTAATTGTGGAGCAGAGCCCTTGCTCAGCCTCCAAAGAGAGCGCTCGGGGGCACAGGAGCGACGCTTCCCTGGCCTGGGGATTTATTTCCCCCGCGCTTTGCTCCTTCCCAAAATGTTCCTTGGGGCAGGAAGGTGCTGGGGAGCTCTGGGGTTGGAGCCGTGGGAGGAACAGCTGAGCCGGGCTGAAAATCCCGTGCGGAAAAACGCGGGGGCTCCTGGGGGCGCTGGGCAGTGCCAGCGCTGAGCCCTGCCCGGGGGAGGGCACACAGGGACCCTTCGGAGTGGGGAGCAAAGGGTCCTGCCCCGGTTAGCCCCAACCATCCCTGCTCTGTAGGATCACTGCTCCGAGCGTGGGGGGTCTGCGAGACATCGAGGGTGCCCCAGGGACCCTGCCCGGCGTTCAGCCCTCGGGGAATCTCTCCCTGGGGATCCCACAGCGGCTGGAATCCCTCCCCGGGGTGTTCCAGGGACCCTGCCCCCATCTCAGCCCGCCTCCTGCCCTCGGGAAATCTCTCCCTGAGGATCCCCCAGGGGCTGCAATCCCTCCCCAGCGACTCTACCCCGCTCTCAGCTCCCTCCTGCCCTCGGGAAATTTCTCTGGGGATCCCACGGCGGCTGGAATCTCTCCCCGGGGTGTTCCAGGGACCCTGCCCCACTCTCAGCACCCCCCTGCCCTCTGGCAGTCTCTCCCTGGGGATCCCACAGCGGCCGAAATCCCTCCCCAGGGACCCTGCCCCACTCTCAGCCCCCTTCTGCCCCCGGGAAATCTCTCCCTGGGGACCCCACAGGGGCTGCAATCTCTCCCCGGGGTGTTCCAGGGACCCTGCCCCACTCTCAGCCCCCTTCTGCCCCCGGGAAATCTCTCCCTGGGGATCCCCCAGGGGCTGCAATCCCTCCCCAGCGACCCTACCCCACTCTCAGCACCCCCCTGCCCTCTGGCAGTCTCTCCCTGGGGATCCCACAGCGGCCGAAATCCCTCCCCAGGGACCCTGCCCCACTCTCAGCTCCCTCCAGCCCTCGGGAAATCTCTCCCTGGGGACCCCCAAAGGGCTGCAATCCCTCCCTGGGCTGTTGCCGCTGCAGCATCCCGAGGCAGCTCCTGCCCCAAGCCCCGCCAGGTGCCAGCCCCGATCCCGGTTGTGCTTTGGGGGCTCCGAGAAGGTGCCCCCGGCCCTGCACAGGGACACGGGGACACCCCAACCCACTGAAACCCTTTATTCCCAACCCCCTGCAGCCGGGACTGACTCCTCAGCCTCCCCGCTGCTCTCTACCTTCAGCACCGCTTTGAAGAGTAAAGGAGAGACAGGAATTGGAAGGGAGACAAGGAGGGGGGGAAAAAAAAGGAAAAAAACCCTAAAAAAATCCAGCTTGAACCCTGCTGCTGGAGAAACATCTGCATCTATAAATATCTGCTGCTGGAGTGGGAACAGGCTGGATGCAGCAGCTCCCCGAGGCGGCAGCAGCCTCGCCCCAGCTCACCCTGCTCCTGGAACACGCTCCTGGAACGCGCTCCCGTCCCCGCAGCCCGGCGGGAGCTTTTTGGGATAAAACCCCCAAAGTGGGCTCTAAAAAAAGCAGGGAATAAAGGAGGGCTGTGTTCTTGTTGGCAGCGTGTTCCCAGCGAGGGGGAGTGGCGGTTCTGGGGTCAGCGGAGCTCTCTGGGGTCAGCGGGGCTGTCCTTGCTGGGACACGGTGTCTTGTGCTTCTCCCACCCCACTGTCACCCCAATGTCCTGTGCTGCTCCCACCCCGCTGTCACCCCAATGTCCTGTGCTGCTGTCGCCCCAATGTCCTGTGCTGGTCCCACCCTGATGTCACCCCAATGTCCTGTGCTGCTGTCGCCCCAATGTCCTGTGCTGGTCCCACCCTGATGTCATCCCAATGTCCTGTGCTGCTCCCACCCCGCTGGCACTGCAGCAGTGATCTCCTCCCTCCCTCCCTCCCTGCAGCCTGGATCGTGTGCGCTCAGAGAAACCCGGATCACAATCCCATATCACAGTGTTTTATCACAATCCCATATCACAGTGTCTTTTCACAATCCCATATCACAGTGTTTTATCACAATCCCATATCCCAATCCCCCATCCCAATCCCATATCATAATCTGTATCCCAGTTGCATATCCTAATCCTATATCCCAATCACATATCCCAATCCTGTGTCATAATGTTTTATCCCAATCCCATATCCTAATCCTGTATCACAATCCCATATCCCAATCCCATATCCCATATCACAATCTGTATCCCAGTCCCACATCCCAATCCCATATCCCAATCACGTCTCACAATCCCGTATCACAATGTTTTATCACAGTCCCATATCCCAATCCCATACCACAATCCTGAATCATAATCCTGTACCACAACCCTGTATCACAATCCCATATCCCATTCCCATATCCCAGTCCCATATCCCAATCCCATATCCCAATCCCATACCACAATCCTGTATCATAATCCTGTATCCCAATCCTGTATCACAATCCCATATCCCAAAACTGTATCATGATCCCCTATCACAACCCCATATCCCAATCCCATATCACAATCCTGTATCACTATCCCCTATTACAATCCCGTATCCCAATCCTGTATCCCAATCCCGTATCCCAATCCTGTATCACAATCCCATATCCCATTCCCATATCACAATCCCATATCCCAAACCTGTATCCCATATCCCATATCACAATCCCATATCCCAAACCTGTATCCCAATCCCATATCCCAATCCCGTGTCATGGTGTGGGATTGTGGGGACATACAGGGCCCCTCAGCACATGTGGTCACCCCCCCATTGCTCAGTCCCCCCTAACGCCAGTCCCATCCTCATCCCTCCCAGACAGCAGGACCCTGCACACCCAGGTCTCCCAAGAGGTTTTAGGGGATCTCCTTTCCCACTTCCAGGCCAACGACCTGATCCCCTTAAATCCTGCAATCCCACAAGCTGCTGTGGGGCTCCTTGGGACACCCTGGCTGTGGGGCAGCCATTTCTCCACACGACCCCAGAAAGCCTTTGTGCTTCTCACCCTAACACCATCCACTGCCATTTTCCTTGGATCTGGGCCCTAAATCCTCAGGAATCCCCTCGAGCGCAGCCCCATTTGGCTCAGGGCAGGAGGGGCTGGAGCCCCCCAGCTCCAAAAATCCCTGGGGCCTGAGCGAGGAGCAGAAACCTTTCTCTGACAGACCTCTGGCTCTTCCCACGGATCCCACTTCCCATTTTCCTGTCTTTCCTCCTCCCAAAATTCCTCCTCATGTTCCCGATTGGGGCCTGCAGGGTGGTTTTATTCTGATTCCAGGGTGGTTTTATTCCCATCCCAGGGTGGTTTTATTCTCATTGCAGGGTGATTTTATTCCCATTCTAGGGTGGTTTTATTCCCATTCTAGGGTGATTTTATTCCCATTCTAGGGTGATTTTATTCCCATTCCAGGGCGGATTTATTCCCGTTCTAGGGTGGTTTTATTCCCATTTCAAGGCAGTTTTATTCCCATTCTAAGGTGGTTTTATTCCCATTCTAGGGTGGTTTTATTCCCTTTCCAGGGTGATTTTATTCCCATCCCAGGGTGGTTTTATTCCCATTCCAGGGCAGTTTTATTCCCACTCCAGGGCAGTTTTATCCCCATCGTAGGGTGGTTTTATCCCCATTCCAGGGCGGTTTTATTCCCATCACAGGGTTCCAGCTCCTACAACTCCCACAGCAAAGTCCTGGCACACATCCCTGTCCCAGCTTTGCCAGGGCTCAGCTCATCCTGGATCCCGGAGATTCCCGTGCCAGGAGCACCCTCACTGCAGCACGTAGGGTCAGGCAGATGGGACACCCTTGGGATCCCTCCAAAGGCAGCGGGGTGGGAAGCACAGGCTGCCCTCACATCCCCCTGCTCTGCGGGGTCCCCTCCGGATCTCCAGGCCGGAGCTGCGGGTCTTTTTTCTTTTTTTCCCCCTTTTTTCCCCCATTTTCCCCCCTTTCACCCCCATTTTTTCCCCTTCTTTTTTCCTTTTTCCCCCCTTTTTTGTGCCTTTTTCCCCCTTTTATCCCCCCTTTTTCTTTTTTTATTTCCCCCCCCTTTTCCCCCCCTTTTTTTTTTCATTTTTCCCCCCCTTCTTTTCTTCCCCCCATCTCCCTGAAACAACCAGGACTTTTCACAGGCCGCCTCCCTCCCCCTCTTTTCCTCTCTGACTCACTGTCGCTGTCATTCCAGCCGGGATGTGCCTGTCCCCACGTCCCTCCCGCAGGAGTGGCAATCCCGGGCCAGGGGACAGCGAGGGACTGAAGGCGAACATTTCCTTCTCTTTCGTGCCAATTCCAGCAGGGAATTCCAGCGCCAGAAACACAAAACCCATCCCCAAGAGGTTCAGGAGCAGAAATTCCCCTTCTCATTGTTGGAAAATATACCAGTTTAAAAATTTTGTATAACTTTAGTCAAAGGCTTTGCTGTCTTTACTCCAGAAAAAGGAATTTTAAGTTTCTTTCCAGGGCATTGTTCTGCCAGGTGAGGTCTGATGAACTCAACACATCAACAGAGTGGAGCAGCCCAAAGATCCCCAGAGAGATAAAAACATCAACAGAACATGAACAGAACATCGGTGGCCATCTCCAAACATCCACCCCAGAGCACCTCTGACAGAGCTGAAGACATCTCGCCCAGAAAGGACTGATCAGAAAATTGAAAAATGAAGATCTAATTTACATTGGAGGTGAGGAGATTCAGATCCAATGGGAAACTGAACACTGAGGGTTGCTCAGCTCTGGACCAATGAACTTTGAAACAATGCATCTCTATGGGTTTGACTGTATAAAATTTGAAGGAAAATCCTGTAAAATCGGTGCATCATGGAATGATTCTCCTTGCACACCCGGGCTGTGTGTGGATGAGATTATTTCTGTGGTACACCCTGGCCAGAAAAGAAAGTAATGCCTTGACTCTCTAACATTAAAAATATTGTTGGAGAGTTTTTGTTTTCCCCACAGTTTTGGTGACACCGTAGTGGTGAGGCTTCTGTGGAGGTTCATGGAAGGGATGAGGACCTTTTCCAAGTGATGTGGTTCCATGATGGATGCATGGAGATGTGGCAGTGCGAGGACACCCTGGGCCATCCCTGTTGGGATGTCCACTGTCCCCACTGGGCTGGGAGGAGGTTTGGGATGGAGGTGGCTCCAGGAGTTTGTCCCCAAAATGACAGCGATTTGGGGACAAAAGACCCCTCAGGAACTCACAAAGCCTCTGCAGGAAAAGCTCCTGGTGGCTTCCAGTCCTGGCTGTGTCCCCAGAGCCCTCTCGGGACAGTGGCAATCCAGAAAAACTGGGGAACAAAAGCCCCCAGCCCCTTCCATCCACTCCCCTTCCCATCTGCACCCCTTTGGCTAAAAGGGATCCACAAATCCTGTCCCTGACCCCTTCAGCTAAAAGGGATCCACAAATCCTGTCCCCGATCCCTTCAGCTAAAAGGGATCCACAAATCCTGTCCCCGATCCCTTTGGCTAAAAGGGATCCGCAAACCCTGCCCCTGACCCCTCTGGCTAAAGGGATCCACAAATCCTGTCCCTGACCCCTTCAGCTAAAAGGGATCCACAAATCCTGTCCCTGACCCCTCTGGCTAAAAGGGATCCACAAATCCTGTCCCTGACCCCTCTTCAAGCACCACACCCCAACCCCAGCCCTGATCCCAGCACCCCCCACCAGCCCAGCCCCACCTGCCCCATTAAGGGGAGTCTGCACCCCATTAAAAGGGGTTCAATAACCTGGAGAAGTGGACGCTGTCACAGAGAGAGCCAGCCTGGTGACAAACGGATTTGTGGCACCCAAAGCCACGCTGGACATCCCTCACTGTGCTGTGGCTCAGCCTGGAGGGATGGGAATGCACTGAGCCCTTCACTGAACTCATGGGACTGTTGGGCTCCAGCCCCATCCCGGCCTCCAAATCAGAATCACAGAGCCAAAAATCCCTAGAATCAACCACAGAATCACAGAATCAATCACAGAATCAGAGAATCAATCAGAGAATCAATCACAGAATCACAGAATCACAGAATCGATCACAGAATCGATCACAATATCAATCACAGAATCAACCACAGGATCACGGAATCACAGAATCAATCACAGAATCACAGAATCAATCACAGAGTCAATCATAGAATCAACCACAGAATCATAGAGTCATAGAGCCACAGAATGGTTTGGGGTAGGAAGGGACCCTAAAGCTCATCCCATGCCAACCCTGCCATGGCAGGGACACCTCCCACTGTCCCAGGCTGCTCCAGCCTGGCCTTGGACACTCACAGGGATCCAGGGGCAGCCACAGCTTCTCTGGGCAATCTGTGCCAGGGAAGATTTTTCTCCATAATATCCAATCTAAATCTCTCCTCTTTTAGTTTGAAACTGTTTCTCCTTTTCCTGTCATGATCTGCCAGCATAAAAAGTCCCTCTCCAGCTCTCCTGGAGCCCTTCAGGCCCTGCCAGGGGCTCTGGGCTCTCCCTGGAGCCTTCTCCTCTCCAGGTGAGCACCCCCAGCTCTCCCAGCCTTGCCCCAGAGCAGCTCCAGCCCTGGAGCAGCTCCGTGGAAGGGACACATCCCAGGGACACATCCCAGGGGCCCTCTGTGCAGAAAGATTTGGACACAAATGCAGTAGGGTGGGGCATTTTTGTCGACAAATGTCCCTTTGTGCGGTGGCATCTTCACCAGGGCCCTGGAGAGGGAACACCCCGGGCTGTGCCCTCCTGGGTGCAGGGAGGAGAGACCTCGGTGCCACCGCAGTGCCTGCAAGGCTGCAGCCTGGATTTCAGGATTTAAGGGCTCCAGCACTGCAGGACTGGAGGATTTACAAGTTCATTTGGTGGCTTCTGGTGGGAAAAGCTGGGAATTGAGGAGTTCTGTCTGTTCCCTGGCAGGGAAGCCCCGAGCTCCTGCCCCGACCCCACTGCAGAGGGGCCAGGGTCCCTCCTGGGGTGCCCTGGCTGCTGCTGCTGCAGGTTTTCCATCTCCCCCTCGGTGCCACATCGCTTTTTCTCGTCAGGAAAGGGGAGGAGAACTCTTTGCCAAATTGCAAAACTGCAGTCAGATTTCCTCGGAAGCCAGGGAAAAAAAAAAAAAAGGCAAAATACTGAAATTATTTTGATTTCAACTTAAGATTTGCACATGAGCCACCCCCAAAGGCCCAAACCTCTGCTGCGGGGCTCAGCCCGGGGCACGCCCAAGGACATCGGGAGCCGAGTGCCAGCAGCAGGGTGACACTGTCGGTGTCCCAGGCTCCATCCCCTCCTGCTGCAGCCCCGGGCAGGGCCCTGGGGTGCTGGGGGTGCCTCCCCACCCTCGCTAACCATCTGGGGCCGGATGAGTGAGGCTCAGCTGACGGCGAGCAGCGCCCGTGGGCTGGGGGCGGCTCGGCTGCGCATCCCCCGCTGCCGCGGCTGGCACAGGAGCAGAAATACCTTCTCCCGGGAGAGAAAGGCGGAGCAGGAGGTGGGGAAGGTGACTGTTCCAGAGAGGGACCTGAGCAGGGAAAGGAATGTGCTGTCCCCTCCCCGCGGAGTGCCCGGGTCCTGTCCCCGCGTGTCCCCGGGGACAGCAGCTGCTCGGGCAGCCTCCCCCGTTCTCACAGCCCCGGGCTGCGGATGTCACGGGGATGTCAAAAATAAATGATCGCCTCACGCTCACGCCGGGGGAGCTGCGGCCTGGACGTGGCCGTGGTCACATCTGTTCCTGCGGCCACCGGCGGGGCCGGTCCAGCGCGGCCAGCGGGAGCATCCCTGCTCGGGAAGGGCCACCGTGGGCACGGACACAGCCCCGGGCGGAGGATCCGTGGCTGGAGCTGCCTCTGGAGCGTGCCCGGGTCACACCGGGCTGCAGCAGGCACAGCACGGGCTGTTCGTGCTGTCCTGGACTTTCCCCGGTGCTTCCTGCAGGGTCTGCGACCCCACCGAGCCGTGATGACCCCAAATAAATCACTGCTGACAGGCCTTTCCCTCTCTGGGTATGAAATCCCCCAGAGAAGAGTTAAATCCCTGCATCCCTGAGGATGCTGCACCCCCTCAGGCACACCCTGGTGCTGGAGCTGTGCCTGTCCCTCCCTGCAGGGACCATTCCCAGCTCCGTGGCACCTCTGCCATGTCCCCAGCACCCATCCCGGCGCAGCCTGGCTCCTTCCTGTGTCTCCCACTTCTTCTCCTGTTCCCAGGTGCCCGAGCCCTGCTCCTCTCTTGTGACAGCTGATCAGATCTGACTCATGCTCGGCGTGTGATCAGCTCAGCCCCGCGCTGCTGCTCCCGAGCGCCGCCAGCTCCTTGTGCTCGGCTGGGATGGATGGGATGTTCGGGAGAAATCCTTCCCTGGGAGGATGGAGGGGCTGGGCTGGAATTCCCAGAGAAGCTGTGGCTGCCCCTGGATCCCTGGCAGTGTCCAAGGCCAGGCTGGAGCAGCCTGGGGCAGTGGGAGGTGTCCCTGCCATGGCAGGGGGTTGGATGGGATGAGCTTTAAGGTCCCTTCCAACCCCAAACCATTCTGGGATTTCATTTCATGACTCTTTCCCTTTTCCAAACCAGGTGTGAGCCGAAGTCTCAGGGAAGTAAATCACATGAAGGAACCTCCTGGAGCTTGGAGCATCAGCACTACCCAGATCCAAGATTCCTGACTGGCAGTATTTGTAAGACAGGATGAGATGGACGCTGCTTTGATTTTGAGAAATGATACAAGCAGGAAGGATTTGCTGGAGCTTATTTGTAACTGTGGGCACTGGGAAAGGAGCGTGGATGTGGCCACAGCAGAGCTGTTCCTGTTCCCAGGAACCCCAAATCCCTGAGCTGTTCCCATTCCTTGGAACACCCTGAATCC
Organism: Acanthornis magna; assembly: GCA_036785705.1. Lineage (NCBI taxonomy): Eukaryota > Metazoa > Chordata > Aves > Passeriformes > Acanthizidae > Acanthornis > Acanthornis magna. The sequence goes on from JAWUZG010000110.1 coordinate 283,308, forward strand.
CTGAGCTGTTCCTGTTTCCACGGAACCCCTAAATCCCTGAGCTGTTCCCATTCCCAGGAATCCCTGAATCCCTGAGCTGTTCTTGTTCCCAGGGACCCCAAATCCCTGAGCTGTTCTTGTTCCTTGGAACACCCCGAATCCCAGAGCTGTTCCTGTTTCCACAGAACCCCTAAATCCCTGAGCTGTTCCCATTCCCAGGAACCCCTGAATCCCTGAGCTGTTCCCATTCCTTGGAACACCCCAAATCCCTGAGCTGTTCCCCGAATCCCTGAGCTGTTCCTGTTCCCAGGGTCACCCTGAATCCCTGAGCTGTTCCCCGAATCCCTGAGCTGTTCCTGTTCCCAGGGTCACCCTGAATCCCTGAGCTGTTCCCATTCCCAGGGAAAGCCTAAATCCCTGAGCTGTTCTGTTCCCAGGAACCCCTGAATCCCTGAGCTGTTCCCTGAATCCCTGAGCTGTTCCCATTTCCAGGACCACCCTGAATCCCTCAGGAGAAGTCCCATGGTTGGGCTCTCCAGGCTTTCCTCTGGCCTCTTATAGTCTGTCTCAAGTTGAAATCAAAATAATTTCACTATTTTGCCCTTTTTTTTTGCTTCCGAGGAAATCTGGCAGGATCTTTGTTCTCCACGTATTTCGATGTTCTGAAGCACTCGGAATATAAAAATGGAGGGTGAATCATATCCTTGCTTTAAATAAAGCTCCTTCCATCCTTTAAGGACGCGTTTGTCACTGATTGTGTGATTCTGTGATTGAGCAGTGCTTGGAAGGAATAAAGCAGCCAATAATTATCCTGAAATTCCACCAAGGAGCGCTTTATTGACGAAGAGGCAATGTTTGAGGGGAAGAAATGAGGGTTTTTGTTAAATCAAATTATAGGGCTGGAAAATAAAGCCTGGCTTTTAACCACAACTCGCAGTTTGGCCATGGACAGTGGAAAATGAGGAAAAACCCATTTTTTCTCTCGATCCTATTTGATCCAAAGGTGCTTGTGAGTCACCCCTGCCTCCCTTCCATCCTCTCCCAGCGGAGCTGTCACGGCACTGTCACAGCAGGACAATGGAGGTCCTCATCGCCAGGGGATGGATTGGGCTGGGAATGGTTCCTCGCTGTTCCTCAGAGCTCTCCAACAGACACTGCTCCTGTCCAGAAAATGAGGAAAAACCAAGGATCTGAGGGACTTTTTTGACCTTCCCATTCCCTGTCAGAGCCCTGGAACAAGAGCTGGGGCAGAGAACAAGGACATGCAGGAATTCATTATGCCCCAAATATCCCTCCCCTCCCATTCCCAAATAAATCTGATTTGTCCTCACTGTTGTGAAGCTCCAGCATGGAGGACACCCAGCCATGGATGTTCAGCAGAGCCTGAAGGCTCTGGGAGAACTGCCTGGAAATGGACAGGGTCCCTATAAATGGGATTTTGCTCTGTCCCGTGCCACCATCACCCTCATTTCGGGTGAAATTCCCGCTGTGGAAGGTCGGGGAGGAAAGCACGGAGCTGTTTCACCAGAAGATGAACCAGAAGCTCGCCGTGCCTCTCCGCAGTCCATCTCCAGATTTATCTTTCCCTCCCCACCCTGCTCTTCCCACGTGCAATCTGCCGCTCCGGAGGGATCTGCCTTTCCACGAGGGCCCTGGGGCCATGGGGAGGGAGCTGCTCCACTTGGGAGCCTCTTTTAGAGCTGGGTTCAAATCCCTGCTGCTCCTTTTCCCTTCCCAACCCGCCCCAGTCTCCAGGGAGATCAGGGGAGCCTTTCCAAGCGGGGAGGAATTTTCCACCTAAACACTTTGCTGACCTGAAATCACTTCTTATCTTCCCAGCAGAAAACATAATTTCCATAGAAGATGTCTTTTCCCTCAGCAAATAAAACCCTTGAGCTCTGAGCTCCCAGAAAAGAGGGGTTTTATCCTGAACACTGAGCTCCAAGGATGGTTTCTTCACAAATAAAATTCCCCAGGATCTGTCCTGAGGGACCCATCCCGGGAGTTTCCAACCCCCCAGAGAAGGCTGGGAGCCAGCAGCACATCAGCTTCCTGCAGAGCTGCTCAGCTCCTTCCAAAAAGCTGGAAAGCCAAGGAACCCTCCGGAGCCAGCAGGACTTGGCTGCCAGAGGCTCCTGGTGCTGCTGTTGGCAGCTCTGCTTCCCTGAGTTTTGTGGATGCAGCCTTGGAAAAGCTGCGGCTGCCTAATGGCAAACACGTGGGCAGCTCCAACCCTTCCTCGGCCTTCCAGTGGGGATGGGGGCTCGGGGTTGGGATATTCCATCCTCTGTTCCGGCAGCTCAAACCCTTCCATGGCCTTCCAGCCACGATGGGGGCTCAGGGCAGGGAGAATCCATCCTCTGCTCTGCTCCGGCAGCTCAAACCCTTCCCTTGGCCTTCCAGCCACAATGGGGGCTCAGGGCAGGGAGAATCCATCCTCTGCTCTGCTCCGGCAGCTCAAACCCTTCCCTTGGCCTTCCAGCCACAATGGGGGCTCGGGGTTGGGATACTCCATCCTCTCCTCTGCTCTGGCAGCTCGGCCCAGCAGGACCAGCTGGCCTGGCACGGGGCTTGGCAGCAAATCCCAGGATTCGGGGCTGAAAGGAGCCTTTTCCAAGCCAGATGGAGGCAGGGACGGTGGCTTGTGGTGCTGAGGGCTGCCAGTGATGGCAGGGATAAACCTGGAGAGGGGAAATGTGGAGGTTTCCCTTGGGATTGTGTCCCTGCTGTCCCTACCTTCAGGGATTAATCTGGAGAGAAGAAAATGGAAGGTTTTCCTTGGGATTGTGTCCCTTGCTGTCCCCACCCTCAGCTCCCCCATGGCCTCGGAGCAGAGGTGTCCTGGGTGCAGCTGAAGGGTTTTCCTTGCACGTGGACATCTCCTCTTCATCTCCTCTCATTGCCTCCATTTTGCCCACAGCCACAAGCACGGGAAGATTTCCAGGAAAGCTGTTCCTACCCCAAGGAGAGCCCTGAAAAAACCCCTGAGGAGCTGGGGGAGCTGGTGGAGCAACTGGGGCCATCCAAGGGGGACAAGTGAGGTGTGAAACCTGGCCATGGCTTCCAGACAAGCCCTGGCAGCATTCCTGGGTTGTTTTGTTTTGTGGATACACCGGAGGGGGAGGGGTGGGGGGGGGGTGGGGGGGTGGTACTGTTAAATCTTTCCAGTGTGGAGAGAAGGCAAGGATCATTTCTGGAATAAAAAAAAAGGATTTTTGCCCAATCCTCTGTCCCCTGGTGCCTTCTGGGTTTCAGATGTCTCATCCTGCAGAGCCAAATCCTCCTGGCAGAAGGTCTGTGAGCCCAGGGACAGCACTCGCTCCTCAAAGCACTGAACCCCAAATCCATCTGCACAACCCTTTGTGGCCATGGCTGGAACAATAAAATGATTAAGGTTGGCAAATCCCTCTGAGATCATCGAGTCCAACTGTTAATGGAGCACTGCCAAGGCTGGAATTGCCAATCCTGGAGTCAGCTCTGGGCCCCTCAGGACAGGACAGACACGGAGGGGCTGGAGAGTGCCCAGGGCAGGGAACGGAGCTGGGAAGGGCTGAGCCCCAGGAGTGGCTGAGGGAGCTGGGAAAGGGCTCAGCCTGGAGAAAAGGAGGCTCAGGGGGACCTTGTGGCTCTGCACAGCTCCTGACAGGAGGGGACAGCCGGGGGGGTCGGGCTGTGCTCCCAGGGAACAGGGACAGGAGGAGAGGGAACGGCCTCAGGCTGGGCCAGGGGAGGCTCAGGGTGGATTTGGGAACATTTCTCCATCAAAAGGCTTGTCCAGCTCTGGCACAGCTGCCCAGGGCAGGTGGAATCTCCTGAGTGCATTTTATCCTTTGGCAACACCCAGTGCCACCACCCCCGCCCTGTGAGATGAGCCACTTCTTGCCTCCTGTCTGAATCCCCTGCTCGGGACCCCATTTCTGCTGCCATCCTGCCTCCCAAAACTCCAACTGCACCCCTGGCCATGGGATTAGATTAAAGATCAATTATATTAGAGATCAATTCACAGCTGTCCATACATCAGCAGAGAAAACAGCTGGATTCACACTCAGAAACATCTGCAACACACGCTGCCTGTGCCTTATAGGAATATTATCCAGGAGTGATGATTTGACTGGAATCACAGATAATGTGTTTAAAGGCTCGTAAAATCCGACCTGAATTGCTTTTGGATTATTATTGTTATTATTGCCTGTGGATTGAAGCTGGGAGCTGCTGATACCAAAACATAAGTGCCATAATTAGTAACAAACATCAGCGGGGTGAGGTTTTTGTTTTATTGCCTCATAATTTGAACCAGAAACTGGTGGTGGTGTCTTCTGGGATGAAATACAAACAATGCACAGAACGTCTGCTCCAGACAGTTTGGGAGGAATCTGCTGGATTTGATGGAAATGAAGGAACAGGCTTCAAGGCCTGGGGTTTGTTGATTTCTCTGCTGCTGTTATTTCCAGTTAAAGTGTCATCTCACTTGGATCTTCCATCCAAAATTTTTTGGGAATGTGTGAACCGCAGTCCCACCAGGATCTGTCTCGCACAGTGTGTTCCATGTCGGGAAGCAGAGCCCAGGCTGTCTCTCAGCTCTGCCTCAGGCAGCTGCTGCCAGCAGGGACCTCCCAGCTCCACAGAATCCCCAAATCAGCTGGGCTGGGAAAGCCCTTTGGGATTATCAAATCCAAAACATGACCCAACCCCACCTTGTCCCCCTCCCATGGCACTGAGTGCCACATCCAGGCTTTCTCAAACACCTCCAGGGATGGGCACTCCAAACCTCCCTGGGCAGCCCCAAGGCCTGAGCACCCTTTCCATGGAGAAATTCCTGCTGATGTCCACCCTGAGCCTCCCTGGCCCAGCCTGAGGCCGTTCCCTCTCCTCCTGTCCCTGTTCCCTGGGAGCACAGCCCGACCCCCCCGGCTGTCCCCTCCTGTCAGGAGCTGTGCAGAGCCACAAGGTCCCCCCCATCCCCTTTTCTGCCTTTTCCCCCCTTCCCCAGCACCCTCATGGGACTGCAGCTCATTCCAGCGGTGCGAGCTGCAAACAGCCCCCGTGAATCCCAGAATTCCAGACTGGTTTGGGTTGGAAGAGACCTTAAAACTCACCCCATCCCATCCCATCCCATCCCATCCCATCCCATCCCATCCCATCCCATCCCATCCCACCCCTGCCATGGCAGGGACACCTCCCACTGTCCCAGGCTGCTCCAGCCTGGCCTCAGACACCTCCAGGGATGTTGAAGGTGTGAAAGAATTCATTTGACTGCTCCATCCCAGGGAAAAGCAGCAACCCTGGAGGTGGTGAGGACGGGGATAGCACAGCTGGAAAGAGTCCCCTGGAGCAGGAATATCTCCTGTTGTGCTCTGAACATTTTCCAAGGTGCCAGAAGGATCCAGGATCCGGAGTCACATCAGGACAGGAGCCCTGGCTGTGGATGCAGATTTATTCGCAGGTTTAGCCGGAAACTTCCACTTCAGCACTGCTGATTTCACTGCTGCTCCCCTCACCCCCAGGATATGAAGTGTCAGACTGGAGGTGTTTGCAGATGAGAGATAACAACTGTTGGAAAATTCAATCAGGAGTGCTTAGAAAGTGTTCCTGGGGCTGCAGAGCCGAGCCAGCTGTGCCTGCCACACCTGGGGAGCGCAGCAGGAGCAGGATTGATAAAATCTCGCTGTTTCACCCAGCAACAGGTCCTGGAGGGAAATTGTCACCTGGCCAGGAGGAGGAAGCAGCCCTTGGGGCCAGGAGAAGGCAGGGGCAGGTTTCAGGAGGCACAAAGGCCTCGCCAGGCCTTTGATGTGTGTTCACAGTGCCTGTGCTGACAGCTGCGCTCCAAAAAAAATCTGTGCCTCCTTGTGTTTTGTTTGGATCCCATCTGTCAGGCCGGGAGGAGGGACAGGGAACGAGGAGGCCTCAATGCTCTGCTGGGTGTCCCCGTCCCCAAACCAGGTGGGGACAGAGAGGAACTGTCCCCACCTGGGCAAACAAATGCCAAAAAACCCACAGCTTTCTCAGGACTGGCTGGAGAAGCAGCAGGAGATTCTGTTTCTGCCTGGAGCTCATCCCCCAGCCTGGGCAGCCAGAGGAGAGAGGGAATCCTCCCCCTGGGCCCCCTCAGGTGAGACCCCCACCTGCAGAGCTGGGATCCAACATCAGGAGGAGCTGGAGCTGCTGGAGAGAGCCCAGAGGAATCCATGGAGCTGCTCCAGGGCTGGAGCCTCTCTGGAGCCAGGCTGGGAGAGCTGGGGGTGCTCACCTGGAGAGGAGAAGGCTCCAGGGAGAGCCCAGGCCCCTGGCAGGGCCTGAAGGGCTCCAGGAGAGCTGGAGAGGGACTGGGGACAAGGGATGGAGGGACAGGACACAGGGAATGGCTTCCCACTGCCAGAGGGCAGGGCTGGATGGGATCTTGGGAATTAGGAATTGTTCCCTGGGAGGGTGGGGAGGGCTGGGCTGGAATTGCCAGAGAAGCTGTGGCTGCCCCTGGATCCCTGGGAGAGTCCAAGGCCAGGCTGGAGCAGCCTGGGACAGTGGGAGGTGTCCCTGCCATGACAGGGGTGGGGTGGGATGGATTTAAGGTCCCTTCCCGCCCAGCCCAACCCAACCCAACCCAACCCAACCCAACCCAACCCAACCCACCCCATGACTATAAAACACTTTCCCCCCCAGTCTGAATTCCCGCCCATCCAAAGGCAAACAGCAGCACACACCCAGACAAGATCATCTGCCTTTTCTTCTTCAATGAATCCAGAACGCCAAACTCGCTCTGTCCCTTTTCCCAGGCAGCCCAGATCAGGCTGGGACAGCAATTCCAAGACTCCCACCCTCCCCAGTGATCCTGAGCCTCCCAGTTTGGCCAAGGAGCCACGGAGCAGTGGTTTGGGAGCTGGCAGGGGAGGCTCTGCTGGAAACAATATAACTTAAAACTTGTATTTTATGGTATTCCTCTAGTCAGGCTTGGTTTGCCTTTGCCTTGGGGAAAGGAATTTAAAAATTTTTTTTGGGAGTGTAGCACCACTCTATGGAGATGATCTTAACATATCAACAGATTGGGAGCAGCCCAAAAGATGGCCAGAAAAATAAAGACCATCAACAAAACATCAACGGAACATTGGTGGAAAGTCGACAAAACATCAATGGAACATCAACAGAACATCAATGGAACATCAATGGAACATCAACGGAACATCAACAGAACATCAATGGAACATCAACAGAACATCAACAGAATATCAACGGAACATCGATGGAACATCATCAGAACATCAATGGAACATCAACAGAACATCAACAGAACATCAGCAGAACATCAATGGAACATCAATGGAACATCAACAGAACATCAACAGAACATCAATGGAACATCAATGGAACATCAATGGAACATCAACAGAACATTAATGGAACATCAATGGAACATCAATGGAACATCAATGGAACATCAATGGCCATCCATGAACATCTGCCCCAGACGCTCCCTCTGGCATGGTTGGAGACATCCAGTCCGGAAAAGAAAATCAAGGAGTGAAGATCTAATTAACACCAGAGACAAAGAAATTCAGATCCAACAGGAAACCAAAAAGTAAGGGCGACACAACTTTATACCAATGAACATTGAACCCATCCATCTCTATGCATTTTGACTGTATAAAGTTTTGGGGAAAATAATGTAAAATCCATGTGTGTATGGAATATTTTCTGTGGCACCCCCGGCCAGAAAATAAAGTAATGCCTGATTCTCTGTCACTTTAAATATAATGTCAGAGGGCTTTTGTTTTCTTCCTGATTTTTGATGACAGCAAAAATGGTGACAGCTCTCTGGACAACAGAGCCAGGAGCAGGTTTGTAATCCTATTTTAACCCAAATTAAACCCAAACTCAGCCAGGAAATGCAGCTTGGGCAGAGCCAGGAGATAACAAATGCCACCTGGAAATGTGGCAGTGACGAGAATGATACTCCGGTTTGGAGCGGATGGGGGAACAGCCCCTGAGCCTGCCCTGATCCTGTTGGAAAATATACTAGTTTAAAAATTTTGTATAACTTTAGTCAAAGGCTTTGTTTGTCTTTATCCCGGGAAAAGGAATCTTAAGTTGGGCATTGTTCTGCCAGGTGAGGTCTGATGAACTCAACACATCAACAGAGTGGAGCAGCCCAAAGATCCCCAGAGAGATAAAAACATCAATGGAACATGAACAGAACATCGGTGGCCATCTCCAAACATCCACCCCAGAGCACCTCTGACAGAGCTGAAGACATCTTGCCCTGAAAAGACTGATCAGAAAATTGAAAAATGAAGATCTAATTTACATCGGAGGGGAGGGGATTCAGATCCAATGGGAAACTGAACACTGGGGGTTGCTCAACTCTGGACCAATGAACTTTGAAACAATGCATCTCTGTGGGGTTTGACTGTATAAAATTTGGGGGAAAATCCTGTAAAATCTGTGCATCATGGAATGATTCTCTCTGCACACCAGGGCTGTGTGTGGATGAGATGATTTCTGTGGCACACCCTGGCCAGAGCAACATCCTGGCCAGAAAATAAAGTAATGCCTTGACTCTCTAACATTAAAAATGTTGTTGGAGGGTTTTTGTTTTTCCCACAGTTTTGGTGACAATGCCACGAGCCACAGGATGCTGCTCTTGCCTGGAATTGTGAATTCTCCCAGAATTGGAGAAGTGGAGGCCAAACTGGTCCCAGCTCCTCAGGCGTTGGGAGATTGATGGGATAAACAGCAGTGCTGCTTGTGGAGCGCGGGTTTGGAAAGGAAACCTTGGAAAATCTAAACCCGAGGCTGTCGAGGGATCAGGGGTTTCCTTTCCCTTTTTCTGTCCCTCACACCTGCCAGAGAGTGAAGGGAACCCCAGGAGGACATCCCACAGTCACTTATGGAAAAGAGTTTTGGGTTTTTAGGGGTTTCTCAGCGTTTGTGGGGTTTATAGGGGTTTGTAGGGATTTGTTAGAGTTTGTAAGGGTTTCTAAGGTTTATATGGTTTTGTAGGGGTTTTTAAGGGTTTGTAAGGATTTGTGAGGGTTTGTAAGAGTTTGTCAGGGTTTTTAAGCGTTTGTAGGGTTTATAAGGGTTTGTTGGGGTTTGTAGGGGTCTTTAAGGGTTTGTAGGGGTTTTTAAGGGCTTGTAGGGTTTATAATGTTTTGTAGGGGTTTGTCAGGGTTTGTAAGGATTTGTAAGGGTTTATAAGGATTTGTAGGGTTTATAAGATCCCTCTCCCTCTCCCTCTCCCTCTCCCTCTCCCTCTCCCTCTCCCTCTCCCTCTCCCTCTCCCTCTCCCTCTCCCTCTCCCTCTCCCTCTCCCTCTCCCTCTCCCTCTCCCTCTCCCTCTTTCTCCCTCAGTGTTGTTTGACCCTGATCTCCCCTGACAAAGAGGATCCAATCCCAAATTCCTGCTGTGTGCAGAAACCTGATACTTTGATTTTATTGATGATCAACTGCCAGTGCCAGGGATGAGGAGAAGGGGAATTTGGGAATGATCTTGGGAAAGATCCCTGGGCTGGGCAGCAGGACACCCTCGGAGTGACCATGCAGAGCCCCTCGGCCCCCCAGGCCCCTGAAAACCCAACCCAACCCTACAGAAACATTGTTTTTATGGAGTCACATCACTGGGAGCTCCTGCAGCAGCAATCGTTGCTTTATTCATAAAATTCCCTCCTTCTCCTCATTCCTAACAACCTTCCCAGGTGCCCCAGGCTCTCTGCCCTGGAGCTCCACAAAAAGCCACCATGGTGCTGTCACCAAACTGTGGGAAAAACAAAAACCCTCCAACAACATTTTTAATGTTAGAGAGTCAAGGCATTACTTTATTTTCTGGCCAGGATGTTGTTCTGGCCAGGATATACCACAGAAATCATCTCATCCACACACAGCCCGGGTGTGCAGAGAGAATCATTCCATGACACACGAATTTTATAGGATTTTCCCCCAAATTTTATACAGTCAAACCCCACAGAGATGCATTGTTTCAAAGTTCATTGGTCCAGAGTTGAGCAACCCCCAGTGTTCAGTTTCCCATTGGATCTGAATCTCCTCACCTCCGATGTAAATTAGGTTTTCTTTCTCACCTCTCTTTTCCTGGACCAGGTGTCTCTGACCCACAGGGGTGAAGTTTGGAGCTGATGTTCCATTCATGGCCCTTTACCTTTTGGGTTACTCCTGGTCTGTAGATGTGTTGAGTTCATCAGACCTCACCTGGCAGAACAATGCCCTGGAAAGAAATTTAAAATTCCTTTTCCTGGAGTAAAGACAAACAAAGCCTTTGACTAAAGTTATACAAAATTTTTAAACTGGTGTGTTTTCCAACAGTCCTGCCCCAGGTCTCTGCCATGGACCTGCCCCCTCGTGAGCCAGAGCAACACCCGAGCTCTTGGATTTTCTAAATATTCCCCAGAAATTCCTTCCCGTCAAATATTTATTTTCACGACCCAATGGGTCAAACAGCCCGAGATGTTTTCTCAGTTGCTCCAAGCTGAAGCAATCCAAGAACTCTGGGAATCTTCCTCGGAGCCGAGGTCTGGGGCAAGCAATGTGGGACGTGGCTGAAGGTCTGCATGGAGCACCCAGCCTCCACATCTGCCAGGTTTTCCTTGGAGATTTATCACGGACAAAAGCAGCTCTTGGAAGGGTTGTTCTTCTCTTCAGACATTCCTTGGAGCAGATGGACAGAAATATTTCACATCTGACTCAAATTCTGGATTCCTCTCCATAAGCTCCAGACAGGAACGAGCAGAATGGATGTGGAATTGTCTTTGATTTATGGACAGCCCCACAAAAGAAATTCCAGCCTTGCTTGAGGATCTTCCCCACCTCAGTTTCACTCTTGATCTCCAAGCCAAGAAGCTGAAATTCCAGGTTTTTGCAGTAAAAGTTTATAAAATCCTGGTGGATTTGTGCTGCAGGTTGAGTGGGAAAAGTGATCCGAGGAGCAGAGCAGAAATGAAATTATTTCACAGGAAAACAGGGATGGATTTCCAAGGCTGCACTTTCAGGGCTCTGCTCCTTCCTACCTTGGCTGGAACAATAAATATTTAACGAGGCAAATGGATCCTCCTGCACTCATAATTAAGGGAAGGGGGGATAAATTGCATTCCTAATTATTCCTAACAAAAGGGAAAGCAATTTCCTCCTCGATCCGTGAGAATTCCCATTTCTCCCCAGGTGAAACAGGAGCAGGGAATGGGTTTGGAGTGGAGTGGGTTTGAAAGAGGAAATTTAGGATCTGATGGGAGATAAAAGGCAGTGCTCACCTCTGCCGGAGTTTTGTTCTGTTTAAACTGGTTTTACTGGGATAACAGTGGGAATTCTGGGCTCGTGGACCACGGGAAACTCCCCATTTCTGGGCCTCAGTTTCCCATTTATAATCTGAGCATAAATCTGGCTGGAGCTCACAAGGACTTTGTTCCTGGAACACTTTTTTTGAGTGCCAAAAATATGGATTGCAACATCGCTTGGAAAAAATCCTCTCTGAGGAGATTTGTTGGAAAACATGAATATCTGAGTGAGGAATTCTCAAATATTGCTTCATATTTTAGGATTTTTTCCTTCCCATTGCTATTTTTATTACTTTGAAGAGTTTTTCCTCACATGCCCCAACTGTGAACACGGGAGTTTATTGACTGATAACAAAACAAAAGGCAGATGAACAGCCCAGAATGATGGAAGTGGCATCCAGCTGTCCCTAAAAGAGTGGAAATGGTCCTAAAAAGAGGGGAAATGGTCCTAAAAAGAGGGAAAGTGCTCCCAAAAAGAGGGAAAAGAGCAGGGCTTGGTAGGGGAATTCCTGTAGGGGAATCCCACCCTGTTTCCCCCTCAATAATCCCATGAAGCTGCAGCCTCTTCCCAGCCCTCCCATCTCGATGCCGGAGCATCCCGAAATCCCTTGCTCTGTCCATGCCCTTCTCTCTCCCTGGGTGCTCCCTCCCTGTGCCCTGGCTGCCCCTCCAGGAATTGTTCCCAGGGCCCCTCTCCCCCCATCCCTTTGTGCAGCTGATCCTGGAATCCCAGCTGGAATCACATCTTCCACCCCACCAGCTCCATGTCTATCCCCTGCTCTTCCCCGATCCCAAATCCCTGGGATATTCCTATATCTTTAACTCTGTTCCCTTCTCCATTTCCACCCCATCAGGTCCATGTCTATCCCCTGCTTTCCCCCAGCCCCAAATCCCTGTGCTTTTCCTGTATTTTTACTCTGTTTCCTTTTCCACTTCCACCCCACCAACTCCATTCCCATCCCCTGCTCCTTCCCCAATCCCAAATCCCTGTGCTTTTCCTATATCTTTAGCTCTGTTCCCTTCTCCATTTCCACCCCACCACCCCCATGTCCATCCCCTGCTTTCCCCTGATCCCAAATCCCTGTGCTTTTCCTGTATTTTTAATTCTGTTCCTTTTTCCATTTCCACCCCTCCATCCCCTGCTCTTCCCTGATCCCAAATCCCTGTGCTTCTCGTGTATTTTAACTCTGTTTCATTTTCCATTTCTACCCCACCATCCCCGTGCCCATCCCCTGCCCCTTCCCCAATCCCAAATCTCTGTGCTTTTCCTGTATCTTTAACTCTATTTCTTTTTCCATTTCCACTCCTCCATCCCCTGCTTTTCCCTGATCCCAAATCCCTGTGCTTTTCCTATATCTTTAGCTGTTTCCTTTGCCATTTCTACCCCACCATCCTCGTGCCCATCCCCTGCCCCTTCCCCAATCCCAAATCCCTGAGGATATTCCTATATCTTTAGCTCTGTTCCCTTTTCCATTTCTACCCCACCATCCCCATGTCCATCCCCTGCTTTTCCCTGATCCCAAATCCCTGTGCTTCTCCTGTATTTTTAACTCTGTTTCATTTTCCATTTCTACCCCACCATCCCCGTGCCCATCTCCTGACCCTTTCCCAGTCCCAAATCCCTGGGATATTCCTATATCTTTAACTCTGTTCCCTTCTCCATTTCCACCCACCATCCCCATGTCCATCCCCTGCTCTTCCCCAATCCCAAATCTCTGTGCTTTTCCTATATCTTTAACTCTGTTTCCTTTTCTATTTCCACCCCATGGAAATGGACATTTCTGTGCCCATCCCCTGCTCCTTCCCCAATCCCAAATCCCTGTGGTTTTCCTGTATCTTTAGCTCAGTTCCCACTGTCCCCTGTGGATTTAACTCCAAAATTTTCCCTTGCAAGACCCCAGACTGGCAAATCCCCAAGGGCAGGGGGAGCCATGACTCTGCAGCTGGAGCTGAAGGACTGGGATCCCTCTCATGGGAGTAAAATCCCCCTCTGGGCCCCGATGGGAAGCATGGGGAGGTCACAAATTTTGAACAAAAATTGCCCAGAATTCCCAGGCTGGGGAGAAAAAGAGTTTTTTTCCTTTTAACTTTGCTCCTTGTCCCTAAAAAAGCAAAACCAGCCCGAGGTGGATGCTCCATGGGAGAAAATCTCGGCAGAAATGATTGAAATTAAAATTCCAACCCCACGCAGAGCCTTCCAAGGGGAATTTCAGGGCTCCTGAACAGGCCAAGCCTCTCCAGCTGGGGCCAGTGAATCCCTGCTTTTCCTGGGGAATATTAATGGGCCTCTCTGCACAATTAGAGCCAGGAACAGCAATTAAAGAGAAAATCAGAGAGGGGAGAAACTCGGGGCCAGCACTAATTGGTGCAGCACAGAAACCAACGGAGCTGAGCAGAATTCCAGCAGTTCAGGGCTGCTCGGAGGAATTCCTGATTTCCTGCCACCTTCCTCTTGCATTTATCCTTTTTTTTTTTAAATTGTGAAGAGCCAAAAGCAGATTTGTTTAACCCTAAAGACAAAAGAACAAATGAAAAATCAGGGAGCCTTGGCATAATTTCTGATTTCTTCCAGTTTGGAAGGTTGTTTTGTTTTTTTTTTAAATTATATATTTTATATTTTTCAAATTATTTAAGGGTTCCAATTATAAGCATCCACCAGGACCTTTTCTTTCATTTCCATCCTTTGATGGAGCAAAAGGAACTATTATAATCCAGTTAAAAAATGCCATTTTTACGAAGAAAAGGTCCTGATTAGAGTTCTTTTAGCTCTTGGAAGCAAAGGACTTCACTGTCCTCATGGGCAGAGAGGTGGGAATAAGACAGAAGGGAAGAGTTCCATCAAAAAGGGAACTTTTCACTGCCTCTAAACCCTTCCCTGAGCAATAGGAGCAGCAAAAAAGAGCAAAAAAAAGCAGGACTGGCTGGTTTTCCTCCCAGGTCTGAAATCTCCATCTGTATTTAATCCATGACTTGGACACGAACAATTTGGGAATTTCTTCTAGAAGGATTTTTCTCCTCCGGTGCCACTTTCTCTGCAGGTGTTGGGTGACAACCTCAGGGCAGCAGCAGATTTGTGGGGCAGCTGAAAAACCCCTCAGGTCCCTTTTTTTTTTTTTTTTTTCTGAAGAAGGTGATAAACGAACTCTGGGGAAATGAGGAGGAGGAAGGTTTGAAAAGGCAGATTTTGGAGTTGCCATCTGGGTTTGGAGCCTCCTGCTTCCATGGAGCTGCAGATATCCAACGGAAGGCACGGCTGGACCAACATGGGAAGGCTTGGGCAGGGAACTGCTGCTGCTTCACGGAATTCCCGAGGGATTTGGGAGGGAAGGGACCTTAAATCCATCCCATCCCACTCCTGCCATGGCAGGGACACCTCCCACTGTCCCAGGCTGCTCCAGCCTGGCCTTGGACACTGCCAGGGATCATCTCAGAGCCCTCTGCATCCTGGAGCACCAGGGGAGCCCAAGGGGTTTGAGTTCCTGAAAATCTCAAGAAGGAAACATCTTGAAGGGAATCCGTTAGGACATCATCAAGATCTCAGTTTGGTTATCCTTGACTCCTGCAGGGACAGTGGCACTGTCACCCCACAAAGCCACTCAGAGAATATCCAGAGCTGAAGGACCCCCAAGGACCATGGATCCACCCCTGGCCCTGCCCAGACCCCCGAATCCCACCCTGGGCACCCCTGGCAGTGCTGACCAAACGCTCCTGGAGCTGTGGCAGCCTCGGGGCCGTGCCCATTCCCTGGGGAGCCTGGGCAGTGCCCAGCACCCTCTGGGGGAAGAACCTTTCCCTGATCTCCAGCCTGACCTGCCCTGGTCCAGCTCCAGCCGTGCCCTGGGTGCTGTGCCTGTTCAGGACATGTATAATAATACATTAATATATAATGATATCTTAATATAATAATATATTATATAATATAGATAGAATTATATTTATTATTATCTAACAAGATAATAATATATAATAATATATTAATATAATAATATAATGCATTATATATTTTGTGTGATAAATAAATAAAGCAGCTGCACTTTATTTTGTCAGGTCAAAGTCAGTTCTTAGAGCAGAGATCGGAGCTGTCCCTCGGGAGGAGCCGCAGATCCCTGAGTTCTCTGCCCCAGCTGTGCCCTCAGCTCCTCCAGACACTTTCCCATCCTCTGGATGCTCTCTAATGGCTCAGTTTTGAATTGTGGCACCCAAATTCACTGGAGATGAGGCCACCCCAGCCCAGAGCAGAGCAGGACACTCCCTCCCTCCCTGGCCTGGCTGCTCCTGGTGCCCCAGGACAGGGATGTCCCTGCTGACCCCAGGACATTGGTCAGGCCAGCAGGGTCTGCCCCAGGGCTCCTGGGTGTCCCCACCATGCTCTGCAGGGCGGCAGGGCCAGGCTGGCCTCGTGTCCCTGCCATGGTGACAATCCCAAACCGGGCATCGCCCCCTCCTTCCCACCCCAGCACAGAGCACTCTCTGAAATCCAACCCTGCCGACTTCCTCCAGCCCTGGAGCATCTAGCCCTGCAGGAAATCCACACCAGGAGGGGAGTCAGGAAAATTACCCTCCCCTTGCCTTTGTGAGGAGAGAAAGAAGCAAAAATCTGATTTTTGAAAGCCAAAAATTCTTAAGTAACGAATGACACCCCCCGTTCCACACACCTCCTCCTTAAATATCCTAAAGCCAACTGCAAAGCCAAGATCCTGGCTGCTGTTAAAAATAACTGAGGTGACAGCATTGGCTCTCCTGGGTGAGCCCAGTCCCAGCTCCTCGGGAAGTTTAGAAGTGTCCAACAGCGGCACCCAAGTTCTGCAAGCCCAATCTGGGGGAAAACAGCGATTATGCAAGAAAACCTGGCAAAAACAACCTTCTGTTTGCTCTTCTGTTGTCTGCCCGTTGGGGTTTGAGGCTGCACGGCTCAAGTTTTCCGTGTTTTCTCCAAAACAAATAATTGCCTTTTCCAGCGGAGCTTGGGATCGGCACATCATCATCGTCACCTGCTGCCTTGGGATGAGGGAAGGATGGCCCAGGGCCCGGTGTGGCCAGAAAAGCCCAGAAAAGCCATTCAGCACAGAAATGAGGTGTCTGTGGACACGTGGAGGAGGAAAACACTGAGCTCCCCTTTTCCAGACGTGTGTGAGATGCTTTCCCCTCTCTGCTGAGCTTGCAGCGGCTGCAGAGCCTCATGGGGGATCCAGAGAAGAGGAAAAAACCTGGAAAAAACCCCATTTTCCTGCACCATGTCAAAACCTGTGCCCGGTGTTCCACGTCTGGCTTGGGCACCTCTCTCGTGCTGCAAGAGGGGGGAAGAGCTCCGGAAATTTCACTGCTCTGCCTCGTTCCTGGTGATATTTGAGGAGCAAAAGTGGTTTGAGTGCCTGAAGCCACCATAAAGCCACCCTAAAACATTCCTGGGGCCCTGGAAACTCAGGTACGGTGCTCCCTCCCCTGCTCTGGTGACAGGCTGAGCGTAATTAACAAAAAGGGACAAAATTAACAGAATTTCCTCAGAGGACTGATCCTCTGAGGCAGCTCCAGGCTCCCAGGGCAGGGCTGGGGGTGCTCGGGGGACACTGGGATGTGGTTCCATGGTCAGGAACAGCCCCATGAGACAAAGGAGAAGTGTCTCATCAAAAAGTGAATTTTTCACTGTCTCTAAACCCTTCCCTGAGCAGAAAAAAGAGAAAAAAAATGAAGCAGGAATGGCTGGTTTTCCTCCCAGGCCCAAAATCTCCATCTCAGAGCAGCAGCTCTGTGCTGGGGCTCCCTCTGGGTCTGTGGCTTCCCTCTCAGAGTTTTGTGTCTGTGCAAAATTAACAACTCCTGCCTGGGTGTGAGCCCCAGCAGCCAGGGCTGGATTGATTAATTGATTAATTAATTAATTAGCCCTGTGGAGCATGGCTTGGCAGTGTCCCCACCACCACCGAACGCTCCTGTGACCAGGCAGGAC
Organism: Acanthornis magna; assembly: GCA_036785705.1. Classification (NCBI taxonomy): domain Eukaryota; kingdom Metazoa; phylum Chordata; class Aves; order Passeriformes; family Acanthizidae; genus Acanthornis; species Acanthornis magna. Next base: position 300,507 of record JAWUZG010000110.1, read on the forward strand.
CGAGGGTGTCGAGCTCAGCTCCATTACAGTGGAATATAGAATAAATATATATATTATATGTAATATTCATTTAATATATATTTAATATATAGTAATACATTAATTTATAATGACATATTAATATAATGAGCTATTATATAATATGGATATCATTATGTATTTAATATATAATATATTAATATAACAATATCGTGTCTATATAATATATTATATATATTATATAATATATAATAATATAATATAACAATATAGTAATATATGATAATATATTAATATAATAATATATATTATATAATATGCATTACAGAATATATGATAATAAATAAATAAATAAATAAATATATGTTTTGCCTGGTCAAAGTCAGTTCCTAAAGCAGAGCAGCGAAGGAGATGAGGAGAGCAAGAGAAAGAAAGGCCCCAAAGGGGAAAATGCCTCCTGACAGGGCTGGGCTGGGGGCAGTGCCCAGCAGTGCCATCCCAGCAGGTCTGGGGCACTTCCAGCCCTGCCTGGAGCCAGGAATGCTGAGCAGAACAAGGAGCAGAGTTTGCTGGTGTCACCGAAAATCGGGAGAAATAAAAACACCTCTAGCACTATATTTGAAGTGATAGAGAATCAGGCATTACTTTATTTACTGGCCAGGATGTGCCAAGGAAAGTATTCCAAAACCACATGCTTTCACAGGATTTCCCCCAGTTTTTATACAGTTAAAACCCCATAGAGATGCATTGTTTCAGAGTTCATTGGTCCAGAGTTGAGCAACCCTCAGTGTTCAGTTTCCCATTGGATCCGAATCCCCTCAGCTCCGATGTTAATTAGATCTTCATTTTTCAATTTTCTGATCAGTCCTTTCAGGGCGAGATGTCTTCAGCTCTGTCAGAGGTGCTCTGGGGTGGATGTTTGGAGATGGCCACCGATGTTCTGTTCATGTTCCATTGATGTTTTTATCTCTCTGGGGATCTTTGGGCTGCTCCACTCTGTCCTGTGCTGAGCCCATCTCCTTAGAGTGATGCTGTACCTCCTAAATAAACTAAAGAAAATTCCCCAAAGCAAAGTCAAGTCAAGCCTAACTAGGGAGAAAAAAAGTTAATAAGTTATATTGTTTCCAGCACTGGGGCAGCTGGATTGGATCCAGAGCCAACCCCAAACGTGCAGCTCCAGGAAAGGACAAAAGCTGGGCTGAAGCCCAGGAAAAGTGAAACTGTGACCTTTGCCAAGCGCCCGTCCCAGAGCTCAGGGCTGGGACAGCTTGGGGACATCAGTCAGAGCACTGGGATTCGCTCCAGCCTGGGCTCCCTGAGCTATCCCCAGCTCCCCGGAGGGAGGAGAGGGCAGGGATGGGCTTTGGGAGCATTTCCAGCCCCAGGGGTGCCTGGTGGGCTGAGGAGCTGGAGGAGCTGGGCTCGTGTCCAGCATTTTCCTGGGTTTTCCAGGGTTTTCTTGGGTTTTCCAGGATTTAGGAGCCACTGATTTCAGGATGTGCTGGAGCCAGTGCTGGGCTCTGCTCCCAGGGCTCAAAAAGGGGAAAAAACACCGAGGGACAACTTTGCCAACCGATTGCCACCAGCAAGGCACGGAAAAGAGCTGGAAAGGCCACTGTCGTCATTCCCTGGAACTAAAAGGGAGGATTTATTCCTCCTCCCAGGCAGCCTCCTGCAGAGAATTAACCACGAGATTAACGAGGTGCCTGACAATTTGTGCAGCCCCACTCAGAACCCCAGCAACTGTTTGTTCCTGGTGAGCTCCTTGGCTCCCAGGGACAGCTGCAGAGGGATCCTGGCACTCCTGGCCAGGATTTGGGAACGGCAGAGCAGAGGGAACATGCTCGGAATCCTTGCTCTGAGGAGTGGGATTGGGAACAGCAGCTCAGGGAATGCCCAGCATGGAGTTTGGCCTCTCTGAGGTGCTGCTCATCCTGCTGGGATCTCGGAAATGGATCCCAGCTGGGGTCTCAGAAATGGATCGCAGTTGGGATCTCAGAAATGGATCGCAGTTGGGATCTTGGAAATGGAGCTCCACTGAGATCTCAGAAATGGATCCCAGTTGGGATCTTGGAAATGGATCCCATCTGGGGTCTCAGAAATGGATCCCAGCTGAGATCTCAGAAATGGACCTCAGCAGGGATCTCAGAAATGGATCCCAGCTGGGGTCTCAGAAATGGATCTCAGCAGGGATCTCAGAAATGGATCCTAGTTGGGATCTCAGGAATGGATCCCAGCTGGGGTCTCAGAAATGGATCTCAGCAGGGATCTCAGAAATGGATCCTAGTTGGGATTTCAGGAATGGATCCCAGCTGGGGTGTCAGAAATGGATCCCAGCTGAGATCTCAGGAATGGATCCCAGCTGGGGTCTCAGAAATGGATCCCAGCTGGGGTCTCAGAAATGGAGCTGCTGGTGGCACTTTGTGACACAGGCCCAGTGTCACCCTGCCCCAATGAGCGCTAAACGCTGCAGTTTTTATTGGATGTCTTATCTCCTGCTCTCCCTCGGCGTTCCCTGATTTCAGGACCACCCAGCTCAAGTTCCACTTCCACATCAAACCCAGGCAGCTCCAAGCACGGATTTTCCCTGCTGGTCCCACACCTTGATCCTCTCCCCAGTGAGCACCCCCAGGGATGCCCTGCAGGGCTGGGAGGGAGAGGGACACAGCAGGAACTGCAAATGCCAAGTCTTTCCTTTTCCAGGGTTTTTTTTGGGTTTTTCTTGCTGGCATCCTGCAGGGATGGTGACATCATTGTGACATCGCCACCTCTGCACCTCCTGCTTCCTTTCCCCTCTCAGGACATGGGGTGGGGCTGCCCTGGTCCCTGCTCCTCCTCTCTGTCCCCATAATCCTGAGGAGCTCAGGGATCTGTCCTGGAGCTCGTGGGCATCGCGGGGGCACCTGTTGGGGTTCACCCCCAAAATTTCTGAGGAGGAGCTGTGGGCTCCAAGATTTCTGGGCTGGGGACACCCCAGGAGGTGGCATCACCCCCCCCTTGCCAGGTCATGCCACCCTTGTCTCTGGTGGGCACCAGAGCCCCTCAGCCTCTGGGAAGAACCCAACCAACCTCCCCTGGCAAGGCTGGCACTTCCCGACTCTCCCATCGGGGTTTTCTTCCTAAATTCCCCTAAATCACCCTAAATCACCCTGATTCACCCAAAACCACCCTGATTCACCCTAAATCACCCTGAATCACCCTAAATAACCCTGATTCACCCTAAAACACCCTGAATCACCCTGAATCACCCTAAATCTCCTTGATTCACCCTAAATCACCCCGATTCACCCTAAATCTCCCTTCCCACGCTGTGGAGAACACCCTGTCTGCTCTCTCTGCAGCTCTCACATAGCTCAGAGCTGCTCTCACGTCTCCCCTCCAGCACTCCCAGACTAAACAAGCCCAGCTCTCTCCTCCTGGCCCTGCAGGTCGTGTTTTTGGGACCTCTGACCACGTCCTGGACCGGCTGATCCTCCTCTCTGCCGAGGCGGTGCCCGCTGGAAGCAGCTCCTGCCCGGGGATGGGGAGCAGAGGGATTATTTTGCATTTCTCCTGGACAGCAGTTGGATTTACAGCTCCCGGGGGAGGCTGAGGTGACAGAGCCAAACTCCACCGATCACCCAGGGATGGCTCTGCCTCCCAAACCAGGCTCCCAAAATCCAGCGTCACCAGACACAGAGTTTTAGGAATTTTCCTCCTAATTCTGGAGCCCCGGGACCTGCTGGGGTTGCCTGTGCTGGTGTTCCCTGCACCTGGGAGGGGTGGGAGCCCCAGGGCCTCCCCCAGCAGGGAGTGCTGAGAGATTGCGAATGTTGGGATGGCAGAGATAGGCAGAAAAGTTATAATCCCCGTTCCCTGGGCAAGAATCAGGAGAAATACAGCATTTCTTCCCACAGAAAATAAAAATTCTGAGAATTCTGGGCTGAAAACCAATAGAGGTTTTTTCTTTTTCCTTTTCCTTTTTCTTTTTCTTTTTCTTTTTCTTTTTCTTTTTCTTTTTCTTTTTCTTTTTCTTTTTCTTTTTCTTTTTCTTTTTCTTTTTCTCTTTTTCTTTTTCTTTTTCTTTTTCTTTTTCTTTTTCTTTTTCTTTTTCCTTTTTCCTTTTTCCTTTTTCCTTTTTTCCTTTTTCTTCTTATATTTCCTTTTCCTTTTTTCCTTTTCTTTCTTTTTTCTTTTTTCGTTTTTCCTTTTTTCCTTTTTCTTCTTATTTTTCCTTTTCCTTTTTTCCTTTTCTTTCTTTTTCCTTTTTTTCCTTTTTTCCTTCTTTTGCTTTCTTTTTCCTTTTTTCCCTTTTCCTTCTCCTTTTCTTTCTTTCTTATTTTCCCTTTTCCTTTTCTTTCTTTTTCTTTTTTTTTTCCTTCTTTTTTTATTTTAAAATTCTAGAATTTCTCCTCAGTGCCTCGTGCATCTCTCCATTCTCCATCCATCTCATCCTGTCCCTCTCCCCCAAACACAGCCGAGCAGGAAAGGCCCATCCAACCCTCCTGCCGTAAATCCAGGAGCTATTTCCTCACCGAGGGCCTCTCCCAGACCTCACTCATAAACCTTCAGGAGGCTTTGCCTGTGGTTAAACACTGAGCTCTGCCTTGGCCAAGCTGAGCAGGCTCTGCTCCGTCCTCTGGATGAAGTGGGGTTGGATTTATTGTCATTTCTGCAGCAGCTGAGGTTTTACCCACAGGGCAGCATCACTCACACATCTGCCTCCTGCAGGGCTCCCCTGCTTTTCCTGACATTTCCCTTCTTGCCTTCAGCTGAATTCTCTCTGCCGTCAGCCATCAAAAGCAGAACTGCTCATGGATCACCTCTTGGCAGGGGCTGGCAGCGATTCTGCTGCAGCCTCTGAGCTCTGCGGCTGTTGGAGAGCTTGTCTGGCTGTGGGGAGAGAGGGAGGGCTGGAGGTGCAGGGCCTTGGAGGGGCAGGGAGGCCCTGGACACGTGCTCAGACTCTGGGGTGTTCTGGGCCTGTCCAGGCTCTGGGGTGTTCTCACCATATCCACACTCTGGGGTGTTCTCACCTTACACAGACTCTGTAGTGTTCTGGGCCCATCCACACTCTGGGGTGTTCTGGGTCTGTCCCACTCTCTGGGGTGTTCAGGGTCTGTCCCACTCTCTGGGGTGTTCAGGGTCTGTCCCACTCTCTGGGGTGTTCTGGGCCCATCCAGACTCTGGGGTGTTGTAGTCACAAAATAAATGAAGAGCCCGATGAGGTGAAGGGTTTGCGGGAGAGGGTGTCCTCCCCTTGCTCTCCTTTATTATAGGTCCAGGGTAGAGGTGGTTGGGAGGGAGAGAAGGGAAGGACAAAAGGCCTACACCCATGGAGGGTGCAGGAAAAAGCCCCCTGCCCCCAAAGGAGCAGGAGAGAAGTAGCCCCACCCCTGCCCAGTAACAGCCGCTTAAGTAGGGACAGGGGTGACCAATCAGGGGAAAGACAAGAGGAGGAGACAATATACATAAACCAATTACAACAAAGGAGGGAGGGGTACAATTCAAAGCAACCAATAATACAGCTAACGGTACAGAAGATTCAGGAGAGGTGGGCGCATCCTGAGCCCTGGGCACGCCTTTCCCCAAGACCCAGGGGCGGTCCCAGGCACTCAAACCCCAAGGTCCTCCCACAGCAGGGCTCCTCCCTCTGAGGCGCCGGACCAGCCTGGGAGGCGGAGGCAGCATAAGGGGCGGACCCGCTTCACTGGGGTGTTCTGCTCCTCTCCAGACTTTAGGGTGTTCTTCACCTGTCCACACTCTGGGGTGTTCTGGGCCCATCCACACTCTGAGGTGCTCTGACCCCATCCAGACTTTGGGGTGTTCTCAGCCCCTCCACACTCTGAGGTGTTCTCAGTCCATCCACACTCTGGGGTGCTCTGACCCCATCCAGACTCTGGGGTGTTCTCAGCCCCTCTAGACTTTGGGGTGTTCTGGGCCTGTCCAGATTCTGGGATGTTCTGGGTGTGTCCTGACTCTGGGATGTTCTCAGCCCATCCACACTCTGGGGTGTTCCCACCCCATCCGTGCTCTGGGGGTTTCTGACCCCATCCGGACTTTGGGGTGTTCTCACCTTTTCCAGACTCTGGGGTGTTCTGGGTGTGTCCCGACTCTGGGGTGTTCCAACCCCATCCACACTGAGGTGCTCTGACCCCATCCAGACTTTGGGGTGTTCTCAGCCCCTCCAGACTTTGGGGTGTTCTGGGCCACTCCAGACCCTGGGGTGTTCCCACCCCATCCACACTTTGGGGTGTTCTGAGCCCCTCCAGACCCTGGGGCGTTCCCACCCCATCCATCAGGCCCAGGTTTGCTCCTGAGGTCACAAAGGACACGGATTTTTGGTGCATGAGCTTGGACTCAGCCCTCAAGGTCATCTGCACTCGGGTGCCCCAAATGTCAGCAGAGGGGTTCAAAGCAGCCCCGAGGGATGCCCAGAGAGGAATTTCCCCTCCATGTCCTGGACAGCTTTTCTATAATGTTTTTATTAAAAAATGCATATATTTTTGTACAGAATTTGCTGCTCTCAGAGCATTTTTGCTTTGAGGGGAGGGTGAGGTTTTGCTGAAACCTCTTTATTTCATTTTGAAATTCTCCCCCAAACAAGAGGAGAACGTTTTCACCATGAAGAGCTTTAATTTTGTGTGTCAGAAGCAACAGCACGATCCTGACTTATTCATAAATCAACTATACATAATTTCCTGAGCTGTTCTGCAAAAGTGAATCCCCAGCTCCAGGAAAGCTCTGCCCCGGGGCAGGAATGCACCTTCCCAGCTGATGGTTCTCCTTTGGCGTGGAGAAAATGATTTCTGTGGCACATCCTGGCCAGAACAACATCCTGGCCAGAAAAGAAAGCAATGCCTTGACTTTCTAACATCAAAAATGTTGTTGGAGGGTTTTTGTTTTTCCCACAGTTTTGACAATTTTGGCGACCACGAAGAGACAGAGCTTTTGATAATCTATGGATTCCAGGATCGTGAAGGCCTCCAAGCGCGCATGGAAAATTTTACCTGGGGAGACTTCGGGTTCCTGGAGTCTGGTGAGTTCAAAACAAGATCCCTGGTTTTTTTTAATATAAAGGCATTGCTTTAGAGTTAATATAAGTTTGATGGTCTAATTGGATAACAAAAAGAAATCACTAGAGATGGTATAATTTGCTATCATCTATTTAAAGTAACTACCAAAAGTTGAGTGTTATTGTGTTTATAATAGTGATTTTAAGTATTGGTGCCATGGTAAATTCAAAAGTCTTTGGTGTGCACAAAGATTTGGAGGGTTTTTTTTTGTTTGTTTTTTTTTTTTTTTTTTTTTTTTGTGCAAAAGCTGAAACAAAGCATTTGTTGTAGGGATTAGGTTTCCTTCTGTAGGAACCTTCAGAAACTTGATTTGCTACAAAGGATACACCATATTTTGTAATCGGCCTGACGATTTCAACCTGCCAATTCTGGCTTTTCACAACAAACCATGCAAAAAGGCAACTCACCCATCAATTACAAAATTTGGTGGTGGCAGAGCCAGGAATTGCCTGGAAGAGAGGGGCAGGGCTGGGTTTTGCTGCTGCTGCTGCCGGAGAGCGATCCCTGCCTGAGCCTCCCCTCGCAGGAGCCTTGGCACTGCAGCTCTGGCTGCATTTTCCAGGGCAAAGAGGAGTTTTTATCACCCTGCTGGAATCCCACAGATGAAAAACGAGCCACTCAAAATGATAAAAGGCCCTGCTTTTTATTTACAACAAAGCTGCATCCCTCTCCCAGGCTGGGCCCTGGTGGGTCAGGCACTGTTTTTCCTGACAAAAAGCAATTCCCCGTTTGCAGGAGAGGTTTGAAGGCTGCTGCAGGAATTCCTGCCTGCCCTGAAGTTTATTCCCCTGAAGCTGAGCCATCCTTGCATCCTTCCCTCCCATCCCTACCCCAGGAGAGAGGCAGGATGCAGGGAAGGGATGCAATCCATCCCAGAGGAGCTGCCACACAGTGGGGAAGGGGTGGAAAGGAAGAGACAAGGTGTCAGGTGATATCTGGATGGAGTGGAGAGAGTCTGGGACAGGGAGAGACCCCAAACATCTGAGGAAGATGAAGGCAGAGAAGGGGGGAAGGAGTGGTGGGGCCTGACCTTGAGGGGAAGGGTGGAGAAGGGACCCCAAAAGCACAGGCAAGGAGGGGCAGAACCCTCTCGGCCATCAGTGGGGTGGGACAGGAGGGAAGGGGGGACAAGGACAAGGTGCAGGTCCCTCCTGCAGACCCCACAGGGAGGGAGGGGGGACAACCCCAGCAGGGTCTCGGGGAAAAAAATCTGCCAAAAAAAGGGAATGTTTTTAGCAGGGTAGAGCCAAACCATGGTCTGAGAGTTTCCCCTGCTCCCCCTCCATGAGCCACGGCTCCAGCTCGGGCAAAACACCCCATTTGGAGAGGTTTCCAGGCTCCCGAACCTCCTGATCGCCGTGCGTCACAGCTGAGCTCCGCAGTCCCCGGGGATGGTGGGGCTGCGGGAGCAGAGAGGTGAAGGTGGCGGAGCCCTCCCCGCGACTGTCACCCCCCGGCCCCGCACGTGTCCCGAGCTGCGGGGGGCTGGGAATATGTGCTCATCCCGCATTACAGCACTGCGGGGAAAGGCAGCGGGGGAATGCAGTGGGAGGAATGCAGCAGAGAAGGGCAGCAGGGGAATGCAGCAGGAGAAATGCAGCAGGGGAATGCAGTGGGAGAAATGCAGCAGGGAAAGGCAGCAGGGAAGGGCAGCAGGGAAATGCAGCAGGAGGCATGCAGCAGGGAAGGGCAGCGGGAGGAATGCTGCAGGGGAATGCAGCAGGAGAAATGCAGCAGGGGAATGCAGTGGGAGAAATGCAGCAGGGAAAAGGCAGCAGGGAAGGGCAGCAGAAGGAATGCTGCAGGGAAATGCAGCAGGAGGCATGCAGCAGGGAAATGCAGCAGGGAAATGCAGCAGGGAAATGCAGCAGGGAAATGCAGCATGAGAAATGCAGCAAGTAAATGCAGTGGGAGAAATGCAGCAGGGAAAAGGCAGCAGTGAAATGCAGCAGGGAAAAGGCAGCAAGGAAAGGCAGTGGGAGGAATGCAGCAGAAAAATGCAGCAGGGAAATGCAGTGGGAGGAATGCAGTGGGAGGAATGCAGCAGGGAAAGGCAGTAGGAGGAATGCAGCAGGGCAAGGCAGAAGGAGGAATGCAGCAGCTTGTGAGCCAGGGCCGGAAAAATAAACAACTGCTGGGAAAGGGGAGAAACCGATCCCATTTCCAGTGGAAAATGTTTGGGATTTCACAAACTCCATCGCCTCAACACTTGCGCCATGGTCCTGCAAGGTCCTTTGGTCATATAAGGGTGGGAGGCGCTGGCACAGGGAGGCTGTGGATTCCCCAGCCCTGGAAGTGTCTAAGGTCAGGCTGGACAGGAGCCCAGCCTGGCACTGCTGCCCTGCAGGAGCATGGGACATCCTAAAAACATCAGGGACCCTGCCAGGGGCACAGCCACACTGCCCTGCCCAGCCAGGGATGGGACCCTTTCCAAAGCAGCTCATTCCTCATCCTAGGAGATGTGGAAAGCATGAGTTGAGTCGTTCCCATTCCCACTTTAAACTGCCAGAGGGCAGGGCTGGATGGGATCTTGGGAATTAGGAATTGTTCCCTGGGAGGGTGGGGAGGGCTGGGCTGGAATTCCCAGAGAAGCTGTGGCTGCCCCTGGATCCCTGTGAGTATCCAAGGCCAGGCTGGAGCAGCCTGGGACAGTGGGAGGTGTCCCTGCCATGGCAGGGGTGGGATGGGATGAGTTTTAATGTCCCTCCCAACCCAAACCATTCTGGGATTCCATTCTGGATGGACCCTGCAGTGATGCCATCACCCAGGGAACTCTGCTCCGTGGTTGCCATGGGAGAAACAGAAGGGTCTGTTCCTGTGCCATCCCTGGATGGGGAGCAGCTGCCATGGCAACAGTGGCACTGTCACTCCAGCACCAGGACAAAAGCTGCAAACCAGACTGAAAGTGTCACCCATGGAACAGAGGAGCCAGAGGGGAGCTTGATCCAGAGCCAGGGGAAAAGCTTTCCCTGTTGGATGTGGCAGTGAGTGCATTTTTACCTCTGTGACCGCCAAAGGTTTTCATCCCATCCTTATTGTCAGGAAAAATTAATCCACAAATACCAGAGGTTTATGTCCAAAAAGGAGACAGAGGAGTCCTGTAACTTTATTCATGACTAAAGGGAGAGCTCATGGCCATTTCCCATGGGGTCTCTTGGATTGCTAGAGGACGCAGCCTCTTTTTATCCGAATTTCCCGGCCTCAGGTTCCCTCTCTCTTTCCCCATAGGCTGAGGTACTCGAGAGGTACAGACTTCCCAGAACGCCTAATGCAGACACAGTAATATACATTTCTCCTAATTTAGACACCCTCAATACAAATCCCCCCTTTCTTCTTTTTCTTATGTCTCTGTCCCTGTAGTTTATTACCACAGCCTTGGGTGAGTCAATCAGTGGAATTCCTATGGAAATCATTCCCATTGTTTCTTCTGTCTCTCAGTATGGCTCTTACCTTATCAGCAGTTTGTTTTGATGCCTTAAACAGGCTAGTAAAAATCTGAAGCAGACACAGCAGTACAGGGAGAAGGGAATTTACCTCGGTTTAATAGGATCCCAGGTGCCCACGCTCATCAAAGGTGGAAAACACGCCATGGAGCGAGCGACGCCAGATTTTTATGGACTTCACAAAATTAGCATATCTACTTAAAATCCCCCAATAAGAAGCTTAATAAATGAATAATTGTCCCCTATTCTAATGAACCCCCCCGCAAATGAGACTACAGCCTCGTTTACAAAAACATGTTCCAAGAGAGAAGGCTTTGTCCAAGGTTGGAGCCTCTAGTTCTGATATAGTGAAAATGTTTGGTCTTTTCGCTTTGCAGGACCCCAAACTAAGCTAAATATCAGACTACAAGGGTTATAAACATGTTGCTCTGATTTTCTGATATTCATGGAGGTTCGCGGAAGTTCGCAGGGAAGTCAGGCAGGCAAAACCAAGATGGCGAAAAGAGAAACTTTATTTAGAAGAACTTCTTTATATATTCATTAATGATCTAATAATTATTGGTCGACAGTTTTTCCACCCCCTATAACGATTGGTTACAATGCTGAAGTGCCCAGTACCAAAACAAAGAGATTAGAAAGCACAAGAATGCAACTTATCTCTATTCTCCATGAGAAAGAAGAGAAAGATTTTAAAACAGTGCAACTACAGAAACATGTAGGGCTAAGTCAAGGAGTGTTTGTGCAGGGCACAAGGAGTGTGTATAGAGGGTAATAGGGAAGGGAAAGGGTATAAAAATAATTTAAAAGGGTATAAAAAGAAAGTACAAAAATCACCGGCATCAGTTTGTAAAGAGACTCCTTTATTCCTTTCATTATCCATCCGGAATCCATGTGGGAACCTCTGTCAGGACAGGGATGCTGGACCTTTGTTTTAGTGGGAACGGCCATGGAAAATCCCAGCTGTGGGGCCATGGATAATCCCAGCGGTGGGGCCATGGATAATCCCAGCTGTGGGGCCATGGGTAATCCCAGCTGTGGGGCCATGGATAATCCCAGCAGTGGGGCTATGGATAATCCCAGCTGTGGGGCAGAGCTCGGAGCCGCAGCATTCCCATCATTTCCCGGACCCCTGCGCTCTCAGGGAATGCTGTGGATCTGTTTATAGACACTTCATTAGCAACGTGATGCTGAGAAATTGCAGCAAATTGCTCCAGGGATTTTTTTTTGGAGGCTGAAAGGACTAAATGTGCTCGGGATGTACAAAAAGGGTTCAGCTCCAAGGCAGCCTCCTGTCTGTCAGGTGGAAATGGCACTGCCTGGAACAAAATCTGGGATGGTTTGAATTGGGAAAACGACTTGGGCTGAATTGAGGCACATGGAAATGGAGGCAGGGCCTTGGGGAGTATAAAAGAATGGATCAGAAAAGCTTTTTTTTTTTAATGGGGTGTAAAGGAAGATCAAAAAGATTAAGTTTAAAAGGCAATATAATAATTATTTTAAATTCAAAGGCAATATAATAATAAAATTTAACAGGCAATACAATAATTATTTTAAATTCAAAGGCAATATAATTATTAAATTTAAAAGGCAATACAATAATTACTTTAAATCCAAAAGTAATATAATAATTATTTTTAGATGACTTATACATGAGTTACCACCACATCTTTCCTTTTGGTGATCTCCAATGGAGCTCTGTTGAAGGAAGGGCTTGGCCATTTTTCCAGATTATTTTCCACACACATTTTTACTCCTGTGAAGGTTGGTCAGGCTAAATTTGCTACATGCAGCTTATTCCAACCCCCAATCCCTTTTTCCTATTTCCTCACTGAAACACTGAGCAGCTCAGGTGACTTTCCTTATTCTTTTTGTTTATTTGAGAAGTGCAAACAAATCTCAGTGCTTCTTACCCACAGCATTTTTCCACGAGCTGTGCATCGGGCAAGAGGTGCTGAAATCCATGGCACCACTCCTCATTTTTGGCCAGCATCCCAAAATTGGCTCCAGAGGCGTTTTTGGCGTGGAATTTTGGCATCCTCGTGCGAGAATTTGCTTTCTGCACAGGGACAGTCACAGCCTTACAAACAGAAATTCTCTCTGGTGTGGGCGAAGAGGATTTAGAAATCACCACAAGATCTGGGGTTGTCTGAGCACCTCTGGAATCCTTGGGAATGGCCTTTCCAAGGGCTCTGGGCCAGGCCTGCAGGGACAGCTTGGCACCATTGGAGTGACAGAGGGAGCTCGGTCACTGATCCAGGGATTGCAGCACTGGGGGAAAGCACAGCACTGGAATTCTGAAGGGTTTGGACAAGTTGGAGAAATGATCTGTGAAACCAGACCTCGATCCAGGGCTGGGCACTGTGGAGAGGGGTTTGCATCCATGAGGCATGGAAAAAAGGGTTTGGGAAGCAGAAGGAAACAGGAAAATGGGAGATTGTGTGTAGTTCCACTGTTTTAAAATCTCTCTCTTCTTTCTCATGGAGAATGAAGATAAGTTACATTCTTGTGCTTTCTAATCTCTTTGTTTTGGTACTGGACACTTCAGCATTGTAACCAATCATTATAGGGAGTGGAAAAACTATCGACCAATAATTGTTAGACTATTAATGGATATATAAAGAAGTTCTTGTAAATAAAGTTTCTCTTTTCGCCATCTTGGGTTCTCCTGCCTGCTTCCTCTGCCAGCTTCTGCGAATCCCAGGAAATCTAAACCAACAATTGTGGATTGCGGATGAGGAAAATCAACCAAAAAGAGGGAGGATGTGAGCGAAACAGGAGTGGGAATGGGAATGGGGCAGCTGTGCCCAGCGCTGCTGGGATACCCAGAAATCCTCACGTGCCAGCAGAAGGGAGGGAATGAGAATGTGCAGCCTGGGGGGAAGAGCGAAGGAATGAGCTCCAAGCTCAGCCTGGAGAAGATTCCAACCCATTTTAGGACAAAGACGAGTGGCAAACAAGCTGAAAAAACAGGGATCAGGGAGAAACCCGCACCAGGGAACTCAAAGTCTCCTCCTGGCTGATATTTTCCTGCAATTCTGCTCATCTGAGCATCAAAACTGCTGTGGAGCAGTTGGGAAAAGCAGCAAATTCCTGCCAGATTCCCAAGAGCAGCAAATTCTTACCTGGATAAATGAGGCAGAGTTTCCACTGCTCCTGGCTGGGATCGGCTCAGGACCATGCCCTGACCTTTCCCTCTCTTCTCTTCACCAGTTCTGAGTATTTGCTAAAATCCTTTCAAATTCCTCCACATTTGAGCACCTCAATGCTTTTAGGGACAGGCGGAAGCTGGAAGGGACACCAGGAACTGATCCCTGTTTGTCAGGAACCTGAGCTGGAAGGAAAAACTGGGGTCCAGCTGCATTCCAGGGGGCTGGTGAGGGCCACACATCCCAAAATGTCCCAGCAATTTGGTTTGGTTTAGCTCGGTTTGATAAGATTTCCTCAATAAGGAGTGGGATGGTTCACCAAGGGATATTTCTGGAATCACAGGATCATCAAGGTTGGAAAAACCCTCCAGGATCACTGAGTCCAAACATCCCCAGCACTGCCAAGGCCACCACTGATCCATGTCCCCAGGAGCCACATCCACGTGGCTTTGAAATCCCTCCAGGAATGGCAGCTCCACCACTGCCCCGGTGGAGTTTTTGAAACCCTTCTCATGAAGAAATTTTCCCAAATATCCAACCTGCACCTCCCTGGGAGCAACTCGAGGCCAGCGCTGAGCTCAATTTAGATGTGTTAAGAAGACAAAAGTCAGGAATGCAGAGGGTTAAACCCCTGGGAAAGCATTTGCTGCAGCCTGGGAAAGGATCTCACCGATCTGAAAATGGCCATCGGATTTCCACACCCCATTCCATATTCCAGGGGCGCAGGTGACATCTGGGACAGCCAGGGGGATGTCCTTTGTCTCTTTTTCAGGACAGATTTCCCAGCACTCTGCTGGTGACGTCCCTGCTGTCCCCACACGTGGGGAGGCAGAGCTGGCTTTGTCACGCGTCCCTCTCGGTGTGTCACTGCTGAAAGGTCACCGCGGAAAGGTCACCGCTCTGTCCGTTCTGCCTGGCACTGCCCCCAGGGCGAGGGTGGCATTCCATACCAGCCCCAGCAGGGCTCTCTGCTCACCTCGGCTCCTCATTTCCCTCTGTGCCCGGGGCTGTGGCAGAGCTCCAGGTGATGCCTGATGATTTTTGCTTTTTCTATATACCAGTTTATATTTTTCATATACCCTTTTTATATTTTTATACACCCTTTTCTATATACCAGTTTATATTTTTCATATACCCTTTTTATATTTTTATACCCCCTTTTCTATATACCAGTTTATATTTTTCATATACCCTTTTTATATTTTTATACACCCTTTTCTATATACCCGTTTATATTTTTCATATACCCTTTTCATATTTTTATACACCCCTTTCTATATACTCATTTACATTTTTCACATACCTTTTTTATATTTTTATACACCCTTTTCTATATACCAGTTTATATTTTTCATATACCCTTTTTATATTTTTTATACACCCTTTTCTATATCCTCTGTATCCTTAGCCCACATATCTGTAATTTTTGTAGCCTGATATTCTAGCTTGGTTTTGGGGTTCTAGGCAGAAAAACCAAACTTCTCAGTGTGAGGCTGGTGACCCCTGTGCTGTCCCAAAACGAGGGCTGGTGACCCCTGTGCTATCTCAAAATGAGGTTCCAATCTTGGTTGAAACCTCTGTGGAACATATTTTGTAAACTGGGCTCAAGCCTCATTTAGAGGGGAATTCTTTAGAGTAGGGAGATGTTGCTCTGATTTTCTGATATTCGTGGAGATTCATGGAAGCTCGCAGGGAAGTCAGGCAGGCAGAACCAAGATGGCGAAAAGAGAAACTTTATTTACAAGAACTTCTTTATATATCCATTAATAGTCTAACAATTATTGGTTGATAGTTTTTCCACCCCTGATAACGATTGGTTACAATGCTGAAGTGTCAGTACCAAAACAAGGAGATTAGAAAGCACAAGAATGCAACTTATCTCTTTTCTCCATGAGAAAGAAGAGAAAGATTTTAAAACAGTGCAACTACAGGGGGGGATCATTGCATTTTATTAAGCCTCTTTTTGGGGGATCCTAGTCAAATATGCGAATTTGAAGGTCTATAAAAATTGTATTTGCGTTACACGGGGTGTGCATCTGGGCGTGTTCCACCTTGAAGAGCTGTGCACCTAAAATCCTATTAAAATATTGAGGTAAAACCCTTTTACTCCTTTAACTGTGTCTGCCTCAGAATTCTAAGACAAACAAGAAGGTATCCCAGGGGACAGGATCCTGCTGCTGGATCGCCCTCCAGCTCCTCCTGCTCCCTCCAGGCTGATCCTCTCTCCTGGATTTTCCTTTCCTGGCACTGCTGCCAGCAAACCTTGGGGCTGGGAGCGGTGCTAGAGAACATCTCCAGGCCCTCTGCACCATCCCCGTCCCAGGCTGGACAGTCCAGGCTGCCCAAGGCTCTCTGGAGCAGCTGCAGATCTGTGTGATCCATAGGGATGTGGGTGTGGGAGGAGTGGGATGAGCCTCGGTCCAGTCCTGACCTGCACTCGGGATTTGGGAATTTGGAGCTGCCCAGAGTGGACAACCACAACATCAAAGGGCTCTGAGTCACCCCAGGAAGGTCTCTCACCACTAACTGCATTTTTTTTTTCTTCAAAAACGCAAAAATTCCTTCCCCAGAATTCCACATCCCCATGCCTCGGGCAAGACAATCCTTTCCCAGGGTGGGGAATGGGGAAAAAAAGCCCAAAGAGGCATCAAGGTGAGGGATCTCTGGAATTCAGGCTCAGGAACGACAAGAAAAATTCCTTCCCCAGAATTCCACATCCTCACCCCTCAGACAAGATAATCCTTTCCCAGTGGAAAAGAAGCCCAAACAGACACCAAAGTGAGGGATCTCTGGAATTCAGGCTCAGGGAGAACAAGAAAAATTCCTTCTCCAGAAAGATGGGGCAACAGGAGCAGTGCAGGGGGAGGAACACTTTGGGAAGACATGGAAAAATTGTGAAACATCCCCAAGGAGGAATCAGAGGTTCAAAGGCAGCAGAGGATTTGAAAAAGAGAAGGAAGTGACTCAAAATAAAAAAAAAAATCATATGCAAAATGCAGTTGCACTGAGCAAAAGTTCAGGTCTGGACATGGCCCTGCAGAAATCCAGGTGGGAAAGATGGAAAATCCCAAGGGAGCTGAGGGGAGATGGATTCCCACAGCCTGGAATGAATCAGAGCTCCAGCCCAAGCTCTGGCTGCCTGTGGAGGAGCCTTCCCTCGACCTCTGGGACACTCACAGCCAAAGGACACGGGACTGGGGCATTCCAGAGCTTCCAGACGGGAATGAGGCACCAAAATCCCATTTTTTGTTTGGTGTTTGGTCTCACTGGCACTTCTGCTAAAGAAGTGGTGCTTCTCTCCCTCTGGAGGGTGATGGGGATGGAGATTTTCCACTCCCAAGGGGTTTGTGGAGTGTGGAATGTTCATCTCCTCACTGGCAAGACTGGAAAAGGGTTAACATTATTCCAGGTTGACAAATTCCCAAATTCCCGGGACAGCACCCACCCGCTGCTCTGCTCTGCTCTGCTCTGCTCTGCTCTGCTCTGCTCTGCTCTGCTCGCGGAGTGTCTGGCAGGAGAACAACGCCCACCAGGAAAATGCCAACGCAGGAGTCTCAGTCTCCTCAAGAAACACGTCCCACTCCGGAGGTTTTTCAGGAATTAATTGAAAAGACATTTCTGGGGTTTGTTGCAATGGGGGTTGCCATGGCAACCGCTCCAGCTCCTCAGAAAAAATTGGGAGGGCTCCCACTGTCCCTGGGGCCATCTGTCCCTTCCGTGGGGGGTCATTTTGGAGCCCTGCTCTGACCTTCATGAGCCAAATCTTCTTTTTGAGCCTTTCAAAGTCCTTGGTGCGATTTATGGAGCAGCTCCTGCCCCGGATCTCTGTTTCTTTTCTTGGCACTGACAAGATAATTTCCTCTCTATCGCTGCAAATTAAATTCTAATCAGGAAGCTCCGCATTTCCATGTGATGGAGAGCTTTTCTTCTCTGGGATGCACGGGAGAACTGAATCCATGGGGGAAGGAGGAGAAGGGATTAAACAGGAATGCCTGAGGTGCAGGACACCTTGGGAAAAGCGGTTTTGTTGGCAGGACAAGAGGGAATGTCCTCAAACTGTGCCGGGGAGGGTCGGGTTGGACATCAGCAGGAATTTCTCCATGGAAAGAGGGGTCAGGGATAGGAACTGCCCAGGGAGGTTTGGAGTGCCCATCCCTGGAGGTGTCCCAGGAATTCCTGGAGGTGGCACTGAGTGCTCTGGGCTGGGGACAAGGTGGGAATGGGCACAGGGTTGACTCTTGCAGGTCTTTTCCAGCTTTAATGTTTCTGTGGTTCTGTTTTCCCCCTTAAACATGGACTGGGACTTTTGGAGGGCTGCAGGTTCCTCTCTGAGCTCAGCCCACAAAACCCTCCATGGCTGGAGGTTTGAGCAGCTCCTGAGATGCAGAGATGGACAGGAATCCCCCAGGGGGGAAATGGAGCTGAGCATGGGCTCATCTCCACTTTCATCATCTTCAAATTGGCAGAATTTGAATTTCCAAATTCATGGAAATATTGGCGTTCAATCCCTCAGGAATTCATCCCTTCATTCTCAGCATCCATGGGGTGGGGACTCTCCAGGAAGGGACCTTGTGGCCCTGAGATGATCACTTGAGCATCTGTGTGTCTGCAGCTTCTTCCTGGAGGAAAATCAACCCAAATCGCCTTTAAAGGATAACACAGGGAGCAGCAGCTCTCTGGCTTCTCATTATCCCAAGAATCAGAACAGCTGAATTTCAGAACATTCCTGCACCCTCAGCATCACCGTGTTCAATTCAGGCATCTTCACTCCTGGTTTAAAAATATCCCTGAAGGAACTGCAGGAAAACTGCAGAGCTGAGTCCTCCAGGAGGTGTTTTCTCCCAAGAGAACTAGAGTCTGGCAGGATCCCGAGTGAATCCATCCCAAAACCCCCACTCAGGATGGTTTTCAGAGCTAAAGGGAAAACAGACCCCCCAAATCCCAACCTGTGCACCCCTGGCAGCGCTGTCCAAACGCTCCTGGAGCTGTGGCAGCCTCGGGGCCATGCCCATTCCCTGGCAGTGCCCAGCACTCTGGGATGGGTGCCTCCTCCTGAAGGGAAAAAGGATTTCCCCTCTTCCCTCCGCCAATGAAACAAATTAACAGCAGCAGGTGAATGTGGAAAAAACTGAACTATTTATTAACACAAAAACTGAACTATTTATTAACACAAAATAAACCTGGGAAAAATAAAGAGGGGAAAAAAGGAAAAGGGCACCCGCAAGGAGCCAATAACAGGTTTCCCCAGTCTCCGGGAAGGGAAAAAGGAGTCCATTCAGCCACCTAGAGGAGGGCAGATGGAAAAAAGAAACCTCGCCGACTCCTGAACACCAGTCCTCCGCCTCGCAGCAGATGAAGCCGCTGGAATCCGGTGGCTCCACCCCTTCACCCCTGGTGTGGCTTTCCTCAGAGTTCAGACAACACCGGGGCCACTCCACGGGTGGGGAAGAACCTTTCCGTGATCTCCAGCCTGACCTGCCCTGGCCCAGCTCCAGCCATTCCTGGACCCTGTCCCGGTCCCAGGGATTGGATTGGGGCCCATTAATTTGGGAAATCTGGGAGGGCAGCCCAGGTTCCAAAGGCAGCAGCTTCCAAGTGACCCCCAAACTCTGGGGTCCTGTTTCCCATTTTTCCCACTGTCCCTATCTCTGCTGATGGGTCTGGATCTGAGGAAAATTCCCCACGTCCCAAAATCCCAAAGGAAGGAGGCAGAGCTGCGTTTGCTGGCTGTGCTGATGGGACACACCTCCAAGGGTTTCCAGGATTTGGGGTTTGGTGGGAACTTGGGCCTTCTGGGGCACCTCACTGGCCCCAAGCATGGCCTGAAGCAGGGAATGGAAGGCACAGAGGTGGCAAAATCAGAAAAGCAAAATTCATGTGTATTGTAACGACTCTGATGGATTTTACAGTGTTTATTCATTTATTTCCCTCCTCCTTTCTTGTCCTTCACTCTGTGGCCTGGACAGCCACCCCATAAGGTTTTGCTGTTAAGGCAACACAAAGAAATCGATAAATACAAAACAACAATAATTCCCATTAACAACTCCAGTTACTGTTCCAATTCCATCCCCGTGTTCCTGGGTCCATGAGGGGACAGATTTGTTCTTCTACCAACCAGGCCGAGCTGTAAATTTTGGCTGTCCCAGAACAATGAGAGCTGAAGTAGCAGAGTGGTTAAAAAACTTGGCTTAATTTGTTCATTTGACATGAAAGGCTCCTTTAGCAGCTTTGAAAAATTCAGTCCAAACAGCTTCGAGCAAGTCCAGAGCAGGCACAGACCTCAAGCATTAGCAGCTCAGCTCTTTGGCAGGTGAAGGTAAACAGAGAAAATGAGAGAATTCTCTGTTTCACAGATGAATCATTTGTGCTGTTGGGTGAAGCTTTGGTGCAAATCCAGGGATATCAAAAATTCTGGTTTCCCTTGGCTTCAGCCCCCCTTTACAAGAGGGTAAATCCCAGTCTTTCACTGGAGTTAATCTCCCTGAGATCAGCAGAAATTCTGGATTTCGGTAAGGAAAGCCCTTCTCCTGTCAGGTTCTGTTTGGGTCCAGTCTCAAGGAACAAACCTGGTCCTCTCCCTTGGTATTGAGTGAAAAACCAGAGCATTGCTCAGCTCCATGAGGAGTTTGCTCCAGGAGCTCTGGGAATGAGTCTGAGCAGGGCTCTGATCCCAAACCCTCTGATCCCAAACCCTCTGATCCCAAACCTCTCCAAGAACAGTGCCAGAGCACATTCTGTTTTCCCAGAGTGTGCATCCATGGATAAATGTGCCAGGGATGGCCCTCCTGGGACTCGGCAAGAGTTTCCCATCATTAATTCCTGCTCTGGGAAGTTGCACCATGAGGCCATGGAGGAGATCCAAGAGCACAGAGCTCCTGACTCTGCTTCCTTCCCTGGAAATCACAACGAGGAAAACCAAATGAGGAGCCCTCCCACCCCTCCAAAACTAATGGAAGTGGAACTTGAGACTTGAGATAAGCACAAAGGTTGTTTGAAGGCACAGAAAAGTTCCTGCTCACACTCTTGGAAATGGCATTCCCAAAGGAGACAACACTTCCCAAAGATAAAGCAGTTCCTGAGAGATAAAGCTGGAGGACACCGAGTTCTGGGAGTGTCCTGCTGTCACCCTGCTGTCCTGCTGCCACCCCTTCAAGCTCCTCCTGTCACTCAGCCTGGGCTCCAGGACCCATTTGCACTTTTGTCCCCTTGTCCTTTTTCCTCTCCATTCTTTTCCTTTGGGATCACTTCTGGATTCTCTACCAGGGCCACCATGCAGAGGTTCCGGAATTCTGAAATTGGACTCTCTGAATGTGTGCTGTGCTTGGCTTCCCTGCAGCTCCCAGGATTATCCCAGGGCTGGCCCGAGCCTGCCTCACGTTCAGCCTACGCAATCCTGGCCTGAATGTGGAGCTGAGCTTGGCTCTGCCTCTCTCTGGTGACATTTCCAGGGTTCCATAAATGGTGTGGATGAAAATCTCATGGAAATCAGATGGTTCATGCAAAGAGACAAACAGGGCATGGACTCAACGTTCCTGGTGTGGCTCCAAGGAATTTGATGATCCTCACGTGGCCAAAAACACCAAGACAGGGCTGAAAACTCAGCAGCATTCTCAGAATTTCCAAGAAACTTCTTGAGAACAACTTAGAATTTCCTTCCAGGAAAACATTCCTGGGACAACCCAGCAGCTAAATCACCCAAGGAGAGGTAGAGTTCAATTACATATTTTTCTTTCCTTTTTTTTTTCTATGATTGATGCAAATTTTGTTCGTAATCGAGATTCCTTGGAATGAGTGATCCTGGAAAAACAAGGGCTCTTCCAGGAGCTTTTCCTTTCTGCTCTGAATTTCAGCGTGAAGTTTCCCAAGAAAAGGGTACAAGTTCCTGCCCAAATCATGGGTACAACCACAGCCAGGAAATCACTCCATGGAGGCAGAAAAACGAGCTTCAAATGACCTTGGTCAGCTGGAAAAATATCCTAAAAAAAAATTATTATGCTGATGGGAAAGAGCACAGGAGAGAACAAAAGGGACCATGGGCTGAGATACCCAAAAATGAAAAGGCTGAGGGAAGCAGAGCAAGGATTTCCAGGAAGAGGAAGGGTGGAGCAGGTGCTCCATGAGCAGAGCAGGCAGGACAGGACATGACAATCCCACAGAGGGGAGGCTGGAATGGAAATTTGGGAAAATAACCCAATGAGGAAGGATTTCTGGGCACAGGGGTGGTCGTGGAATCCCCACCTCCCAAGATTTTGAAGGACAGATATCTCAGAAATTCCCAGCTCACCCTGCTCTGATGGGTGGATGAAGGAGATGACATTCCAAGACTTGTTTTCCTTGCTTGTCTGTTATTCCTGGGCTTTGGCACCACCCAGGGAACGCAGTTAATTATAGCCCTGAGAGAATTGGTTGTTGTTTTCCCTTATTTGGTGGAAAACAGCAAATCCTTCTTTGTGACAATGAGGAAACCTGACCTGGGAGCACCAGGGGCCCTGTCTGCAGTTCCTGATCCAGGACACAGCCCAGCCCAAGGATTTGGGGTTCTTCCCTGGATCTCTGTGTCCCCCAGTGGGATCAATCCCCTTTTCTTGGACTTTACAGGGATTCTTTCCCCATGCAGCTCAACCCCACATTTCCTCTCAGTGAGCCAGAGCACCTCTGCTGTGTAAAGATCCAGCTTGGATGAGAAAACGCATCAAAAATCACAACAGAAATTCAGATTTCCATGGAATTCCAGATTTTCAGATGCAGGAATAGCAAGAAATGAGTGGCTTTGCAGGCTGGGAGAGCCCTAAATGCCAAGAAATCCTTGGGCTCCCTGCAGAGCTGGAGGGAGGCACCTGAGAAAGAACCACTCGAGGTATCCAAACTGATTTCCCAGGAATATGGCCTAGAAATTCCCTTTTCAACCCCCCAAAGACCCCACACCTCAGCATAACCCGTCAAATTTAGGGGGTTTGGTTTCAAAAAATCTCAGAGTGGAATTTAGACAAGAAGAAATCCAGATATTCCTGGTGTGGAGATTCCCCATCCGTCTTTATCGGTGGGACAGGCACGGAAGGGCTCCAGAGCTCCAGGAAAAGCTGGATGAACAATGAAATTCCTGCTCGGAGCCTCGGTGAGATCTGTGCGAATCAGGAGCCATGAAGGCACGAAATGAGATCAGAACCAGCCCTGGAGCTCCCTGCCCTGCCCAAGGCCCATCCCTGACTCCCTGTCGAGCTCCAAGCGGGATCTCGTGGCGGAATGCGCTCCCTTTGGCACGGTGCTGCCGCTGGGATCTGCCATCCAGGCCCTCTTCACTTCCAGATCGTTCAGTTATTTCTCTCTAATCCAATGAGGCACATCAGCACGGAACAATCCATGGGACTCTGGAGCAGGAGGCTCCAGATCCATTTCCTGATGTCCAGAGCATCCCTGGGGAGGGACAGGCACAGAATCGTTGATGCCATGGCACCACCTTAAAGAAGACCTTAAATTGTCTAATTTGTCAAAACTTCCAGATTTTCTCCATTTCCAAGGATTTTTCTCCACTGTTGTCTGGTTAAAAGGCAAACACCGCATTTTTGTCAAGCTTGAAAGGCACCTGCACCTTGTGGGGTCAGCAGGGTGGGACAGCGTGTCCAGGTGTTTGGAGAGGGGATCAAATCCCACAGCTCTGACTGGAATTTACTGGGAACTCATGGGAACATCTGGAACTCATGGGAACCCTGCTGGAGAAAGGATCAAATCCCACAGCTCTGGATGGAAACCGTCTGGAACTCATGGGAACATCTGGAACTCATGGGAACCCTCTGGAACTCATAGGACCCCTACTGGAGAAGAGATCAAATCCCACAGCTCTGACTGGAATTTACTGGGAACTCATGGGAGCCCTGCTGGAGAGGCAGCTCTGGGTTTTCTCCATCCTCCTGTGCCAGCAGGGAGCTCCAAAGCCCTTGGGGGGTCCCAAAGGCCAGGCTGGAGCACCCCAAAGGCTGGCCCAGTTCCAGGTGGGGTGTCCTGAGCTCTTTCTGGGATTCTCCTGCAGCCTTCAGCCAGGGAAGGGCCGCCCTGGTAGGAATTGCAGTCCAATCCTGCAGCCCATCCATGCTGGATCTGCTCCATGGGGCACGTCCCTGCCCTCAGAGGTTTCCCAGGGCCTTTTCCAGGGATCTCACACCAGGAACAACCCCAGACACTGAGCAGTGATAGAAAAGCAGCACAGGATATTTTTCCCCACCTGAATTTTGCTATTTTTAACATCACACGGGGCTTTCCTGCCCTTCCCATATTTCCTGGGACCCTGTGCAGCTCCAAATCCCTTTCCTGGGTTGGCACCGGATGCTCCACATTTCCCTGCCTTATTCCGGGGGCTCTGCAGTCCTTCCTCTGACCCTCAGGGTCTCTCAGGTGATGTCAGCAGTGGGGAAAAAAGGGGAAAAGCTCCCAGCCTGAGCCAGGAGCTGCTGGGAAACCTCTAAGCATGACTGGGATGCTGTGAGTGCTGAAAATCTCCATGGATTCAGAAGACAACTGGAAAAAATACTTGAAAGGAAGTTGTTTTAGGGTTGCTGACAGCAAAAAGGCCCACTTTAACGTTGAAAAACCCTACGGAACACCTGGGCATGGCACTCTGGGCTCTGGTTTAGTTTAGGTTTGGAGGTCTTTCCCAACCTAAATCATTCTCTGGTTCTCTGATCCAGCAAATCCCAGAGGCACAATCCAGTGGGGAAATGAATCCGGGGAAGCATCTTCCTCCTCTCCCTGTTCACCCCCCGAGCACCCACAGCTGCCTGGGATGAATTCCAGCCACGGAAAACATCCTGCCGTCCATAAACGCTGGATCTGGCTCTGCTGCAGGACCCTCGAGCCGACCCCAAACTGCTTCTGCTGCGCTCTGACGGAAAACGACACCCGGCAGAGGTTTGTGAGGAGCCAGCGTTGCTCTCCACAGCCGCAGGCCGGGGCTTAATGAGCTTTCAGCTGATTGTTACCGAGTGGAGAGGCGCAATTAGAGCCCATTAAGTGCCATGACATCACCGGTGCGGAGGAAACTGCCGGGCAGGAAGGAGGCAGGACAGCCATGGGATTATGGCCGCGGGTTGAGTTAAAATCGTTGAGTTACAGCCGTGGAATGAGTTACGGCCATGGAGTTACCGCCATGGAATGAGTTAAAATCATGGAGCTACAGCCATGGAATGAGTTAAAATCATTGAGTTACAGCCATGGAATGAGTTAAAACCATTGAATTACAGCCGTGGAATGAGTTAAAATCACTGAGTTACAGCCGTGGAACTACTGCTGTGGACTGAGTTAAAATCATGGTGTTCCAGCCATGGAATGAGTTGAAATCACTGAGTTACAGCCATGGAATTACAGCCATGGAATTACAGCCATGGAGCTACAGCCATGGAATGAGTTAAATCATGGAGTTACAGCCATGGAATTATTGCCATGGAGTTACAGCCATGGAATGAGTCAAAACCTTTGAGCTACAGCCATGGAGCTACAGTCATGGAATTACAGCCATGGAGCTACAGCCGTGGAATGAGTTAAAACCATTGAGCTACAGCCATGGAGCTACAGCCATGGAATTACAGCCATGGAATCACAGCCATGGAGTTGCAGTCATGGAATGAGTTACAGCCATGGAGTTACAGTCATGGAATGAGTTACAGCCATGGAGCTACAGCCATGGAATGAGTTACAGCCATGGGGTTACAGTCATGGAGCTACAGCCATGGAATCACAGCCATGGAATCACAGCCATGGAGTTACAGCCATGGAATGAGTTACAACCATGGAGTTACAGTCATGGAGCTACAGCCATGGAGTTACAGCCATGGAATGAGTTACAGCCATGCAGTTACAGCTGTGCATGTGTTACAGCCATGGAGTGACCTGGTAGGATGGCCAGGGAAACTGCAGCCCCTAGGAGGGGATTTCTGTTTGTGCAGGGAGCTGGTGACAGCCCATCCCTGACCCCAAACTTGTTCTTTTTCACAAATGCCTGAGTTCTGAAGTGTGCTCGGATTCACCCTCAGTCACCAGAAGATGAAGGGATGTCCACAGGAAAGTCACAAACATGGGGGAGAACCTCGATCTTCAAACACCCACGGAACACCAGACTGCTGATATTGAGGAGAAATTTTATATTTCAGCCCTGTTTTTAAAAGTTACAAAGAGTTAATGGCTCAAAGATGTGCTGCCCCCATTGCAGACGTGTTTGATATGCTCACCTGAGCACGGCCTCAGAGATCCTTTACGGGGAGCTTTGGATTCCATCAGAAACACCAACAAACAATTCCCCCTGCTTATTAACACTCTGTAAATTTATTAACACCGTGTAAAATGTCCATAAATGGAACCTTCATGCACAGCATGGCCCGGGGGCAGCCACCGAAATAAAAAGGCATTCAGAGTCACTTCCCCGAGCCTCAGCAGCGGTTTTGGGAGGCTGTGGCAGCTGGCCAGATGTTGTCAGGGCAGCTCTGGCTTTGCTCTGCTGTGCAGCACGAGGCTGGATGAATTCTGCTCTGTTTCTGAAAATCTGAAAATATTTTGCTTTGCAGGAGAGGCTTTGGGACTGCAGGATTTGTGCTGAACCAGCCAGAGCTGCCTCAGCTCGGCTCTGTTGGATTGGAAATCCTCTTCCACTCCTTCCCTCAGAGCTTTTCCCTCTCCCAGCTCTCCCTGGAGCTGCAGTGCTGGGGCTGGGGCTGCAGGACTGAGCTCAGAGCTGATTTCAGGACTCTGAGGGAGCTGTGGGAGCTCTGTGAGCCGAGCCCGAGTTATGCAATCACCAGATCACACACTGGGCTCTGACGTTGGCATTTCCTTCCCAGCCCAGCTCCAGCCTGCAAAGGTCTGCGCTCTGTGGCCTGGGAGGTTTTTGGGAGCTCTGGGAATGCTCAGCTCTGTAAGAGCTGAATATCCGAGTTCCTCTGGCTTCCCTTGAAACCCCAGCCCGGAGCTCTCCCGTGAGTGTGAGCACACAGGCAGCGCTCGCTGGGCTGAGAGAGCCTTCCCTTCCCAATCCGCTGGGATTTCAGCAGTTTATTCCTCTGGAAAACAGGCAACAGAGGCTGATCCAAAGGAGGAGAAACATCATTTCAAAGCTCCAGTTCAAATATTCACAGTTTTTATTTTCCCTTTGCCTCTCTTCGTTCACTTCTGTCCATCTCCTGATAGTTCAGACTCTCTAATTCCATGTATTCAGTGCTGGGTTTTCCTTAAATAATTCCCAGGGGGTTGATGTGATCAGGTCGAGGATGGAAAAGCACCCAGGGATTACCCAGAGAAAAGGCATTTTTGGGTTTCAGTGTGAAACAGGGAATTGTTTCCATTTATAGGGAAAATATTGCACAGCTCCTAAACAGGGTTTGGCAAATTTCCATTCCCGTGGAGTGTCCTTCCCTGCCAGTGTTTCCCATGGACACACCCCTACAATCCAGGAACCCGCTGACCCTGACGCCGGTGATTTTTGTATTTTCTTTTTATACCCTTTTTATATATTTTTATACCCTTTCCCTTCCCTGTTACCCTCTACTCACACTCCTTGTACCCTGCACAAACACTCCTTGTACTTTAGCCCTACATGTTTACAACCCTTGCACTCTGATATTTAGCTTTGTTTGGGGTCCTGCAAAGCAAGGAAGACCAAACATTCAAACTATCTCAGAACTAGAGGCTCCAACCTGTTCTCTCTTGGAACGTGTTTTTGTAAACTAGGCTGTAGTCTCAATTGGGGGGGGTTCATTAGAGTAGGGGGCAATTATTCATTTATTAAGTTTCTTATTGGGGGATTTTAAGTAGATATGCTAATTTTGTGAAGTCCATAAAATCTGGCGTCGCTAGCTCCATGGCGTGTTTTCCACCTTTGATGAGTCTGGGCACCTCGGATCCTATCGAACCGACGTAAATTCCCTTTTCCCTCTACTTCTGTGTCTGCTTCAGATTTTTACTAGCCTGTTTAAGGCATCACCCCACACATTTTATTTTCTTTGCCATCCTTTTGCCCTCTCGTTCCAAGAGCAGGAATTCCCTGCCAGTGCTGGCAGAGCCCAACCAGGGAGAATTCCCAATTTCTGCACAAATTCCACCTTTCCAGACCCAGCTTCTCGCCGTTCCTTCTTCCTTCCCGTGTTTCTCCCCTCAGCCATTCCCAGCAGCCTTTCCTCGCGCACAGCGACAGCACTGCTACATTAACAATTAATAACAAAGCGGCAATTAGGAGAAAAATGGACAATAAATTAGCTTTAATTGGACAGGAATGCTGCCAGGTATCCTCCTGCCCCTTTTTATCTGGGCTAGGCCAGGTTCCCACCCTTGGAGCTCCAGGATGCTCCTCTTGGAGGCTCATTCCAAGGATTTTGGTGTCATCCACGCACTGGATCAAGGCTGAACCAAGCTGGGATGCACCTGGCAGAGCTCAGGAGCACTGAGAAGGGTTTTATTGCCATGGAAATATGAAAAAGCATCTGGAAACCTTGAAAGCAGCCCAGGTTCCTGCAGCAGGAAGTGTCCCCAGTTGGGAAGAGGCAGATGGCCCAAAATCCTGACAGCAGCAGCTCTGTGGGCTCAGCCCAGAGCTTTGGCCTGGGAGGATTTATATTTATATTTATATTTATATTTATATTTATATTTATATTTATATTTATATTTATATTTATATTTATGTTTATGTTTATGTTTATGTTTATACTTATATTTATATTTATATTTATATTTATATTTACAATTATATTTACAATTATATTAATATTTACAATTATGTTACTTATAAATATTTTATATTTCATATTGTAAGTATAGATTTTTATATATTTCTATATTTTTAATAGATTTTAATATATTTATATTTTTAAAGATATCTTTATATTATTTATATTATAAAGCTTCCTGAGAGAGGCAGAGCAGCCTGGCAAAGCCTCAGGGAGGGTTCAAAGTTGTGACCTGAGCCCTCCCCTGTGGTGGCACCATGGGACACCGACCTGGGGGTGCAGCTTTGTCCCAGCCGTGGCCAGAGCCCAAATGTGCCGGAGAAATTCATCCCAGGACTACGGAAAAGCTCCAAACCCACCTCGTGTCATTCCTGGGGGGTTTTATAGGGTCAGGGAATGGTTTGGGTTGGAAGGGAACTCAAATCCCATCCAGTTCCACCCCAGGGACACCTCCCACTGTCCCAGGCTGCTCCAGCCTGGCCTTGGACACTCACAGGGATCCAGGGGCAGCCACAGCTGCTCTGGGAATTCCAGCCCAGCCCTCCCCACCCTCCCAGGGAACAATTCCTAATTCCCAAGATCCCATCCAGCCTTGCCCTCTGGCAGTGGGAAGCCATTCCCTGTGTCCTGTCCCTCCATCCCTTGTCCCCAGTCCCTCTCCATGTTTCTTGTCATCCCTCCAGGCCTTGGGAGGCCACAGTGAAGTTGCCTCAATGCTTTTCTTCTCCAGGCTGAACAACCCAAATTCCCTCTGATATTGTCATCGAAAATCAGGAGAAATAAAAAACCCTCTAACACCATATTTGAAGTGATAGAGAATCAGGCATTACTTTATTTACTGGCCAGGATGTGCCAAGGAAAGTATTCCAAAACTACATCCTTTAACAGGATTTCCCCCCAGTTTTTATACAGTCAAACCCCATAGAGATGCATTGTTTCAAAGTTCATTTGTCCAGAGTTGAGCAACCCTCAGTGTTCAGTTTCCCATTGTATCCGAATCTCCTCGCCTCCAATGTAAATTAGATCTTCATTTTTCAATTTTCTGATCAGTCCTTTCAGGGCGAGATGTCTTCAGCTCTGTCCGAGGTGCTCTGGGGTGGATGTTTGGAGATGGCCACCGATGTTCTGTTCATGTTCCGTTGATGTTTTTATCTCTCTGGGGATCGTTGGGCTGCTCCAGTCTGTCCTGTGCTGAGCCCATCTCCTTAGAGTGATGCTGTACCTCCTAAACAAACTAAAGAAAATTCCCTTCCCCAAAGCAAAGTCAGGTCAAGCCTAACTAGAGAGACAAAAATAAAAAGTTAAAAGTTATACAAAATTTTTAAACTGGTATATTTTCCAACAATCTTACAACCAGAACCTCCCCTGCCAAAATCCGAGCTCCCAACGAACTGAATCCCAGAAAAATCCCATTTTGGAAGTGACTCCAAGCCCCCCAGCAGTGAGATGTGAGCACAGGATATGGATTTGCCCGGGACACAAATCTGAGCTCCCAACACAAGATCCCTTCAATATCATCCCAGTCTGTGGGTGGGATTTCTCCTCTGGGAAAAGTGTCCCAGGCTCTGCCCCTTCTTTCCTCCCTCACTTCCGAGCTCCCATCTGTGAGGTGCGAGCAATTAGGAGCAATTAGCGCTGTCACCGAGCCCCTCATTAACGATTCTTCGGGATGGGAAGCAGCCTGAGCAGCTTCTGGAAAATCTCTCCACCCGGATCCTGCCTGAATCATCTCCCCAGATTCCAAATGTCAGCTCATTGGCATCGAAGGAATGGGATAATGATGCCCTGGGTGTCTTGGAAAGGAGGAATTCCACAGGAATTCGGGAAAGGTGCTGAATGCCAAGTGGGATGTTTGGATCAGGATATCTCAGCTCTTATTTTTATACCCTCTTGACATAAAATGACCTTTTCCTTCCATAAAATTGACAAAAGGAGGGTAAGAAATGCAGCTCTCCCAATGGAATCTCTGCAGGGGAAGGAAAACAAAAAGCATTTCTTGGAAATCACTTGTTTTCCTCATTCCCATAATTGCCCAGCGCGGAATCGCTGGGTTTCTCTTTCTAGTCAGGCATTTTCCCTGAGTTATAAATAGATTCTAAAAGTAGCAGAACATAAAGTTTACAAGTTTTGTGAGGGCTGAGCTGCTGTGGAATCACCCTGGGTTTGCTCTCAGGCTTTGCTGTCTTCGCTCATATCCTGCAGGATCTGGTGGGCAGTAGGAGCAGCCAGAAAAATAAAAATAAAAGCAAAAAAAAAAAAAAAAGAGTTATCCTGGTATTTGGTGGCTTAATTCCGACATAAATCTTGCTCAGGAGAGCTGGAATGCTGCGGGACAGAGTGAAAATCCTGTGGTTTTCACATCCACACCCCCCAAACCACCGAAGTTTCTCACCTCAGAGATTTACCAGCCAAGAATGGCACAATTGACAAATGGGAATTCCAGGCAGGAATCCTGTGGGAAGACAGGCCAGGAGAGGGAAAAATGAAATATTTCCAACTGCAGAAAGGCGCAGGAGCTTTCCTGCTGAAGCCAGGGGTGATATTTGCTGTTTTCCTGACCCAAAACCCCACTCAGCCCTCACTCCTCTCCCACCCTTCAGTGCTGTTGAGCCAGGGGCAAAGCAAAGTCAAAAATTCCCAATTTTCCTTTCCAGACCAGGTTTTTCCTGGTGGGTTTTTCACTAAATGGATCTTTCCACAGACAGAGGCATCACCAGACAGGGAATTTGTTGAACTTCCCTCCTCAGTTTTCCATGGCGGAATGGGTCAGGTCAGCCATTTTGTGAAATAAATCCAGGTTTGGTGCATTATTATGGGCTGCAGCATGGGAACGGTGATGCTGGAGATCTCCAAAGTGCTGTTAACCAACAAAATGACCCTGAAATCAAAATCCTCCTCTTTGTTTGTTTTGAGGTATTTTTGTTTTGTTTTTTGGTTTTGTTTTGGGTTTTTTTGCATTTTTTTTTGCTTGGTTTTGTTCTGTTGTTTGGGGTTTTTTTTTTCTTTTTTCTTTTTTCTTTTTTTTTTTTTTTTTTTTTTGTTTTTTGTTTTGGTTTTGGTTTTTTTGTTTGTTTTGTTTTGTTTTGTTTCATCTTGTTTTGTGTTGTTTTTTGTTAACAGCATGCCCTGAGCAGCATCGATTCAAACAAAAAAGAAACTTTTAATTCAGAGCAGTGGATGGGGACGCTGATCCCACAGCTCAGCCCAGCAATGAACCAAGGAATCCTGAATTTGGGGACTCTGATCCCAAGGAATCCTGAATTTGGGGACTCTGATCCTGAGGAATCCTGAATTTGAGGACACTGATCCTGAGAAATCCTGAATTTGGGGACTCTGATCCCAAGGAATCCTGAATTTGGGGACGCTGATCCTGATGAATCCTGAATTTGGGGACTCTGATCCCAATGAATCCTGAATTTGGGGACTCTGATCCTGAGGAATCCTGAATTTGGGGACTCTGATCCTGAGAAATCCTGAATTTGGGGACTCTGATCCCGATGAATCCTGAATTTGGGAACTCTGATCCCAAGGAATCCTGAATTTGGGGACTCTGATCCCGATGAATCCTGAATTTGGGTACTCTGATCCTCAGGAATCCTGAATTTGGGGATGCTGATCCTGAGAAATCCTGAATTTGGGGACACTGATCCTGAGAAATCCTGAATTTGGGGACACTGATCCCAATGAATCCTGAATTTGGGGACGCTGATCCTGAGGAATCCTGAATTTGAGGACACTGATCCCAATGAATCCTGAATTTGGGGACTCTGATCCCAAGGAATCCTGAATTTAGGGACACCGATCCCACAGCTCAGCCCAGAACGAGCTGAGGAATCCTGCATTTTCAGGTTGGCACATCTTTGGGGATAAAGGATGCGAGCACAGCCCTAAATCCTTGGCTGAACGGTGACCTTGGGATGATGTTGGTAGGAGAAAAGAAGGATTTTGGGGTGGCAGAGCAGCAGGATCCTTTGGATGTCCCCAAAGGCGCCCCACAGCAGGGAGGGTCTGTAGGGTTTGGCACATTAGGGCCGTTACGGGGCCGGAGCAGGGCTGGGTTTGGGATAACGAGACCCTTTAAATGAAAAACAAACGCTGAGATTCACATTCGCTGTCACACGGTCACTTCCAGGGTGGGAAGAGCCCCGTGAATCTTCATTTTAGGGCTGCAGAAGAGGATTTTATCCTTCCCTGGCTGGAGTTTTAGGGCTCTCCAGAGGGAGGAAACGCCGCGATTTTTATTTACGCTTTAAAATAATAACGAGGCTTTGGGGAACGGGACCATATTTCAACGACACATTTGTGACTTTTCCCAAACGAGAAGCTCCCAAAAATCAATTTTCTGCAGATCCTGGGATGGGAGGCATAAATAGTCCGAGCTGCTCTGCATTTGAACCCCCAAAAATTCTGGGGTTTCCTGATTTTCTCCCCAAATTTTGGGGTTTACCGATTTTCTCCCCCCAAAAATCAGGACCTGCATCCTCAGCACTCTTCCCTCGCTCTGGGGTCATGTTTTGGGGCCGGGAGGGTTTTGAGGTCACAGAATCTCGTTGGTGTTTTGGTTTGGTTTTTCTGTTTTTGGTTTTTTGTGGTTTTGGTTTGGTTTGGTTTTTTGTTTTTGTCTTTTTGGGGTTTTTTTGGGGAGTTTTTGGCTTGGTTTGGTGGTTTTCTTTGGTTTTGTGTTTTTTTGGGGGAGGTTGGGGTTTTTTTTGGTTTTTGTTTGTTTTGATTTTTTGTTTTTTTGTTTGTTTGTTTTTGGTTTTGCTTTTGTTCGGTTTGGGTCTTTGTTTTGTTTTGCTTCATCTTGTTTTGTTTCCTTTTTCTTAACAGCCAATTATTTTTTTTTCCAGCAGAAAAACCCTAAGGGGGCAACGATCCCGGGAATTCCTGGGGGAAATTGGCACCTTGTGACTTGTCCTTCTCCTGCCAAGCTGGTGCCACATCCTGAGCAGAACAAACCCCGTGGAAGTGAAAGGATTTGGGATTTGGGATTTGGGATTTGGGAAGGACCTGGATGACAGGAGCAGGAATGGGGAGCCCAAGTTTGGGGCACTGTCCCCCTTCTGTCCCCACCCTAATGACCTCGATTTTCCCAGTGCCCCAAAACCACCTTGGAGATTTTGGAGTGGATTCCACAGGAGGGAAAATGCTCAAATATTTCAGCCAACTGAACCCCAGAAGAGGCTCCAATCAGGCTTAGAAATCTAAAAAAAATCAGCAGTTTTCAAACTAACAGGATTAAATAAATATCCCATAACCCATGAATATCCAATTCCAGCCCTGAACACCCAACACCTCATTCCCTTCCCCAGATGGAAGCACGGAAACAAAGGAATTGATTTAGATCATCCAAAATTCAGATTTGTGACTTATTCCCACTGCATTCTGTGGGAATAATCTCATATCATCCAGGGGGAAATACCCCCATCCTCTGCAAAATCCCCAAGAAAATGGGAATTCTGCTATTTAAGATGTTAGAGGGCTGCTTTTATTCATTTATTTTTTTTCGAACTTGCAAACAGAGACATCTTAAAGTGCTTTTAGAGCCGCTTGGCCACAAGGAGCAGAGATGTGCAGGATGTCAGCATTAGCACTTTAAAGGGAATTAATCAGGCAATTAGAGACTCTTCCTGCTCCAGAGGCAGTGCAGGCACTCATCAACCCCAAAGCCATTAGCAGAGATAATTAAGGGTCTTCCCATCCCGGAGCAATCCCACTCAGCCAGGAGAACTTGGAAAACAGTGGCCCTGCAGGAGAATTTGGAGCTGCCCCCCTAATTCAGTTCAAATAGGGGCGATCGATGCCCAAAATGATTTTCCAGGCTCTGTGTCCTTACCCCTTTGCCATAAAATTTCTCTTCATCTTGAAATTTCTCTTCATCCTAAAATTTCCCTTCATCCTAAAATTTCCCTTCATCCTTTTTAAGGTTCACAGCAGGGAACTGAGGTTGGGTTCACTGTGAAATCACCTAAAATCTGGTTTTTGGGTAATTTTCTGACATGGAGAGAAGCAGAGTTTCCCTCAAATCATAAGAGGATTTTTATTTTCCTTTATTTTTAAATAATTTTTATTTTTATCTATTTCTATTTATTTTTATTTTTGTTTTTACTTTTATTTTGTTTGGGGTATTTTTATTTTTATTTTTATTTTTATTTTTATTTGGTTTTCATTTATTTATTTATTTATTTATTTATTTAATTTATTTATTTTTATTTTTTAGTCTGACTTCTCGCTGCTCTCCCGGAATAGCAGCGAATGCATTAATGACCCACATGACATCATTTCCCACCACATCTGATCTGCTGGAGGTTCAAATATCCATTAAATAATAATTCCAGCACCGTGGGTTTGACAGCAAAGATATTTTAGCAGCAAAGATATTTTGGTCCCTGTGTTGTTCAGGGATGAAATAAATGAAATAAACCCCAAAATTTCACATGACAAAATCACACCACAACATTTTTTGGGCACTTCTTCTACTCCAAAAAAGGGAAATGCATAACAAAATATATAAATTTTAATATATGTGTGAATTTGGGCAGGATGATTAAAGGAACCTAAAGTAAAACAATGGAATTTTAGAATGGGTTGGGCGGGAAGGGACCTTAAAGATCACCCAGTGCCACCTCCAGGGACACCTCCCACTGTCCCAGGCTGCTCCAAGCCCTGTCCGGCCTGGCCTTGGACACTGCCAGGGATTCAAGGGCAGCCACAACTTCTTTAGGAATCTGTGCCGGGGCCTCCCCTCCCTCTGAAATGGGAATGACACGAGAATGAATTCCCAGAAATGATGGATGGGTGGATGGATGGATGGAGGGATGGACAGGGATGGATGGATGGATGGATGGATGGATGGATGGATGGATGGAGGGATGGATGGATGGATGGATGCAGGATGATATCCAAAGTGCTCCAGCTCCTGGGTGTGGGACTTGCTCAGCCCCCCTGGACTCAATGAAAGGCTGCCTTGGAAAATAAAAATATCAGTTCATTCTGCACAGCTGGGAAAGATTTCATTTCAGTGCCAGTGGGAATGGGGCAATCCCAGGGCTCCATTCCAGGGGCTCTCTGGGGTGGGAATGCCAGGGAAGGTCAGCACAGGGAGAGGGAGAGAGGAGAATTCCAAGTGAAACATTGGTTCCACCCATCCCCACCCTGGAATTGTCCAACAGCCAGGACTTGTGGCCTGGGATTGCAGGATTTGAATGTCCCAGCTCCGACCTTTCCCAAACTGTGGATTAGGTGTTCCCATCTCTGAGAGGAGGAAGCACAGCCCGAGGCTCCCTTGGGCACAGGAGGATCTGTGCAGTTCCAGAGGATTTGTGCCATTCCAGAGGATTTGTGCAATTCCAGAGCTGCCCTGGGCTCTGGGACAGCTTTGGCAGTGATCCTGCCCTGTGGGGAAGTTCCGTCCCCAATCCCACATGGCTGGGCCATCCCTGCTTCCCACACAGGGAATGGGGTTTGCTGTGCTCCGTGGGAAGTTCCATCCCCAGTCCCAAAAGGGTTTGGGTTTTTGCCCTCTTTATTGCTGAGCAGATCTTATCCCTGCCAGCAGCTCCATAAACCTCGGGAGGGTTCCGCGGATCCCATAAACCCGGCAAAGGCGGCTTCCCAAAATCTTGGCACAGCTCTCGGAGCACGGCGAGCTCGGGTTGTGCAAAGCCCTGAACGCAAACCAGTGAAATCTTACTGCAGCTCAGAGCCAAATCCTATTGCAGCTGCAGCGCTGAGCATGAGAGTGAGGCAACCCTGCCCTGGTGATTCCCGGCTGCTTCCAGAAGTGTTTTCCCTTCCCTGTCCGTAACATTCCAATGCCTCGGTAGAATATAGCAATTATTCTTTTATTTTCAATATTATTAATAGGAATTTTTGCAGCAACAATTTCTTGGGGCCGCTGTCACAAGTGATGTCCCAAAAGTGGTGCCTGATTCCTTCACCTGAGGAGATTCGCTCTGCTCAGGGGATTCCCCACCTGCAGAGCTGAGATCCAACAGCAGGAGGATGTGGAGCTGCTGGAGAGAGCCCAGAGGAATCTACGGAGCTGCTCCAGGGCTGGAGCCCCTCTGCTCTGGAGCCAGGCTGGGAGAGCTGGGGGTGCTCACTGGGGAAGAGAAGGCTCCAGGGAGAGCCCAGAGCCCCTGGCAGGGCCTGAAGGGCTCCAGGAGAGCTGGAGAGGGACTGGGGACAAGGGATGGAGGGACAGGACACAGGGAATGGCTTCCCACTGCCAGAGGGCAGGGCTGGATGGGATCTTGGGAATTAGGAATTGTTCCCTGGGAGGGTGGGGAGGGCTGGGCTGGAATTCCCAGAGCAACTGTGGCTGCCCCTGGATCCCTGGCAGTGTCCAAGGCCAGGCTGGAGCAGCCTGGGGCAGTGGGAGGTGTCTCTGCCATGGCAGGGGTGGATGGGATGGGATGGGATGGGATGGGATGGGATGGGATGGGATGGGATGGGATTTGAGGTCCCTCCCAACCCATCCCAATCCCTGAGTCTCACTGGGAAAGGACCCTCTGCTCATTTCATCCCCCAGCAGCTGTTTCAAGGATGCTGAGCTCTCCCTGCATCTACTTCCTCACAATAAATCAGGAATTTCTCGCTGCTCCGCTCCCCTTCAGCCTCCAGAAGTTACTGGAGCAATTGCAGAGCCACCACAAATTTACAGGGCAGCCTCACCTCGTAAAAATCCGGGATCTATTCATCTCTGAACAGCTTTCAGACCACAGGAATTTGAAATCTTGCGGTGCTGGAGGCTCAGGCAGCTATCACAGCTCTTTTTTCCCCTTTTTAAAAGCTTGTTCAGAGTTAGAGGCATTTTTTTGCCAATTTAAATAGGGACTTGAAGATAAAATTCCAGCCAAAATATGCTCTGTCTCTCCAGTCCCCGAAATAGGTTGGTTATTCCAAGGGAAAATTCTCCGTGTTAAACAGGAGAGGAGGGAAGAATATTTTTTTCCCTGTCCCAGACTAAACATCGGAATTCAGTGAGATTATTCCCAAATAAATTCCTGTTAAACATTAATGTGAAGTGAAAAGAGAATCTTACAGAGGGTAAAGCACAACCAGGATTTTACCACGATAAGGGAAGAGTGTGTTGGAATCGTGACTTTGTGGGGAACATCTTTGCTTGGGAGGCTTTTCCAGGGATACTTTTATCCAATTTTTATCAGGAATTTGATCACTTCGGGAAAAATATGTTATAGCCACAGATTGAGGGCTTAGAGTTTTTCCCCCGCCCTTGATTTTTATTCAGATAAAAACAATTGAGGAAACGCTGGAGGATGGAACAACTTGGAGAAAAGTGTCAGATAGGACAAAATTATTGCTCAGAATGAAGAAAAAGCGGTATTAAAATTTTTTAAAAACCCAATTTTTTTCTGGTTCCCTACCTGTTCTCAGTGGTTTGTGGGCTGAATGAAACTTCAGAGCAAAGCCAGCCCTGCAGAGGCTGCAGCCTGAGCTGGGCTGGGGGTGGAGGAGCTCCAACACCTCCGGCCCTGGGAGGCCCAGGGTCCATTAGTGAACCCGAGGAGCTCCAACCTTCACCCGTGGGCTGGAAGTGAAGGCTCAGGTGTTCCTCAGCCCAGGAACTGTTTTGGAATCACTCTGAGGAGCTCCAGCCTTCCTACGTGAGCTGAAGGCTCAGGTGTTCTTCAGTCCAGGGATCATTTCCAAATCGGTCAGAGGAGCTCCAGCCTTCACTCATGGGCTGGAGGTGAAGGCTCAGGTGTTCCTCAGCCCAGGGGCCACTTCAGAATTGGTCAGAGGAGCTCAAACTTTCAGACGTGGGCTGGAGGTGAAGGATCAGGTTCTTCTCAGCCCAGGAACTGTTTTGGAATCACTCAGAGGAGCTCCAACATTCCCACATTGGCTGGAGGCAAAGGATCACATGCTCCTCAGCCCAGGGATCATTTCTGAATCAAAGGAGCTCCAGCCTTCACAGATGGGCTGAAACTGAAGGCTCAGGTGTTCCTCAGCCCAGGGATCATTTCTGAATCACTCTGAGGAGCTCCAACCTCCTCACATGCACTGGAGGCTCAGGTGTTCCTCAGCCCAGGGGCCATTTCTGAATTGGTCAGAGGAGCTCCAAACTTCACTCGTGGGCTGGAGGCAAAGGCTCAGGTGCTCCTGAGCCCAGGGATTATTTCTGAATCAGAGGTGCTCCAACCTTCACACATGGGCTGAAGGCTCAGGTGCTCCTCAGCCCAGGGGCCATTTCTGGATCAGCCAGAGGAGCTCCAACCTTCCCACGTGGGCTGGAGGTGAAGGCTCAGGTGTTCCTCAGTCCAGGGATCATTTCTCAATCAGGCAGAGGAGCTCCAACTTTCACTTGTGGGCTGGAGGTGAAGGCTCAGGTGTTCCTCAGACCAGGAACTGTTTTAGAATCTCTCAGAGGAGCTCCAACCTTCACTCGTGGGCTGGAGGTGAATGTTCAGGTGTTCTTCAGCCCAGGAACTGTTTTGGAATCTCTCAGAGGAGCTCCAACCTTCCCACGTGGGCTGCAGGCTCAGGTGCTCCTCAGCCCAGGGCCCTTCCTGGCCACACCCTGGGCTGCTCTGGGTGTTCCCTGTGTCCCATCCGTGTCCTTTGGAGCCTCTCTTCCCAAACCTTGGTCCTGGTGAGGAGAACCACTTTCACCTCCAGGCTGCCCCAAGGGAAGTGCTGCTGCTGGAGCCCTCAGCTGCTGGGTGGGTGAGGAGGACTTCCCTGCTCTGCTCGTGCGCCAGCCCCTTCTGCTCCACCCCACACTTCTGAAGGTCCAGTGATGCCAAGAAATGGATGGGAACAGGATTTGACTCCAACCTTGGAGCTGGGAAGGTGCCCAAGGTGGTTCCTGCCCTCTCTGAAGCCATCCTGGTTCACAACAGGATTGTGATTCCAACCTTGGAGCTGGGAAGGTGCCCGGAGTGGTTCCTGCCCTCTCTGAAGCCATCCTGGTCCACAGTGGAGCTGCTGGATGTCCTGGGAGACTCGGGGCTGTTGGTGAAGGTACATGGGGATAATTCCTGTTGTTGGGAAATTTTGGGAGCTCAGGGAAGGGTTTTCTGCCCAGGTTCACACCTGGACATCCTGGGAGCCTTGGGGTTGGTGGGATCTGGGGTGGCCAGGAAGCTCTGGTGGTCCCAGGCCAAACTTTTGCCACTTCCCTGTCCATGGAAACATTTGGAGGAAAGGCTGAATGGGAATTTTACAACCCCTTTTCCCAGGAAAACAAAGCTTTCCCTGTTCCCTCTCCCCTCAGTGGCTCTCAGAGCCATTTTCCCCGGGCTGGGATAAGTTGGGAAGCAATTCCAAGGGTTCTGTGCTAGGACATGTCCCGTGGAGGTGGAGCAGAACTTTGGGCTCACAGGGTCAGTGCTGGAAAAAACTGATGGAAATTTGATTTCACTGGATTTCCTACTGTGGAGCTGTTGGTGGAGATATATCCTGACAATTCTTGCTGTTTTGGAAGTTTGGGAGCTCAGGGAAGTGTTTTCTGCCAGCCAAATTCCTTTAATAAACAGAATTTCTCCCCAAGCAATGCTGGGATAAACCAGGCAGGAGGAGACAGCTGGAAATGATGTTTGTTTTGCCAAAGAAACCCTTTCCCTTCCTCAAAAGAACAGGGGGAAAAAGTTTTATATTTAGATGGCAGTGCAAATGCTTTTCATGAGGGTCCAAGGGGAAGAAAACATGAACTTGACTCTTTGATTCAGATTTTAAGCGTCGTGGAAAGAAAAAGAAAATAGAAAAGAGGGAGGGCTGTGAACAGGATAAACAGAACTGAAACCATTCTGTATCCTGTTGTCAGCATCAAAACTCCTTGACAGTTGATGGAGTGTTAAATACTTCCAATAATCCATGGTGCCCTATGGAACTCCCCTTCCCTTCTCTGGAAGCTGTAACTCTCAGGAGTCTCCCCTCGGTCTCCTCTGCTCCAGCTGAACATTCCAAGTGCCCTCAGCTGCTCCTCACACACCTTCCCCATGCTCACATCCTCCTTTGGATGCCACCCCAGCCCCAGCCCATGCCAAGAGAAAAGATGAGAACTGCCTTTCCTGGCCTCTCACATAACCAAAACCAGCTGTTGAAAAGAAATATCCTTTTCCCAACTGAACCTTGTCCCAAAATTCTCTCTTTTCCATGCTCTGGGATCATATCAGAGTTACTTTCTGATGTCATTGCTCCTGATCTTTGCTTTGCACTCGAGTCTGTTTAGACACAACCCCATCTCTCTTAAAGTCAAACCAATTGAAATCTCTGGATTCCTCCTGGTTTTCCCCTCTATCCCATCCTCCTCTGTGGGATCGTGGTGCCTGGCTGGAGTCCCAGGCTTGTCCCAGGGTGCTGAGAAGATTAATGATAAATTATTACATTTTATCCCTGCAAAGTTGTTCTCCTCCTTTAAACGCGAAGGGATTTGCCCCCAGGTCAGCAGCCACTGCTGAGGGATAAATTCCAAGGAATAAATGTTGCTCAAGTGCTGGGTTTCCATTTTTCCTATTGGGATATCAACCAAAATTAGGACTTTTACAAAACAATCTGTTCATTTTAAAGACCACTTTGTTCTTCTCTAAATATGGTAATTTCAGAGGAAATTTCAGACTTGAACCAGCTGATCCCTTTTTTCCCAATTTTCCTGTGGGATGGACAATCCTGGATACTGAATTGTACAAATTTCAGACTCGAACCAGCTGATCCCTTATTTTCCAATTTTCCCCTGCAGTGGATACTGAAGTGTTGCACTGCCGTGGGGTAGCAGGAATTTTGAGCTGCTCCTCACTGGAGAATTCCAATCCTTACCAGTAAATAGCAACAACAACAAAGAAAATGTGGAATATTTTCCTGACCAGGCCACTTTTCTCTGGTGGGATTTCAAACCCTGTCTGCTGAGGTGACTTAGTCCCTCGATCTGTTGTGTCTGGATAACCTGGAGCCAAAATGTTCCTTAGCTCCTCTCCTAGGAGGGAATTCTGGATTTGCTGGGGATCTATGAACTCTGCTCTCTGGCTGGGAAGGCTCTGCTTTGCTTTCTCCTGGCAGGGAGTGGTGCTGCTGCTGAGCTTCCCCCAAATTCCCCGTCCCAGGGAAGGCTCTGGTTTTATCCAGCAGCCCCTGGAATTCCTGAGGGAATTCACAGCAGCAGCTCAAGGAGTTCATTAGAACTCATTTTTGGCAATCAGTTAAAAAAAAGGAAATCCCAGGGCCTGCCCCCCACTCTTTGTGGAGTTCATTCTTTGTTTTTCCCATCCCTGATAAAACACAGAATTCCAAATGTTAGCCCAGCTCAGGTGTTTTCCCCTCAATCCGTTTTGAGGCAAACCACACAAGCAGAAATCAATGATTTCCCTCAGAGAATTTGAAAAGATCAATTCCATGAATTGTCAGGGCCTTGTGCTGAACTGGGATAGCCACCCCCGGGGACACCAGGTCTACCCAGGGGATCGCAGATTTAATTATTGCTGCTCTTGCATGAACCAGGGTTTGGAAAGGGCTGTTCCGATAAAAATGCTTCCCTGTGGCTCAAGTGCGGGTAGCTCTCGCTGGGTGAAATCCATCTTTTTGCCGTGGGCAGGATGAATTTTTGCAGCTGGTTGTGAAATTCCGGGGCCAGGCCCGAGCAGCTCCGGCCTGGAGGGAGAGCGGTGAGGGGAGAAATGCAAATCCCAGCAGCTGGCTCGGCTTCGCTCCTTCCCTGCCAGGCTGGGCCGATTAGATCTGATTAAAAAGAGCCTTTCCCCCGAGCAGGGGAAAGGGGGAATGTGCACAGAGTGAAAAGAGGGATTAAAAATCCCAGTTTGGGGTGAATTTCTGAAAGAAAAGGAGGAGTGGGCAGGAGCCTCCCGGAGGTGACACCATCACAGAGCCTGAGGTGTTACAGCTCCGCTCTCACCATTCTGCTCCTCCCAGAGTTAAACATTTCCCTCACCTCAAATGCCCTTTGCAGGAGGCAGAATAATTTGCATTTTGATGCTCTGGCATTTTCGAAAGCACCGAGACATCAGAATTTTTATCGCCTTCAACAACTGCGTTGCCAAGGGCGACGCTGGGGAATTGCTGCCGAGCATCGAGGCCTGCTCGCAGCAGAGGGCGGTGTTTGAGTGGGAAAAATGTGTATTTATAGAAAAATTACCCAATCTCTCTTGAACCCTGGGCAAAATGTGGGGTCTGAGTCTGGCACGGCCATGGGAATGGGACCAATCCAATCTGTTTGCACAATTCAGGGAATGCTGCTCGTGTGGTTGAACTTTTCCTGGGTAATCCTTGTCCCAAAGGATTTGGGATTTTAAAATATTCCTCCTCATGCACTGCTGCTGTGGCCCTCGATCCTGCAGCCTTCCCTGGCTCCGATTCCTGGGATTCTGCTCTGCTCTGAGACGAAAACTCCCCCAGGAAACACCATTAATATTTCCTGTGGTTGTTTCGATGAGAAAAGTGAAACACCGAAGCTCCTGACTTCCATTTCCTGGGATGAACTTTTCCAGTGTGGGTCATTTGTTCTCTGATGGTTTCCTGACAGAAATGTGATTTAATATTTGGTGTCATTTTGAACTTTTGGAAGTCAGAATGAGACAATTGTGCTGAGCTGGGGGAATCCCTGGGTCCTGCTCTGGCTCTTGCCAACCTTGGGGAAAACCTGG
This sequence comes from Acanthornis magna, assembly GCA_036785705.1. Lineage (NCBI taxonomy): Eukaryota > Metazoa > Chordata > Aves > Passeriformes > Acanthizidae > Acanthornis > Acanthornis magna. The sequence goes on from JAWUZG010000110.1 coordinate 343,453, forward strand.
ACATTTTCTGGTCTTTTATTCATGTAATCTCTATAAGGATGGGGCTGATTCTTGGGGGAAACCTGAACATTTTTATGGTCTTTTATTCCCATCATCTCTCTGAGGATGGGGCTGATTCTTGGGGGAAACACGGACATTTTTATGGTCTTTTATTCCTGTAATCTCATAAGGATGGGGCTGATTCTTGGAGGAAAACCTGAACGTTTTTATGATCTTTTATTCCTATAATTTCTATAAGGATGGGGTTGATTCTGGAGGGAAACTTGAACATTTTTATGGTCTTTTATTCCCACCATCTCCATGAGGATAGGGCTGATTCTTGGGGAAAACCTGAACATTTTAATGGTCTTTTATTCCTATAATCTCTATAAGGATGGGGCTGATTCTTGGGGTAAACACAGACATTTTTATCATCATTTATTCCCACCATCTCTTTGAGGATGGGGCTGATTCTTGGAGGAAACCTGGACATCTTTATCATCTTTTATTTCTGTAATCTCTATAAGGATGGGGCTGATTCTCGGGGCAAACACAGACATTTTTATGTTTTTTTTATTCCCATCATCTACATGAGGATGGGGCTGATTCTTGGGGAAAGCCTGAACATTTTTATGGTTTTTTATTCCTGTAGTCTCTATAAGGATGGGGCTGATTCTTGGGGCAAACACAGACATTTTTATGATCTTTTATTCCCCTCATCTCTATGAAGATGGGGCTAATTCTTGTGGGAAACCTGGACATCTTTATCATCTTTTATTCCTGTAATGTCCATGAGGATGGGGCTGATTCTTGAGGGAAACCTGAACATTTTTATGGTTTTTATTCCTATAATCTCCATAAGGATGGGGCTGATTCTTCCCGGTGTTTAAGGAATTTTTTTAAGGATAAAAGTGGGATGGTGCCCAGGAGGGTTAGGTGGATTCTCTGGTGGATATTTTGGATATTTCTCCACTGTCTCTCCCTTCTCCCCGTGAAGGGAGGCAGGAGCCAGACTTCAATTTGATATTTCTGCATGGAACAGGAAACTCTCTGACAAATCAGACAAGAAAATAACATGTTGAAAGAAATCGTGCAGCCACTGGTGGGCTGCTGCTGCTGTCCCTATTTCACTTCTTAGCACTTTTTCATTTTTTTCTTTTTTTTTTCCTTTTTGGCTGGGCTTTGTCAGAGGAAAAAAAAAAAAGTGTTTTGACTTGGAAAAGCAGCAGGAGAGAGCTGCCCTGCAGCCCCAGGCTCGGTGCAAACCTCCCCTCGTCCCACAGTCACCCCGGGCTGTGTTTTATGGAGAATTAATTACATGAAATCTCTTAATCAGCTCCCCCACATCAGTCTCCAGCTGAAGCACAGCCTGGAAGCAGCACATCAGGTGGAGGAGGCTGAGCCTTTCCTCTGATAGTGCAACAAAACCTATAAAAATGCCCATTAAAAAATGAAAAATCTTTTAAAACATCTTAAAAAAATAGTAGCGAAAAGAAAAAAAAACTAATATGACACAATCTGGAACAAACAAATGTAAAACCTGCTACAAAAATGACCCTAACGCAAACGAGAAAGTTGTATTAAAATTAACAAAACCAAAAAGTCTCCCAAAAAATTATTAGCAAACGAACTTCGCTAAAATGCCAGGTTAAAAATGTATAAATATAAATATAAATATAAATATAAATATAAATATAAATATAAAATAATATTAGTTAAGTTTTAGGCTGTTTATTGAAGGTATTATCCCCATCACACACTATATATATATATATATATGTTTATGTTTATATATTTTTAACCTGACATTTTAGCCAAATTCATTTGCTAATAATTTTTTGGGAGACTTTTTTGTTTTGTTAATTTTAATACAACTTTCTTGTTTGCATTAGGGTAGTTTTTGTAGCAGGTTTTACATTTGTTTGTTACAGATTGTGTAATATTAGTTATAATATAAATATACATATACATATAAATATAAACATATACTAACATCAGTTAAGCTTTAGGCTATTTATTGAAGCTATTATCCCCATCACACCAACACTGCAAAAAAAGTACAAAAAGCTTTGTTCAGCCCCATAATTCCAAAGATTTCCTTTGGAAACTTTATTTTAAAATGAAAACCCACATTTTATCACAACAGTAATGGCAGGAGCTCAGTTTGGCTCCTGGAGGATCATTTCAGCCCCAAACCCTCGGGAGGGGTCCCTGAGAGCACCCAAAGTTCTTCCTCGTGCCCACCAAAAACTCAGATTTTTCCTCTCCCCACCCCAGCCACGTGAGCTCATTTTAAATTTTTTTTTGCTGAGTAAACACCAAAACACCAAAAAAAAAAAAAAAAAAAAAAAGCAGTTTTTAAATGAAGCTTGAAGAAGTTTGTGATGTGAAGTAGGAGCCCTTGTGGCTGTGTGGGGTTTGGGGTTAAATAAACTCCCCTGGGGGAGAGGGTGGGAAAGGTGTCAGAGAAACCAAACCCTCCTCAGGGCGAGGGGGGAAAACATCAGGGAAAAAGGAATAAATGCAGGAGTTAGAGCCCTGAATGGTCTGTAAATAACAATAAATTCAGAGCAGGGAGTCAGGAGAGATGGGACCACATTTTGATGGGTATTTATCACTATGTTATCACTATTTTTTAAAAAGTTGCTGCTGCAAGGGAGTTCTTCTATATATATTTATATTTCCTGTATATATTAATAGAAGATATATATATAATAGATATTATATACTTACATATTTTATAGATTTTTATATATTTTATATACCTATACATTATTGTATCAATAAATTAATAATTATTAATAATAAATATTATATAACCAAATACTATTAATAATGACATATTAATATTTACATATAAATATATCTATATTTTTATATGATATTACTATATGGCTATATTTATTTATATATTTATGTATTTTTATGTATTTATATAAAGTATCTAAAAATAGATATGTATTCATAGATATAAATAGATAAATATATAATATATATTGTATATAATAGATAGTATTGCATATGATAATATACATTAATTACATATATAATATATATAATATATAAAAATCTATATATACATATATACATATATACATATATGCACACACATATATATGTATATATATATAAATGTATTTATATATTTACATATTAGAGGTACTGACATATATTTTTTATAGATTGATATATTTTCCATGTCCAGCTCTGCTCTGCTGTCATTTCTCAGTCCTGGGCCATGGGGACAGCAGAGCCCTGTCCCTGCCCAGCTCTCAGCTGAAGCCTGGGGTGGCTTTTCCTCGATGTCCCCTCCCTTCCCTGTGCCCAGGGTGGCACCGAGGTGACTTTATTCCATGTTTTCCCTGCATGCTCCAGAAGTGTGTCCTCAGGGAGAGCTTTTCTCTTTCTTTGAGGTTTTTTTCTGGGTTTTTTTCTCCTCCCTTCTGTCCCAAAATGCCTGAGGAGCCCCAGCTGCCAGTCAGGTCTGGTGGCTCACAGGAGTGCTCGTGTTCCCTGGGGGCTCTGATGTCCCTCAGCAGAAAAAATCAAGGGTTTTGGGTGGTGTTTCTGCCTGTAATGATCAGAGTTCCTGAAATGATCAGAATTCCCGAAATTATCAGAATTCCCATTTGTCAGCCCTTTCCTCCATGGACCAACCCCTCAAGGTCAGGTCAGGATGTTTTTGTAGGAGCCCCAGGATGACCTTCCCTACAAATTAAACCCTCCAGGCACTGCTTTACCATTTTCATTTATTGCCTTTTCTGCCTAAAATGCTTTTAAATAAGGAACTGCTAATTAATATTTGGATTTCTCTTCCTCTGCTCATGCAGGCTTCCACTAAATCCTCAAGGATTCCTTCTCTTCTCTTCTCTTCTCTTCTCTTCTCTTCTCTTCTCTTCTCTTCTCTTCTCTTCTCTTCTCTTCTCTTCTCTTCTCTTTTCTCTTCTCTCCTCTCCTCTCCTCTCCTCTCCTCTCCTCTCCTCTCCTCTCCTCTCCTCTCCTCTCCTCTCCTCTCCTCTCCTCTCCTCTCCTCTCCTCTCCTCTCCTCTCCTCTCCTCTCCTCTCCTCTCTTCCCTTTTCCCTTTTCCCCTTTTCCCCTTTTCCCCTTTTCCCCTTTTTTCCCCTTCCCTTCTTTTCCCTTTTCCCTTCCCTTCCCTAATTCCTCTGCTGGGTTTGCCCTTCCCCAGCCCCATGGAGCACAAGGGACACCTGGCAGGGGACATCCTTTTGTTCCCTGCATTTTGTGGGATTGCTCTTCCCCATCCAGCGCTCCAGGGATTTTTATGGAGCTCATGGGAACGAGAGGGTGCTGAGCCAGGGGAATTCAGGGGACGAGCCTGTCCCTGTCCCCTGGGAGGGGCAGGGAGCAGCAGGACCCCAGAGCCTTCACCCCACCGAGGGCAGGAAGCAAAGCCAGCCCCATCAGCTCCATCTCATCCCAAAATCCTCAATGCCAGCAGCTTCCCGAGAGCTTCCCAGCTCCAAAATCTGCGCTGCAAACAAACAGAAATGCTGACAGCCAGGCCCTGCTGACTTCACTGCTGGAAACTGTTGGGTTTTTCTGTTTTCCCTCCCCTCTCCCCGAGAGCCAAGAGCTGGAGCTGCCTCGGCTCCTGAATCATCAGGAGCTTTGTTCCCCAGGCAGCTGCAGGAATCGGGGCTGGGAGCATCCTCTGCCAGCTGAAATTTGCCTCTGTTGGAGGCTGGGAGATCACAGAATTGTGGAGAGGGTGAGGTTAGAAGGGCCCCAGGGATCAATGACCTCAGGGATTCTCCTGCCCAAGATTCGAACTGGAAATTCTGAATTTCTGATTGAATTCCCAATCTGGAGCCAAATTCTTCTATTCAAACTTTCTTGCTCTGTGCCAGGGGTGACAGAACTCTGGGAAGGCAAAAATAACGGAGCTGGCTCGTTTGGGGTCAAGCTGAATATTTGGGAAATTCCAAATTAATCTGTCTCTTAATTTAGGTGATCCCAAGGGATAGAATTTGGGAATGCCACTGTGGAAAAGATCAGCTGCAGCCCAGTGTCATTATTAATACAACCATTATTAATAGTGTCAAACATGAATAATAACATTTTAAATTATATAATTAATAATTATCGTTATCATTACAATTTCACCATTTCCTGTGCCGGCCAGGATTCCCTGCCTGGAACACGGAGCTGATAACAGAAGGAAAAGCCCAGAAATCCATGCCTATTTTGGACAAAATTCATATGTGCAACAGTAATTATCGTTATTAATAGTTCAAGAATTCATCTTTATTAATTAGTCCAAGGAATGTTTGGACAACGCTCTCAGGGTGGGATTTTTGTAGGATCAAGAGTTGCACTCCAAGATCCTCATGGTTCCCATTCCAGTCAGGATATTCCCAACAATATTAGGAAGAAAAACGTGAATTGGGGAAGAACAATCTGGAATATATTCGATAAATAACTTTGGGTTGGGCTGGATTTTTTTTTTTTTTCATTTACTTTGGGCTGATTAAATTCTTGATGTGATTAAATATCAAAAATCATGAGGAGCTCAGCAAATTCCCCTGCCAGTGGTTCTTTCGGAGGGGTCAGGAAGGACCAGGAATGAGGAGTGGGAATGGTGGGAATGGCAAAGAAAGATGGGAAATTCCAAGGTATTATTGGAAAATATTATTGGGAAATTCCAATATGATTTAATAATTTTACACAAACATTAAATATAACATTTATTCCAGTATTAACTCTACCATTTACACCAATATTAAATATAACATTTACACCAATATTAACTATACCATTTACACCAATATCAATGATAACATTCACACCATATTTATTATATTAATATTTATTAATTAATAATTAAATAAATATTTAAATAAAATTTAAATTTCATTTAAAAACAGATGACATATTTAAAATGTCAGTATTTAAATAAAATAAAGAATTAAATAAATGACTAGATAATATTAATTATTTATATTAATAATAACATTTACACCAATATTAACTATACCATTTACGCCAATATTAATTATAACATTTACACCAATATTAACTATACAATTTACACCAATATTAATTATAACATTTATGCCAGTATTAACTATACCATTTACACCAATATTAATTAAAACATTTATACCAATATTAACTGTACCTTTTACACCAATATTTATTATATTATTGTTAATTACTTAATAATTAATCAAATATTTAAAGTAAATTAAAATCTATTTAAAATCTGATCAAATATATAAAATTCCAATATTTAAATAAAATTAATTAAATAAATAAATTTGTGTAAACATTATTTGTATTAATGATGACATTTACACCAATATTCATGATACCATTTACACCAATATTAAATATAACTTTTATACCAATATTAATTATAACATCCACACCAATATTAAATATAGCATTTATACAAATATTAGATATAACATTTATACCAATATTAAAAATAACATTTATACCAATATTAATTATAACATGCACACCAATATTAAATATAACATTTATACCAATATTAACAATACAATTTACACCAATATTCCAATACCAACAGAAAAATCCCACTTGTCCAAACAATATAAAATAATTGTCACGGTGATTTATTATTTTTTACTCCTGTGTGTAGGAACAGCCTGAACAAGCTCTGAGTGTTTCTAAAATTTCCCTGCCTCTCTTTCCCTCATCGCAAAATCATGGAAAAAACTGAATTTCTGCCTTTCGGGGCTGCTGGTTTTGCTCCAGGAGGAAATTTGTGTTTTGCTGATGTTATTTTTCCAGAGAGAGGGAATTTCAGGGTTGGTCTCTTCTCCCAGGACAGGGGAATGGCCTCGGGTTGGAAATCAGGAAAAATTCCTTCCCATTCCCACCTTTCCCACATTGGGGAATGCTTTTGCGGCAGCATTTGCCCACATTTTAACCCTGTTTTCCCTCTTAAAAACCCACATTTTAACCCTGTTTTCCCCTCTCAAAAATCCACATTTTAACCCTGTTTTCCCCTCTCAAAAATCCACATTTTAACCCTGTTTTCCCCTCTCAAAAATCCACATTTTAACCCTGTTTTCACCTCTTAAAAACCCACATTTTAACCCCGTTTTCCCTCTTACAAACTCACATTTTAACTCAATTTTCCCCTCTTACAAGCCCCACATTTTAACCTTGTTTTCCCTTCTTACAAACCCCCATTTAAACCCTGTTTTCACCTCTTTTAAGCCACATTTTAACTCATTTTTCCCTCTTACACACCCACATTTTAACCCTGTTTTTCCCTCTTAAAACCACACATTTTAACCCTGTTTTCCCCTCTTACAAACCCCCATTTTAACCCTGTTTTCCCCTCTCACAAACCCCCATTTTAACCTTGTTTTCCCCTCTTACAAACCCACATTTTAACCCTGTTTTCCCCTCTTAAAAACCCACATTTTAACCCAGTTTTCCCTCTTGCAAACTCACATTTTAACTCAATTTTCCCCCTCTTACAAACCCCCATTTTAACCCTGTTTTCACCTCTTTTAAGCCACATTTTAACTCATTTTTCCCTCTTACACGCCCACATTTTAACCCTGTTTTCCCTTCTTAAAAATCCACATTTTAACCCTGTTTTCCCCCCTAACAGACCCACATTTTAACCGTTTTCACCTCTTTTAAGCTACATTTTAACCCTGTTTTCACCTCTAACAAACCCACATTTTAACCCTGTTTTCCCCTCTAACAAACCCCCATTTTAACCCTGTTTTCCCCTCTCACAAACCCACATTTTAATCCCGTTTCCACCTCTTTTAAACCACATTTTAACTCCATTTTCACCTCTGCTGGAGGCACTCTCAGCCCCTGTGCTCACCCCACGAGTCAGGGCACGACAGAGCCTTGGGCTCCCCACGCCTGCAATTCCAGGCAGGAAAAACCAGAAGGAACTCAGGGACTTTGAGCTTCACCTCCCGGCTAGAAATATAAATATAAAAATAAAAATGCAGACTCAAAAGAATAAAAAAAAAGCCAGAATTCTATAATTCAACCCTGCTTGGTCACTGGTTGGGTTTGGCTCTCTGAGCTGTTGGAATTGGGGAGGTGAATGCACAAATTTGGGCACAGCCATGCTGGGAGCTCTCTTTTCCAACCTCTGTCTCATCCCCCTCACATCCTCAACCCCACACATCTTTCCAGAATTTTCCTCTGGAAAAGGCTGGAGGAGCAGGAGTTGTCCTAGCTGTGCCACTTTCCCTTCTTTTGGCAGGCCTGACAAAATTTTTTCCCCTTTGCTGGGGAAAATTTTGCTGCCCAGCCAGGAAACCTCTTCCTCTAATCCTTAAAAATTGCTTCTTTCCTCTCCAATTCTTTTGCTTTAACTTCATCCATCTTAATGCCCAGATGGGCTTACCTAAAACAGAGGCCAGACAAAGTTAGAGAATAAAAATCAGATTAATTTAAATTTAATTAATTAATGCCTTCAAGTGCATTTAGGGCAGATGAGGCCTACTCGAGAGGCTACACCCAAAATGGACAGCGAGTCACGAGTTTTTCACGTTTTATAAGTTCTGTCCATTAACATATCAAGGTTTAATTAATTTTATTTATTATAAATTTATTTTAAATTTAATTTATTTAATTATCAAGCTCCAATTACAGCTTCAGGTGATAATGTCAATTACCCCAATCCTGCTCCCCCCAATTCACTGTTGGTTACATATTTTGGGGCTCTGAGGCAGTGAAGTGTCCTTGGATTCAAAGTTTTAGAGGAATTGTTTTGTCTAAAAATGCTGAGAACAGGAGTTTTAGGACTTTTTATGGAGTCCAGAGTTATACACTAAAATACAGATGTACAAAAAATAAAAGCTAAAATCCTAAGGCCTCAATCCTTTTCCAGGTGAATTGTCCCCAAACCACAGTTGGTTCAATTTCCCTGCAAGTCCTGAACACCAAACCTCTCCAAAAATTGATTTAATTCACATTTCCCCGTGCTCAGCAGCACTGCCTGCAAATATCCACGCAGGCTTTGAACATTTCTCCTCTATTTTAACCCACAAAAAAAATTAAAAAAAAAAAAAAAAAAAAAAAAAATCAAATAAAAGCTCCTAATAAGCTGTGCTGGCAGCGCCAAGCCTTCCACAGTATCATGTAGGGCTTTTTGTGAGGCGTAATTAGCACTTTGAATGTGCACACATCAGATGGTGCCTGAATGGGAGAATTCCTTTAACCCTTCAGCCTCCGCCGCCATCCCCCCGCGTGTCCTGGAATGACACCGCCGGGAGCAGCGCGAGAATTCCCGTGGCACCCGATCCGCGTGCGGAGCGGAGAGTGGCAGGGGTTGTTTGTTCTTATTTTGATATAATTTCAGTATTAAATCTCTTTTACAAATGCCTTTGTGGATATCTAGGGATGGTACAGGGAGGCATAGTGTTGGTTGTTAATATTTTTATATTAATTCCAGTGTTAAATTCCCTTTTTTAACACCTTTTTGAATATCTAGGGATGGTACAGGGAGGCAAAGTGTTGATTGTTGATATTTTTATATTAATTCCAGTGTTAAATCCCCTTTTGTAATGCCTTCGTGCACACCTAGGAGTGTTATAGGGAGGTATAGTGTTGGTTGTTAATATTTTTATATAATTTCAATATTAAATCTCTTTTTTAAATGCCTTTGTGCACATCTAGGAATGGTACAGGGAGGCAGAGTGTTGGTTATTAATATTTTATCTTAATTCTGGTATCAAATCCCCTTTTTAAAGGCCTTTGTGGACATCTAGGAGTGGTACAGGGAGGCAAAGTGTTGGTTATTAATTTTTTATATTAATTCTGGTATCAAATCCCCTTTTTTAACGTCTCTGTGGACATCTAGGGATGGTACAGGGAGGCAAAGTGTTGGTCGTTAATACTTTTATATTAATTCTGTTATCAAATCCCCGTTTTAAACGCTTTTGTGGACGTCTAGGAGTGGTACAGGGAGGCAAGGTGTTGGTTGTTAATATTTTTGTATAATTTCTGTATTAAATCCCTTTTTTAATACCTCTGTGCACACCTAGGGATGATATGTGGGACCAAAGTTTTGGTTGCTGATATTTTTATATTAATTCTGGTATCAAATCCCTTTTTTAACACCTTTGTGCACATCTAGGAATGGTACAGGGAGGCAGAGTGTTGGTTATGAATATTTTATCTTAATTCTGGTATCAAATCCCTTTTTTAACGTCTTTGTGGACATCTTGGACTGGTATAGGGAGGCAAAGTGTTAGTTGTTAATATTTTTGCATAATTTCAGTATTAAATCCTTTTTTAAATGCCTTTGTGCACACCTAGGGATGGTACAGGGAACAAAGTGTTGGTTGTTAATATTTTATATTAATTCTGGTATCAAATCCCCTTTTTAGCACCTTTGTGCACACCTAGGGATGGTACAGGGAGGCAAAGTATTGATTATAAATATTTTTATATAATTTCGATATTAAATCCCTTTTTTAACACCTCTGCACACACCTAGGGACGATACACGAGGACAAAGTTTTGGTTGTTGATATTTTTATCTTAATTCTGGTATCAAGTTCCCTTTTTTAATGCCTTTGTGGACATGTAGGGATGGTACAGGGAACAAAGTGTTGATATTTTTATATAATTTCAGTATTAAATCCCTTTTTTTAACACCTCTGTGCACATCTAGGGATGGTACATGGAGGCAAAGTTTTGGCTGTTAATATTTTTATATTAATTCCAGTGTTAAATTCCCTTTTTTAACACCTTTGTGGATATCTAGGAGTGGTACAGGGAGGCAGAGTGTTGGTTATTAATATTTTATCTTAATTCTGGTATCAAATCCCCTTTTTTAACGTCTCTGTGCACATCTAGGAATGGTACAGGGAGGCAGAGTGTTGGTTATTAATATTTTATTTTAATTCTGGTATCAAATCCCCTTTTTTAACATCTCTGTGTACATCTAGGGATGGTACAGGGAGGCAAAGTGTTGGTTGTTAATATTTTATCTTAATTCTGGTATCAAATCCCCTTTTTAGCACCTTTGTGCACACCTAGGGATGGCACATGGGAACAAAGTGTTAGTTGTTGATATTTTTATATTAATTCTAGTATCAAATCCCCTTTTTTAACGCCTTTGTGGACATGTAGGGATGGTACAGGGAACAAAGTGTTGGTTTTTAATACTTTTATATGAATTCCAGTATTAAATCGCTTTTTTTACGCCTTTCTGGCAATGCCATGCAGGGCTCCAGCCCCGAGCTGGGTTGGGTTTTTCCCGCTGTGTTCACGGAGCGATCGCAGCCGCGGTGCCGAAAGCTCTGAGGTCATTCCCTGACCCAGACTTGGGAAATATTTAATCTGCAATGAAGATTTTTATACTCGACATCAATCTTCCAATTGGAACGTGTTCCTGCAAGGGGTGAGGATGGTGGGGCTTGGATATGTGGAATATATGGAATATACGGAATATATGGGAAATATGGAATGTATAGAACATATGGAATATATAGAATATATGAATATATGGAATATATGGAATATATATAAAATATAGACTATATGGAATATATAAAATATAGTCAATATATGGAATACATAGAATATATAGAATATATGGTAGATATGGAATATATAGATTATAGGGAATATATATAATGCATAGAATATATAGGATATATAGACTATATGGAATATGTAGAATATATCTATATATGGAATATATAGAATATATAGGATGAATGGAATATATAGAATATATGGAATATATGGGATATATGGAATATACAGAATATATGGAATATATGGAATATATGGAATATATGGAATATACAGAATATATGGAATATATGGAATATCCTGAACTGGGAGGGACCCACAAGGATCATGCAGTGCAAGCCCTGACTCGGAGCAGCCTCTGGATGGCCTGAACATTCCCAAATCCCAAGGGAGCCCTGGCTGGGATGAGAGCAGTGGGGTGACCCCAGGCAGGTGTCCCCAGCCAGGCCTCCCCCCAGGTGACCACAGATCCCAAAGATCCCTTTGTTCCCTGCACCCAAACCTCGGGAGGGGTGTTTTTGTCAGCGATGGAGCAGCGATTTGCATTCTTCCTTTTCTGTGCTCTCACAAGTCCGAACACATCCCTCCCCCCCTCTCCTCAGACATCTGTTCCCGGATTTTTTGTTTTGTCCCAAATTTCCAGCCTGTCCTGGAGCCTGCGGGGCGTTCCCAGCAGAGCACTGGGAGCACTGGGAACGCGACCCCATCCCACCGGGCTCGCAGCACCGATCTGGGGTCAGCTTTTCTGCTTCTCCTTCTGATCCTTCTGCTTAATAATGGCCAAAAATATCCCTGGGGGGCCTCCTTTTCCCCCTCTTTGTTCTCCCCGCGGCTGCTGGAGAAAGTGGAGGCTCCCTTTGGAATGGCAGGGGTTATCTGGAATTTATTCCCTGCTCTGCGGAGGAGGAGGAAGAGGAGGAGGAGGAAGAGGTTTCGGAGGGGAAGGAACAGCCGAGCGTGGCCTGCCCCGGGATTTATGCAAATCTGGGTATTTTTATGCCAATTTAGAGTCAATGCCTGTCTCGTTAGGGAGAAAGTGGCAAGTCTGGCTGCGAGCCAGAGCCCGAGGCATCATTCCCTCCTTCCCTCATTCCCCAGCGCTTTTCAGGGATGCGGCTCCCATGGATGCTGATTTAGGGCTGATTTAGGGTTCCGGGCTGGGAGGTGAAACCCCAAACCCGAGGATGATTCCCTCATCGCAAATTCCCCTCTGGAAGGTTTGGCTCTGCCCCTCGGGATGTCGAGGATTCGCTTCCCGGCTGGAATTACCGCGGGGCTGGAATTCCCTCTCCTGGCCCTACCCTGCCGTAATTATCCCAGGCCATCCCTTTCCTTATCTCCCATCCTTGTGACATCCACCAGGGAGGGGAATCAGAAATCCCTCACCCAAGAAATCCAAGACATTCAAGAAATCCAAGAAATCCCAGAAATCCAAGAAATCCCAGAAATCCAGGAAATCCCACATTTCTGGGCTGGGGTGCTGCAGGAAGCCACGAACGATGTGTGAAGCTCCAAAGTCCTGCAGCTGCCTTAGACATGGGGAAAAACCCCAAAACTTCCCATAAACATTCGGGGCTTTCAACAAGACTTTAAAAAAAAAAATTAGATGCAAAATGAATGCTGGGGGAGGCTGATTAATTGGGAATTCTGGAATTCTCTTCCAAGCTGGGGTGTGCATCGTGTTTTTTCACTAAGTGCTGTGGGAGGCTCTGGGACCTTTTCAAGGTTGAAGGGTTTTTTAAAGGGTTTTTTTTTTAGGTGATAAGAGTTCTCTGCAGCACTGGCAGGCTGCTCGGGCTTGCTGCTTGAATAAATTGAATTTAGAGCAGGGAGAGGTGGGATTTTGGGAAGGAATTGTTCCCTGGGAAGGTGGGGAGGGCTGGGCTGGAATTGCCAGAGAAGCTGTGGCTGCCCCTGGATCCCTGTGAGTGTCCAAGGCCAGGCTGGAGCAGCCTGGGACAGTGGGAGGTGTCCCTGGGTGGAACTGGATGGGATTTAAGGTCCTTTCCAACCCAAACCATTCCAGGATTCCATGAAATTTGGATAATTCTGACTTAATCTCTGTCCACTAAACGAGGGAAGCTCTGATTTTATTCCCAATCCATTATTTTTTCCTAAGCTCATTCTCCAAACCTTGGGTCACTCTTGTTTTCTGCTCAATATCCAGGGAGGTTTTTGTTTGTTTTATTTGGATTTCTCCACATGAAACCAAGCCCAGGGAGAGGAATTCCAAAACTAGGAGAGTTTATTCCTGCCAGGACTGAAACCGCTGAGGGAGGGACGGACTCCGCCACCTCCCAAGCTGTGGATTTAAACCTTCAAAGCCATTTTTTTACCCAAAAATCTTCAAAAAATCCCCGTAGGCACCTGTGGAATTGGGACCTTGACTCCTCATTTCCACGGTGCTTTGATATCGCAATTTTTCAGGTATTTTTAAAACTCCCGTGAGGAGCTTTATGGGCATCTTGAGGCACATAAACGCATTGAAAAATCAGACATTAACCTGGAAGTTTCAGCTTACTAACTCCATTTGATGCTATTTTTGTGCATAAAATAGCTTTATGCACAAAATACGCTTTGATAATTCACTCCTTGTGTCTTCCCAGCATATTTGAGTTTATTTCGTAAAATGATGAGCAAAAAAATTATGTTTTTACACAAATCCAACCGAATTCCGATTTCAGCTCCAAGGCAGCTTGTCAAAAATTATTAAACAGCACATGGAAGCCGTTCTGTGGTTTTTTTTAGAATAATAAAGCAGAGAAAATAAATAAATTAGGGCTTCAAATAGAACTTCTGACTGAGAGAATCTGGGTTATAATTGCTTGACAACACTCGGAGAGTATTTTGTGTTCTCTAGGTAGCAAAAACTCCCAAATTTAGCATGCAGGGTAAATTAATTTATCCTCATCTCCCCAGCAGTGAAGAAGCATCAGGGAAGTTGCTGGAACAAGATAAAAATCCATTTTGAAAATGAAATTTTCTTGTGGTTTTCAGCACTGCTCGAAACTGTGGTGGTAATTAAGTTTCTGCTCCGAGTTTAGGATAAATTAAAGGGCAGGGAAGGGAATTCTGGCCCAAGTTTCAGTTCTGTAGGATAAAATCCTGGAGTTGTGCTAGCAAAGCACAACAGTCACAAAAAAACCCAGAGAAAAAGTAAATAAATTTAATAATTTAGGGGTTGTCATGCAGGGAATGAATTCCTGCACTTCCAAGGAGCCTGGTTTTGGAATCAGAGGAGAAATCCAAGCTGGAAATCCTTTGCCAGCCAGAATTGAGGTTTTATTCCTGTTTCCCCCCATATTTCAGGTGAGGTTTTTCAGGTTCCTGCATTTGAATGTTGTGGTAGAAACCCAAATTTTGGTAAAATAATTTGGTAAAAGCCCAAGCTTTTGGTGAAATAATTGAAGGCCCCTCGAGTCCATCCTGAGGTGACATTTGTGAAAATCCAGGAGCAGTTTAGTGCTGGAATTTTATCAAATCCTTCATGGGATTTCATCAGAAAATGATTTTTGGTTCAGATTTTGGGGCTGTCATGGGATCTCAGCCTCTTGGGGCTCACCATGGAGAGGAGGAGGCTCCGAGTTCCAGGGACGCAGCAGGAACGGAGGGAATTCTGTGTTCCCTCTCTCACACCTCCTGGAAAATTAAAATTTGGGCCTCCTGCAGATCCCTGGGCCCCTGGGAGCACAGAGAGGCTAAAAAATGGTGATTTCAGCTGAAGGGAAACGCTGCAGGTTGGAAATGAAAACATTTCCTCTGTGGTTTGCATGGAGCCTGGAATTTCTGTTCCTCCTGACATCCATAAAATCCATAAAATCCCAGCCTCTCGTTCAACAGGAAGATTAAAAAACGGAGCGGTTTAATTAAATTGCTCTCTGATATGGGGAAATTCTGGGGTTTTTTTGAGGAGGGCAAGGCAGGGCCTGATCTTCACCTCCCTGGGCTGATTTCTGCCTTGTCCCGGGGGATCCTGGTTTGGGATTTGAGGAATGAGGTTCAATCTGTGCCTGTGGCCTCTTTCCTCACCTCAAGAACATCTGGGAAGCCTCAATTTGTCCTCATACCTCGACAAACCACAAAAATTCCAGCAGTTTGCAGGTGTACATTTAAAAAATTGAGGAATTTTTCATTATTTTCATTTTTATTCTTATTATTTCTACTAGTTCTATTATTTTCTCTGTTAACGTTTGGTTATTGCCTCTGCTCCATCCTGCTGTGCCAGGTTCTCCCAGCTGAACGTGTTCCAAAGGCCCCAAAAATTCCAATTGACACCACAAATTCCCTGCCAGGATGCAGAATTTGGAGCAGAATCTTTGCTGATGTTCAGATCTCTGGAAAATTTTGTCTCCCAAGGTCATGCTCCGACCTGGAGGCCTCTCCATGGGGGAAAAAAAACCAAAACAGGTTTGTGTTTAAAAATAGGGCAGAGAAAATGTCCTGAGTGGCTGATCCTGGTTTTTCTGTCCAAAAACAGTTGGAATTTTGGGAAATTGGGTATGCTGAAGGTTAAAAGAGGGATTTGAGGTGAAGTCTGATGGAGACTCTGCTCAATCCTGAGGAATAAAACATCGGTTTAGCCCAGGGGTGATGGTGTAGGGCCTCAGAGTTAGGATTCCTGGGGGAAATTCCCTTTGAAGTTCCTGAAAAACATCAGGAATTTATCATTTCTGCAGGCTGGGCAGGGTTTATTCCTTTGTTAGGATTCCAGCTCTGGTGTCAGCTCAGCTCTGCCTTGGAGGAAGAAGGAGACCAAACCCAAGGGGGGATCCCAAGGAGGGAACCCCAAATCCAAGGTGGGACCCAAGGAGCCCAAACCCAACAGGGAATCTCAAGGAACCCCAAACCCAAAATGGGATCCCAAGAAAGAACCCAAACCCAAGGTGGGATCCTAAGGAGGGAACCCCAAATCCAAAATGAGATCCCAAGGAAGGAACCCCAAACCCCAGGTGGGACCCAAGGAAGAACCCCAAACCCAAGGGGGGATCCCAAGGAACTCCAAACCCAAAATGGGATCCCAAAGAAGGAACCCCAAAGCCAAGGTGGGATCCTGAGGAAGGAGCCCCAAACCCCAGGTGGGACCCAAGGAACCCAAAGCCAAGGTGGGATCCCATGGAGGGAATCCAAACCCAAGGTGGGATCCAAGGAGGGAACCCAAATCCAAGGGGAGATCCCAAGGAAGAACCCAAACCCTAGGGGGGATCCCAAGGATCACTCATGGGTTTCTCTTCCAGATAATTTTCCGATAATTTGAGACAGTGAAATCCTGAATGATTCCCCCACAGATCCCCCAGGCTTGAGCCTTCTTCATTTTTGAGATAAAGACATTTTATTATTTCTAATAATTGTTTCTAATAACTAAAATTTAAATATAAATATAAATATAAATATAAATATAAATATAAATATAAATATAAATATAAATATAAATTAAATATATAAATTTATATAATAAATAAAAAATATAAAAGAAATGGAAATACATAATATTTATAATAATAAATATAATACGATAAAATGAAACAATAATTGAATTCAGGGCTGGAGCTGGGTGCTAAATCTGCCACAATCAACACTTAATTCTGATTTTTTTGGAGTGTCACTGCAGGGCCCCCGTGGGAGGCCAAACAGATCCATTTTCCTGCTTTTCCTCCTTTTTTTCCTGGACTTTAATCCCAGTTCCGAGCGATATTTAATTTGGCAAAGCCTTGCAGTGATGACACCCTGGGTAATAGAAAGAGAAATTAAAAAAACCAAAACCCAGCCCAGGAATAATTTTCATAATTTCCATGTTCCAGACTGAAGCCTGCGAGCCCTGGGAAGTTCAAAATAAATAAATAAATAAATAAGTAAACGCCCCAAAAAAGCCAAGTTGGGAATTGCACGTGGAGAGAAAACATGGAAAAATTCCATATTTTCCATGGAATGAGTGAGGAGGGAGCCTGGGAGGTCGATTGAGTCGAAATTCGAGTTCGGGCAGAGCCGTTCTAAATGAGGAATTGCTTTGGCAGAAAATCCGCGAATGGAAGGAGCCTCGGCCAAGGAGGAATCTCAGGGAGGCTCATCAGCGCTCCGGGATTTCCAGTTCAGAAGGATTTCTGGCACAGAAAGGACTGAAATCCTTCCCAAATTCTGGAATTTGAGGGTCAGATTTCTCTTCCAGAATTTGGGATATCACTAAATTCAAGGATTCTGTGATTCCATGAAATGAATATTTAGGGAGTTCAGTAGCACCAGGGAAGGAGGGTTTCCAGTTCAAAGGGATTTCTGGCATGGAAAGGGATGAAATCCTTCCCAAATTCCAGAATCTAAGGGTCAGATTTTTCTTCTGGACTCTGGGACATCATTAAACTCAAGGAATCTGTGATTATTCCATGAAATGAATATTTAAGTATTTTACCACCCAGGGAAGGAGGGTTTCCAGTTTAAAGGGATTTCTGGTGTGGAAAGGGATGAAATCCTTCCTAAATTCCAGAATCTGAGGGTCAGATTTCTCTTCCGGACTCTGGGACATCACTAAACTCAAGGAATCTGTGATTATTCCATGAAATGAATATTTAAGGAGTTCAGTAGCACCAGGGAAGGACAGTTTCCAGTTAAAAGGGATTTCTGACATGGAAAGGACTTGAATACTTCCCAAATTCTGTAATTTGAGGATCAGATTTCTCTTCCAGAATTTGGGACATTGCTAAACTCAAGGAATCTGTGATTATTCCATGAAATGAATATTTAAGTATTTTACCACCCAGGGAAGGAGGGTTTCCAGTTTAAAGAGATTTCTGCCGTGGAAAGGGATGAAATCCTTCCCAAATTCTGGAATTTTAGTGTCAGGTTTCTGCCCCTGACTCTGGGACATCACTAAACTCAAGGAATCTGTGATTATTCCATGATTGGAATACTTAGGGATTCCATCAAGGGAATATTTAAGTTTTTTAGCACCCAGGGAAGGAGGGTTTTCAGTTCAAAGGGATTTCTGGCATGGAAAGGGATGAAATCCTCCCCAAATTCCGGAATCTGAGGGTCAGCTTTCTGCCCCCTGACAAATATAAATGCAAATATAAATACACACACACACACAAATGTGTCTCTATATTCACACAGGCCTGTATATGCAAAACGGCTGAAAAATGTGGAATATTTGAGCAATTCCCATGTGGAAGTTTGGAGCAAGGGCATCCCTGGCTGTGCTGGGGGATCCCTGTGGGATCAGCACAAAGCTCTGGAGCTCCAGGCAGTTTTTGCCATTGCTGCTGGCGCTTCAAATTATTTTTTAAAGCCCCTTTTAAATTATTTTTAAAAGTTAAAAAAATATTTTAAAAGGCTTTTAAAAATAATTTGGGAGAGTTGGAGAAGCATTTTCCTTCTGTCCTTAAGGATTCCCCGGGAGGGAAGGGCTAGGAGAGAAATGGGCCCAGCCTTGTCCTCTGCAGACGATGACAGAAATCAGTGGGTGGTGCTTGGATGTGATTTTAGAGCAAATTGGGATTTTCATTGCCTGGAAATCACATTTTTCCCTTCTCCAGACAAATTCAAATGTTGCTTTTTCCTGGTGTTTCTCACACCTGGCCCAGGAGGAGGAGGGAAGGGCTGAGGATGTTTGGATGTGTCTAAAATCTCGATCTTCCTTGGACTCTCCCAGGGATCCAGGGGCAGCCACAGCTGCTCTGGGAATTCCATCCCAGCCAGGAATTCCTTCCCAAAATCCCACCCCAATCTCCCCTTTCCCTGTGGGAAGCCATTCCCTGTGTCCTGTCCCTCCAGCCCTTGTCCCCAGTCCCTCTCCAGCTCTCCTGGAGCCCTTCAGGCCCTGCCAGGGGCTCTGGGCTCTCCCTGGATCTCTTTTCACCCCCAGCTCTCCCAGCCTGGCTGCATTTATTATAATAACATTAACAATACTCTTCCGATATATTATGATTAAGAAGGAATTATTTTATACATATTATTATTAATAGGGATACAGCTGAGATTTAAATATTGAGGATAGAGCACACTCAGCCTCTCTCAGCATTCTGGTGTCTTCCTGCACGGAAAAACCTCCCAAAATGCTCAAATCCTCTTTGGAATTTGGTGTACAACCTCCCCACTCTGAAACCAGATTTCAAAGGGGAATTTTCCTGTGGTCGAGCCTCTGATTTTTGGTAAAACCCCCAAATTTTCTGTCATTCAAATTGTCATTCTGGTTTGAATTTCCAGCTGTGTCTCTGTGTGTCTGGGCACCTTCTCACTGAGGGACACTCCTCAGCTGGAGCTGATTTATCTGCAGAAAACAGCGAAGGTTGTGAAATATCTGACATTTGCTTTGAAATATAAATATAAATATAAATATAAATATAAATATAAATATAAATATAAATATAAATATAAATATAAATATAAATATAAATATAAATGTAAATAGAAATGTAAATGTAAATAGAAATAGAAATAAATATAAAGGTAAAAGTAAATGTAAATATAAATATCATATAAATATCATATGAATATCATAAATAATAGCATATAAATCTATAAATATATATAATATAATGTCAATGTCAATGTCAATGTCAATGTCAATATCAATATCAATATCAATATCAATATCAATGTAATTAGAAATAGAAATAGAAATAGAAATAGAAATAGAAATAGAAATAGAAATACAACTGATCCTTGACTTGTTTGTTTAATTTAAAAACCACGTGTGTGATTTTATAGGATCCTCTCTGGGATGCTGATCCCAACAGGTCTCTGCTTTAGGAGATTGACCTTCCCAAGCCAAAAAATCAGAATTAACTGCAGAAATCCATTTTCCTTTGTCCAGCAGCTCTGCTTTAGGAGATCGACCTTCCCAGGCCAAAAAATCAGAATTAACTGCAGAAATTCCTCTTCCTTTGTCCAGTGGCTCTGTTTTTTTTTTGTTTTTTGCCCCGAGCCAAACTTCACGTTTGAAATCCTCCTTTCAGCCCTGGTATTTTGAGGGCCTCCCCATCTGCTGCCTCCAGCAGGGCTGACAGCAGCGAGGTTGGCTCCTGATTTCTTTCTCATTTCAATGACAAACCCATTCAGCAGAGAGGCTTTCCAAAAAATCCTTTCCAAATTCAGCCAGGGCTTCAATTTTTTTTAAATTTTTTTTTTTTTTTTAAATTTTTCCCTCAGCTGCTCCAAGGATTTGCCCTGGGGTAGGTGACACCCCCTTGGCACGCTCGGGGTGATGCAGATTTTAGCTGCAGGGAGAAGGATGAAATCTTTCCTCTTTGAAGGATTTTTATTCTCCCAACCGAGAGAAAGTCTTGGGTCTTGGCACTGCTAAAAAATTCCTGGAGGACTTTGCAGGGCTTATTTTTAAGGGATTTTTCTTGGGTTTTTTTCCACTTTCAACCCTCCCGTGGATGAGGAAGAGTTGAGCAAAGAAATTCTGAAGTTTCCCATCCTCGTGGAGAGTTTCTGCCACAGTGGGGATGGGAGGATGGGGCTCTGCTCCCAGCGCATCCAAATCTGGGCGTTCCTGCATCTTTTGGGGTCATTTCCCTGCATTTTTGACTTGTTTTCCTTCTTCTTTTTGGGTCGTTTTCCTTCCTGTTTTTGGGTCATTTTCCTTCCTCTTTTAGCACCATTTTCCTGCATTTCTTGGGGTAATTTTCCTGCATTTTTGGCTTGTTTTCCTTCATCTTTTGGGGTAATTTTCCTGCCTCTTTTTAGGTCATTTTTCTGCATCTTTTGGGGTCAGTTTCCTTCATCTTTTTGGAGTCATTTTCCTGCATCCTTTGGGGTCATTTCTCTGCATTTTGGCTCATTTTCCTTCATCTTTTGGGGTCATTTTCCTGCCTCTTTTAGGGCAATTTTCCTGCATTTTTGGCTTGTTTTCCTTCATCTTTTTGGATCGTTTTCCTGCATCTTCTTGGGTTGTTTTCTGCCTCTTTTTGCACCATTTTCCTGCATTTTTTTGCATCATTTTCCTGCATTTTTGGCTTGTTTTCCTTCCTCTTTTTGGGTCATTTTCCTGCATTTTTGGCTCATTTTCCTTCATCTTTTTTATCATTTTCCTGCATTTTTGGCTTGTTTTCCTGCCTCTTTTGGGGTAATTTTCCTGCATCTTCTTGGGTAGTTTTCTGCAGCTTTTTGCATAATTTTCCTGCATTTTTGGCTCATTTTCCTTCCTCTTTTTGGGTTGTTTTTCCTCCTCTTTTTGAGTAGTTTTCCTTCCTCTTTTTGTATCATTTTTCTGCATGTTTTTGGGTCTTTTTCCTTCATCCTTTCAGGTTGTTTTCCTGCATTTTTGGCTCATTTTCCTTCATCCTTTTGGCTCATTTTCCTGCCTCTTTTTGGGTGATTTTCCTGCATTTTTGGGCTCGTTCTCCCCATGCCCAGCTGTCCCCACTTCTGGAAGGACGTGCCAGTGCAGGGACAGCCCGGGCAGGTGACAGGGATCAGCTGCTGGCCCCCAGCTATTCTTAGCACCAGGAATTGCTATTTTTACCCAGGGCTGAGCTCCTGCAACGCGTGACCAACGCATTGGAACGGATCCAATTAATTCCAGCATCGGGAGTGATTGAAAATCAATTATTTAAAAAATAAGGGACCTCTCTAGCAGCTGCCCACCGGGCAGGGCTGCCGGGTCTCTAGTTCCTCTCCTCTCCCAATGGTTTTCCTGCTTTTCCTTGGAGCTTTCCTCCCCAAAGCCGACGCAGGGCAGATTTGGGTGCTCGGAACCCAAATTAAACTTCCCAAGTTGGGGTTTGGAGAGAGGCAAAGGGTGGAAGTGTGCAAAGGATGGAAGTGTGCAATGGATGGAAGTGTGCGAAGGATGGAAGTGTGTGAAGGATGGAAGTGTGTGAAGGGTGGAATTGTGCGAAGGATGGAACTGTGCGAAGGATGGAAATGTGCAAAGGATGGAAGTGTGCAAAGGATTGGAACTGTGCAAAGGATTGGAAGTGTGCAAAGGATGGAAGTGTGCGAAGGATGGAATTGTGTGAAGGATGGAAGTGTGTGAAGGATGGAAGTGTGTGAAGGATGGAAGTGTGCAAAGGATGGAAGTGTGTGAAGGATGGAAGTCAGAGGAGCAGAAGGGGAAAATGTGTGGGAATGTCTGGTGTTGCAGCGGCACAGGTCTGGGTGGACCCGGAGGGGCAACCGCAGGAAGGACAGGACCAGGGAAGGAGACTGGTGTCAATAAGTGTGAAGCATCACCCCTCCTGATCATGGTGAGAAACCATGATTCCCTGTGGCCCCCAGCCTGCATCACTCCCAGTTTCCTCTTTTCTCCTTATTTGGTTAAGTTTCGGGAAAGTTCTCCTTTACTGTAATGTGTAGTAAGTTCCCGGTTTTGTTTCCTCCCTCTGTAATCCCTATTCGTTGTAACTCCTTTCCATCCTCAGGGTCCCGCCCCATCCCCTCTCCCTGATTGGTTCCCGATGCTGGCCACTCCCCATTCCCTGCTCCCTCTTAACCCCTTGCCAACTGTTGTTCTGGGCTTGGAACCTCGATCTTCTGGTGTCCTCGTGTCTGCGTTTTTCCCAATAAACCTTTCCCTCAGAAGACTCAGTCTCGAAGCCTGCCTCCTCCTTCACCGTTCCGGTTCCTGGCTCGTCCTACCTCCTGGAGTCTCTCTGCAGTGCTGCCCTGCGAACCCTGGGCGAAGGCGCGCTCAGTTTTTAACGCTGCTGAGCGATGCCTGAGCTAGCCACGTGGCCGTGGCGCGGGACCGTGGTGTTCAGCACGGAGCTAAGCCCACGTGGCGTTAGTCTGGGAGGAACTTCCAGGAGCAAAGCTTTGAAGAGCCTCAGTGAGGGATTTCTGCTCTGACCGAGCTCTTGGGGCTTTGGTGGGTTTAGGACTTTACTATTGGAGGTTTATGGAATATCCTGAGTGGGGAGGGATCCACAGGGATCGGGTACAAGCCAGGCCCTGCACAGAAACCCCAAATCCCTCCCTGGGCATCCCTGGGATGCTCTGGCAGCCTCGGGGAGCCTGATCAGTCCCTGATCACCTTTCCCAAAATCCATCCCAACCCTTCCGGCAGTTTCCCACCCTTCATATTTTCAATTTCCCAGCAGAGGAACTCCGGGGAAGTGGTTTGAGCTGGGAAGAGGAGGATGGCACTGGAATGGAGACCCCAAACAGCTGGGGCAGGGCCCTGCAAGCCAAGGAAGGAACCCAAACCCAAGGGGGGATCCCAAATAAGGAATCCCAAACCCAAGGGAGGATCCCAAGGAGAGAACCCCAAACCCAAGGGGGGGTCCCAAGGAGGGGACCCAAACCCAAAGTGGATCCCAAGGAACCGAAACCCAAGGGAGGATCCCAAGGAAGGAACCCCAAACCCAAAGTGGGATCCTAAGGAAGGAACCCAATCCCAAGAGGGGATCCCAAGGAGGGAACCCCAAACCCAAAGTGGGATCCCAAGGAGGGAACCTGGAAGAGCTTTGCCAACATGCTCTTGGTGTAATGGGAATTTTGAACCCCTCAGGCTACCCTGCCAGCTCATTTTTTATCCTCTCCTGGCTTTTTTACCCCATAGAAACCCCATGTGTACTCCCAATCCTATTTTTTCTATTTCTGGCTCCCAATTTCTCCTGATAAAATCCATGAGGTACCTATCCACCCCCTGTGTTCCTTTGCCACCCTTCCTTGTCCCCTGTGTGAGTTTATTGACAAGTGGCTGCCCCCACCCCCTTCCCCTGTTGGATTTATTGAACAGTTAAAAGTTTTTCTTTAAATAACAAAAAACAACCCAGGGAAAAATCCCTGCCCCGAAGGCGTTTTGGTCCCGCCGTTTGTTGCAGCCCACCCCCCAGAAAAAAAACCACACCTCTTGGATAGTGAATACACAAACTTGTGTTTTCCTCTGATAACCAAATCCTCAGTTGATTTTTCCTCTTGGATAACAAATCCTCAGTGTTTCCCTGACCAAATCCTCAGTTTGGTTTTCCTCTCAGATACCAATCCTCAGTTTGGTTTTTCCTCTTGGATAGTGAATTCTCAGTTTCATTTTCCTCTTGGACAGTGAATCCTCAGTTCGGTTTTCCTCTCGGATAACAAATCCCCAGTTTGGTTTTCCTCTTGGACAGGGAATCCTCAGTACAGTTTTTCCTCTCAGATAATGAATCCTCAGTTTGGTTTTCCTCTTGGATAACAAATCCTCAGTTTGATTTTTCCTCTTGGATACCAAACCCTCAGTTCCGTTTTTCCTCTCAGATGACGAATCTTCAGTTTGATTTTCCTCTCAGATAATGAATCCTCAGTTTGGTTTTCCTCTTGGATACCAAATCCTCAGTTTGGTTTTCCTCTCAGATACCAAATCCTCACTTTGATTTTCCTCTTGGGTAGTGAATCCTCTGGAGGAGTTGATGCAATTCAAGGGGAAAACAAAACATTCCCAGTGGTGGGAAATGCAAGGTGTGGTGGCACTGGGAGATGGGGACGTCTGATTAATTTGATTGCTTTTATTCAGGGATATTGATTGGGTTAGGAGGGGGTGAGGCTGCTCCTGCCAGACCCAGCTGTGGCTATGCCCTGGAAACTTCTGACTCTCAGGATGTGATAATGCAAATTAAGTGTATGTTAATTAATTATTCCTGCAATCCTGTTGAAATCGTGGAATCAGAATGGTTTGGGTTGGAAAGATCATCCCATTCCATGCCAGGGACACCTACCACTGTCCCAAAGTGCTCCAAGCCCTGTCCAGCCTGGCCTGGACACTCCCATGTGTCTTGGTTTGAAAGACAGGTGTGTGCCAAGGAAGGCAGGAACCTCCCTTGGAATAGGAAATATGACTCCTTTTCCTCCCGAATTATTCCAACTTTGAAATCGAGGGGCTCTCAAGCAGGAGATATGGGGAAAAGGAATAACAGTTCTTCACTAATAGTTAGAGCAAGGCAATAATACAGAAACAACGGTTTAGATAGACAAAGTCAGAATCCAACCTGCACCCTGTTAGGGTGGTGCTGCAGTGCAGTTCAATGGTGCTGCAGTCCCGTTGGAGTGATGGATGTGCTCTTGTTGAAGTGCTGATCTTGTGGAAAGGTCTCGTCGGTCTCTGGAGGTCCAGTGGTGGCTCCTGAGCTCTTCTCCTCTGGGAATCAGTGGGAAAGGTACCCCGGTGTTGCAGGGTCTCAGTTGATGTGCAGGTGGGAATGTTCAGCTCCTCCCCTCTGGGCAGGGCATCTCCCAATGGCTGATGGAATCTGTGAGTCACTCCTGAGCCCTCGATGGCCATGAGCAGAGATAGCCCCGATGGTGTTAGCAGGGCTGGGCCATGCTGAACACAAATGCCGACGTCAAGGGAAGCAAGACACTAACAATCAATATGAATGATAAGCAAGCTTCGAGTTTACTCACGTTTTTGTTTGCTTATATGCTGTTACAATTAATTATGCGTACTAGTCATAAGGTCGTTGGTCAGCTGCAACGGGTTACATTTACATATCCCTCCCATATGGCTCCTGTTATCATGGATTCTCCTCATTCTTTCAACTACAAGTCAGTTCCTCGGTACTTTCCTCGCTACTTTCCACAGTGCTCAAGGACACTGTGTCCTGTCAGCATCTCTTGCAGTTCTTGTGGCCTAAAAGCCTCCTAAGTTACACTTTACTTTGCTTGCACAAGGCCTCTAATGATCCATGGCCTTGCTCCTCGAGCCATTCTTCAACACACAAAGAACACTGCCCCAGCTGTTTGTAACAGCTTGTGGAGATGGGAATGGAATACAGACTTTTGGTTACACCTTCCATGGAACCTAGGACACCATGGACAGAGCAGCCATGGGAAAACCTCTGCCAGGGAGGAATTCCTGCTCCAGCAGGTCAGAGCCACTCTTGGCTGTGCCTTCATCCTCAGCCCCGTGTGGGACAGGCTCAGTTCTTCCTCTGCCTCCAGCATTTTGTGGGATTTTAGGGATTTTTGTGGGATTTTAGGATTTTAGGATCTGGCTCCCTGTTCTCAGTGGATGTCAAGCTCAACACAGATTCCTACCGGGATGCTTGACACCATTTGGGATTTAACTGGGATATTTTCTGGATCCAAGCAGGATGTCATCAGGAATAACAAACGCTGGACAGAAAGGAAATTCTGTGCAATCTCACCTGGGACATGTCCCAGTTGTGTTTTCTGTTCCTTCTAAGCCAAACAGAGCTGGGGAATTGTTTATCCCTGGCCACACAGGAGAGGACCGATGCCAAATCCGCTCCCAATCTTTTCCTTATCCCAAAATCCCTCCCTGGATCCCTCCCTGGGCAGAACTAAGCTCTGAGCTGGGCTCAGGTGCACTTGGGCTGTCCTGGCTGCAGCCCCGGGTTTGGGTTTGGGTTTGGGTTTGGGTTTGGGTTTGGGTTTGGGTTTGGGTTTGGATTTGGGTTGGGTTTGGGTTTGGGTTTGGATTTGGGTTGGGTTTGGGTTTGGGTTTGGATTTGGGTTGGGTTTGGGTTTGGGTTTGGGTTTGGGTTGGGTTTGGGTTTGGTTTAGGTTTGGGTTGGGTTTGGTTTAGGCCTGGCCTTGGCTCTCGCCTCAGCCCAGTCGCTTCCCATGCCGAGGTCGATGTTTATTCCTGACAATCCTGGTGGAATTCTTTTGTTCCCTCCATGCTTTTTTAGGTTTTTTTAAATCCATAATTCACCTGGATAGGTTTATGCAGGACTGACTTCAGCTCTTGACTCCAAATATTGTTTCTAAAACCCTTTCCCTTTTTCTTTTCTCTTTCTTTTTCTCTTTTTCTTTTTCTTTTTCTTTTTCTTTTTCTTTTTCTTTTTCTTTTTCTTTTTCTTTTTCTTTTTCTTTTTCTTCTTTTTCTTTTTCTTTTTCTTTTCCTTTTAATTTTTCTTTTCCTTTTCCTTTCCTTTTTTCGTTTTCCGTTTCCTTTTCCTCTTTAATTTTCTTTGCAGACGCTAATTCCATTGAACTTGCGTTATTTTCCACTTAAAACACTCCTACCCAATCCTTGAGATCCAGTTTTCTTTGGGATAATTTTTTTTGTCTTTATTTGGGATCGGGCTTTTGTCTTTTTTTGGGATCCTTTCTTTTTTTCTTTCTTTGCGATCCTTTCTTTTTGTCTTTTTAAAAATTATTTCTTTTTTCTTTCTTTGGGATCACTAATTTCCATCTTTCTTTGGGATCCTTTATTTTAGTCTTTCTTTGCTTTCTCTCTACTTATTTCTTGTATCTTCTGAGAGATTTAATCCACTCAGTCTGGAGCTCTCCTTCCTCATTTCCCACCACCTCCTCCTTTTCCAAAATGCAAATTCCTGCTAATTTTACACCCAAAACTGAAGAAATTCATCCTCTCTGTTCCCATCCTTAAGCTTATCTAAACAGAGGTTTGGTTTTTTTTAATAAGAGATTTTCCCTTGAATCCAAGGCATATTTTACCATTTTGAGAGTTGCATTCTTAGATTAAGGTAATAATACATTTAGATTTATTTATTTATTAAGAAATTTATTAAGAAATTTGATACATTTAGAAAAAAACTTAGAAAATTCATTATTTACGTGAGGCACCTGGAACTGGGAATGCTTGTGGGCAATTGGGGAAATTTCCAATTTCCTGCTTCCTCCTCATCCATTCAGGATTTGGGAATTGTGGCCTGACAGAATTCCTGGGGGTGGCTCTTCCTGCTGGGGAAACCTGAGGAAAAGGGGAATAAAAGAAAGCAGAATGTTTTGTGCTAAAACAACACCCCCGTGACAGATTCCAGCTGGGATTTGGAATCGGGGTTTTTGTGTTTTTTTTGGGATCCTTTCTTTTTGTCTTTCTTTGCATTCTCCCTGCTGATTTCTTGTATCTTCTGCGAGAGATTTAACCCACTCAGTCTGGAACGTTCCTCCATCCACATCCTTGATCCCAGGACACAATCAAATCTGCCCCAAAATCCGATGGAATT
This sequence comes from Acanthornis magna, assembly GCA_036785705.1. NCBI lineage: Eukaryota > Metazoa > Chordata > Aves > Passeriformes > Acanthizidae > Acanthornis > Acanthornis magna. The sequence goes on from JAWUZG010000110.1 coordinate 371,800, forward strand.
GTGCCCTGGAATGATTTTTTGGGAACAGGAGGAGCAGTTGGAGCTCTCCAGGACAGGGCACAGAATTTATCCCCCTCAGGGACTTCCAAGTCCCCCGAGTGTGATGCTCTTGAGCTCTTTAACCAAAATTAATTGTTCCTGCAATGGATATTGCCATTAATTTCATTAATTTCTGCTTCCCCAGGCAGTTGTGTGTCTGGAAATCCAACAGTTATTCCCTGCTAAAATCAGGGATAAAAATCAGGGATTTTCTGTTATTTATTCCAAATGTCAGTTCCCGGTGTGGGATTTTGTTATCCCATCCCAAGGAATTCAAGGAGCTCCTCAGGACAGGCCACATCTTGCATTGGGCTGAGATTGATGAAAATAGGCCTGGTTTAGGCCAGGCTGGGCTGTTAATTCCAGTTTTAATCTGTTGCTTTAACAGAGATCCAAATCCTTCCACGCTTGGATTCTCCTGTGCTGGTCACTGCTTGATATCAATGTCAAACGCATTTTTTTTTTTGGTGTAAATAATGGATATTTCTGGTCAAATCTCCCAGCTCGGTGTTTATTCAACCTTTTAAAATCCATTTTTGGAGCTCTTACCTGCGGCTGCCGCTCGGCTCCTGGCTGAACTCGTTTTCTCCAGGGTTAATGAGAACAAATCCTTTGAACTTGGTGGTTTTGTGTGATTTGGTGCAGAGCTCTCCCTGACTGCCTTTCCAGGGAAATTGCTGATAGGAATTATCAAGGGTTCCACTAGGAAAAAGTTTGATTAAATTAATTAGAAATTCAGGACTTGGCCTTTGGCCAAAATGTAATTTACTTTCCCCGAGCTTGATTTGAAATGAAATCTCCGGGCAGGTTTTGAGCTAAAAAAAAAACCATCACAAGTTTTCTCAGCTCTTCTTTTCTAGTGTTTAAAAAAATCCCAACCCAACAAATCAAAAACCAACCAGCAAACGACAACAACAAAAAATCCCCCCAAAATCCCAATACCCCAGTGAATGAAATGTGCAGGATTTAAATAAGAAAGGGAAACATGGAGGAATTCTAAGCCAGGCCTGTGGGGATTGAGCTCAGAATTTGATCCCAAATCCATCACAGGGATGGAGATGAGGCCCCAGGGCCTGTACTGGTCCCAGTTCAGCTCTGGAGCTGCCATGGGCACCGGAGCTTCCGTGGAATTGTCCCAGGGTTTGGTTCATGGAATGTCAAATGGATTTTTCCTCTTCCCCAGCCTGATGAGGATAATTTTCCCAGCCTGATGAAGATCCTCTTCCCAAATCTGATGAGGATCCTCTTCCCAGCCTGATGAGGATCCTCTTCCCAAACCTGATGAGGATCCTCTTCCCAAACCTGATGAGGATAATTTTCCCAGCCTGATGAGGATCCTCTTCCCAAATCTGATGAGGATAATTTTCCCAGCCTGATGAGGATCCTCTTCCCAAATCTGATGAGGATCCTCTACCCAAACCTGATGAGGATCCTCTTCCCAAATCTGATGAGGATAATTTTCCCAGCCTGATGAGGATCCTCTTCCCAAATCTGATGAGGATCCTCTTCCCCAGCCTGGCGAGGATCATTTTTCCAGTCCTGAATCTCATCTTTGCTGCTGTGTCAGGAACATGTCCAGCTCTCAGCTGGAATTCCCATCCCATTTCTGGCCCTGCCTGGGTCTCTCTCTCACTCCAAAGGAAATTTCTGTCCCAGGGTTTTGGGGTTTTGCTGCTTTCCCTGCAGTGGGACACGGGAGGCTGGACTGGGAGGAGGTTAGATGGATGGAAGATAAACACACTCCCCTGCTTGGATTTAAAATAAGCCACAAAACTATTTAAATTCAGGTTTTTCCCAAATTCTTAAAACTGGATCTACCTTGGTGATGGCTCTTTGGGATCCAGCTGGGATGTGGGACTGTGGTGATCCGTCCTCCCTGCAGCAGGGACTTCACAGACCCTGCAGACCCTTTTCCTTCTCTCTCCACATCATTCCCTCCCTCCTTCCTCCCATCCCTCCCCTTGGACTTTTGGAATAATTCTGGAATAACAAAATGAGGTGTCACTCACATCTGGGATGTGCTTTGATGTTCACAGGGAAAGTGCTCCCAAAAGCAATGATTTTCCTAGTCCTGCTTTTAAATCCTCACTGGGTTGAATCCAAGAGCAGGGATCAGAATTCCTGATGAATTCCACCCTCCATCCCTCCTCTTGCAGATTTGAACAGTTCTGGAATAACACAATTGAGGTGTCAGTCACATCTGGGATGTGCTTTGATATTCCCAAAGTGCTCCCAAAGTTGATGATTTTCCTGGCATTTCACTGTGCTGAACCCAAGAGGAGGGATCAGAATTCCCAATGAATTCCACCCTCCATCCCTCCACTTGCAGATTTTAAAGAGACAATTCTGAAATAACACAATGAGGAATAACGCAATTAATATCTGGGATGTGCTTTGATGTTCACAGGGAAAAGTGCTCCCAAAAGGAATGATTTTCCTGGTCCTTCTTTTAAATCCTCACTGGGTTGAATCCAAGAGCAGGGATCAGAATTCCTGACGAATTCCACCCTCCATCCCTCCACTTGCAGATTTTAAAGAGACAATTCTGGAATAACACGATGAGGAATAATGCAATTAACATCTGGGATGTGCTTTGATATTCCCAAAGTGCTCCCAAAGTTGATGATTTTCCTGCTAATTCACTGTGCTGAACCCAAAAGGAAGGATCAAAATTCCCAATGAATTCCACCCTCCATCCCCCCACTTGCAGATTTTAAAGAGACAATTCTGGAATAACTCAATGAGGAATAATGCAATTAACATCTGGGATGTGCTTTGATATTCACAAAGAAAAATGCTCCCAAAGTCAATGATTTTCCTGTTAGTTCCCTGTGTTGAATCCAAGAGGAAGGATCAGAATTCCTGATGAAAATGGGGAGAAGGATGGAGAGTCCCAGGTACCTCCTGTCCCACTTAACCTCTCCCTCCTCCACCTCAACAATTTTATAATCACCCCCAGCCTTTATTTTATCCTTCTGCCCATTCACTATTTTAATTATGATTTTCCCCCCCCTCCCTGGTCAGCCAAACCTCTCAGATTTCTCCTTTTGGTGGGGTTATTTCGGGAACTCATTAAACACCCAAGTCACGTGTTCGTTACGAGAAAACAAAAACAACTCGGTGGCTGTGCCACGGGAGAGGCTTCCCGGTGAATTACCGCAGTTAAGCCTTGGCTTAGCAGCTCGAGGCTCCTGGAACGTCAGGCAGGGTTTTTTTAGACCTTTAATGCACGGCAGATTACGGAGCTTCCTGCTCCGAGGTTGTTGGCTGTGGTTGGTTTAATGGGGATGGCACAAATCGAGGAATTACAGAGTGTTCCCTGCTCGAGGACAAGGATTGGGATAAAGGGAGGGGAAACCAAGAAATTAGCAGAGCCCATCCCAGAGCAGAGCCAGGATCGGGGCTGGGAGTGGAACTGAACCGTGGTGGGATTGACCAAACTCCAAATTGTGGTGTCAGACCCTGAGGAATCATCCCTCGGGAAGGAGCTGCTGCCTCTCTGCCCTGCCCTGCTGCCAGCTGAGACCATCCTGATGCCTTGAGATTTTTAGCTTCTGTGTTTTTGGTGTATCGGTAGTTTTAGTGTATAACTCTGGACTCCATATAAAGTGCTAAAGCTCCTGTTCTCAGCATTTTTAGACAAAACAATTCCTCTAAAGCTCAGGATCCAAGGATGCTTCGCTGCCTCAGAGCCCCAAAATATGTAACCAACGGTGAATTGGGGGGAGCAGGATTGGGGTAATGACCTCATCACCTGAAGGTGTGATTGGAGGATTGAACCTCGATATGTTAATAGACAGAACTTATAAAACATGAAAAACTCATGACTCGCTGTCCATTTTGGGTGTAGCCTCTCGAGTGGGCTCTGTCTACCCTGAATGCACCTGAAGGCCTTCAATAAACTGATCTGCTCTTTATTCTCCTAACCTTGTCTGGCCTCTGTTTCAGGCAAGCCCATCAGGCATCAACCCAAAGCCCCAGCGGAGATCATCCAAAGCCCCAGAGAAACTGGGAGTGCTGGGGAGCCCTAAAGCCTGCCCTGAGCAGCACCAAAATCCAGGGGGAGCCAGCGGAGATTGGGGATCCATAAATACCCTGGCAGCAGCAGCCTCATGGAATTGGGGACGGAATATCCTGAATGTCATGGGGGGATGGAAGCTGAGGGGAAAATGTTGCTGTGTAGGGACTGCAGCAAAGCTTTTCTGGCTTTTCCTGGCTTTTCTGGCTGTCCTTTCTCTGCTGGGACATTCTGTAAATCCTAACAGCAGATTGTGGGTTTTTATTATTCCGGTTTTCAGTTAACCAGGGAAAAAAATGTGTCTGGTCTGAAAAGGTTGTGAGCTCAGGAAAAATGCAACAGGAGGAACTCTCCTAAATCTCCCGGTTTGCTGAATTGAAACTTGAGTTTGTTGTCGTTTGCCCATCATTTGGGATCTGATAATGACTTCGGATGGTGACTTTAAGTAATAATCCAAATATTTGCCAAGGTTTGCTCTTCTTTAATCAGTTAATGAATGTTTGTTCTGGGTGTGCAGATGAGCTTAGAGATCTGAATTCGAAAATCAGGGCAGGTGATGGAATGGGAATCTCAGGTGATGGAATGGGAGATCCCAGGTGATGGAATGGGAAATCCCAGGTGATGGAATTGGAAATCCCAAGTGATGGGATAGGAATCCCAAGTGATGGGATGGGAGATCCCAAGTGAGGGAATGGGAAATCCGAGGTGATGGAATGGGAATCCCAAGTGATGGAATGGGAATCCCAAGTGATGGAATGGGGATCCCATTCCCATGTGTGGGGGACAATTGGCTGTCCCAGAGAGTGCCCATTTCAGAAGGAATAATGGAAAAAAAAGGAAAAGGGCAGCTAATTGTACAAAAAAAGAGAGGTTGGTACCGAGGTAGGCTCTGCTTTGCTCATTTCCCCTCATTGGACTGGGCCTCCTCCACACAAAATGAACCAGGCTGCGGTTCCCAGAGCAGCTGTGGCTGCCCCTGGACCCCTGGGAGTGTCCAAGGTTCGACAGGGCTTGGAGCAGCCTGGGACAGTGGTAGGTGTCCCTGGGGGTGGCACTGGATGGGATTTGAGGTCCCTCCCCCCCAAACCATTCCAGGATTCCATATAAAGGTTCCCCTGAGCAGGATCTCAGCCCCTGCCAGGGACAGGCTGTGGGGCAGGGCTTGGGGATGGGAATGGGACACAGAGGCCTCTGCCCTCACACAAACCCCATAAACCACAAGCTCTCGTACTTTTTTTTTTTTTTAATTGAACAGTGTTTTGTTTTATTTCTAATTTTCAAGGAAGACTCAAATGGCACCACTTCCCCTTGTGGGACAGAGCTGCTCAGGACACAGCAGCTCCCTGACCCCAGTACAGCCCATCCCTTTCCCTCTCCTGTCATCCTCTTCATCCTCAGGGTGTGATCCCAAATCAGTCCCTTCCCTGTGGCACCAGGATTTCTGTGGCCAGGGGAGGTCTCAGGGAGGCTGCAGAGGACTCGGAGCCAAAGCCAGGCTTGGCCTCGGTGTCTTTGCCCTCATTACAGAGAGAAGCAGCAGAACGAACCCATCCCTCGCCTTTTCACTCCCAAAGTATTCCTGAAACACCAATGAAAGGAAATGCAGCTCCCTGCTTCCTGCTGAGCAGGTTTGAGGGGTGGTTTGAAAGGGGAAAAGCCAAATCCATAGCATTTCCCTGTTATTTTTCACAGGAGAATGCCCATTAAAAGTCAGAATTCCCATGTTGGGATCAGGCTGATCCTGCTGGGCCATGTGCACATTGGGATGGATCCTGGGGAAGGGGCAAGGCTGCCTGCTGGAAACATTCCAGGGATTTTGGAACGCCCTGAACCGTTCCCTCCACCCCATCCTTCCCAAGCTGGTGTTGTCACGGGAAAAGCCTCCACGAGGAATTGTCAAATCCTTCCCCACGGTGTTCATTTCCCACCTGATTATTTATTTTCATGGGACAAAAAGAAGGAGGAATGAGCTATGGAGGAAATATCTCCGACCTCTAAAATATAAACAATGCCTGCCTGAAAAAAAGGGGAAAACCAACAGCTTTGACTTTTTCTGTCCATCCCACTCCTGTCCTTTCTTTTCATCGATCCCAACCATCTCTCCTCACTGGTGATGTGGATTCACAACAGTTTTTTGAGCTGCTGGGTAAGTTTCAGAGTGCTGGAGGAAAGCTGAATTTGTATCACTGCTAAAAAAACCTAAAGTGGTGAAAAAAGTGCAAATTGGTGCAAAAATCTTCCATGGATGCTGTTTTCCAGTAACCTCAACATGGCATTGGAAAAAGGACTAAACCCTAGTGAGCTGCTTGGTTTTGGGATGAATTTATTAATTTCTGTTTCCAGGGGCCAATTGCATCCTTGTGGCTTCTGTGTCACCTCCTACTCCATGTTTTTTTTCGGGAAGGAGCTCCTAAAAATTGTGTGGGGTCAGAGGGAAGCTTGAGTGACCCTAACGAGGGAGATGCCTCAGAGCAGAGTCATTCAACACCTCCCACCCATCCCTTTTTAGAGAAGGACAAGAGGGTGATGACCTGAGAGTGAAAAATATAGAAAAAACCTGGCAGAGCTCAGCTCTTTGACCTCCTGCCCATTTGGGGCCTTCTCATGGAATTTTCACAGGGTGCAAACAGGATTTGGGCTCAGTTAGGAGAGACAAAATACACAAATCAGGACCCTGGAGGAGCTCCTGGCCGGTGACGAGGCTCAGGGAAGCTACAGAGCCCCCACAGGCAGCTTTGAAGCCGATTGTCCATTTTCCCAAAGGAAATCTCCTGGTCAAATCTCCTGGGATTTATTTGGGGCAGTGGGATGGATTCATTTGGGGCAGGAGGTCAAAGACTGTGTACTCCTGCTCACAGAAGCTCTGCTTGCCCTGTTGTGGGGTGATGGTCACTCCATGGGGTGATGGTCACTCCATGGGGTGAGGGTCACTCTGGCTGCCCAGTTACAGAGTGATGGTCACTCCATGGGGTGATGGTCACTGATGGTCACTCTGGCTGCCCAGTTACAGAGTGATGGTCACTCCATGGGGTGGTGGTCACTCTGGCTGCCCAGTTACAGAGTGATGGTCACTCCATGGGGTGATGGTCACTGATGGTCACTCTGGCTGCCCAGTTACAGAGTGATGGTCACTCCATGGGGTGATGGTCACTGATGGTCACTCTGGCTGCCCAGTTACAGAGTGATGGTCACTCCATGGGGTGGTGGTCACTCTGGCTGCCCAGTTATAGGGTAATGGTCGCTCTTGTTGCCCAGTTATGGTGATGGTCACTCTATGAAGTGTGCCCAGTTATGGGGTGATGGTCACTCCATGGGGTGATGGTAACTCCATGGGGTGATGGTCACTCTGGCTGCCCAGTTACGGTGATGGTCACTCCATGGGGGGATGGTCACTGATGGTCACTCAGGCTGCCCAGTCACGGTGATGGTCACTCCACGAAGCCATGGAATGGCAGAATGGAACAATCATCCCTTGCACACCTTGGCTCACCCACCAGTGAAGCCCAGGCTGGGGCAGGTGATGCAATGTCCGATTTTGTGACTTCCTCTTGGAATTTGGGCAAGGAGGGGCAGCATGAGGAGCTCTGTCCTGTGGCTCTGGCCTGGGCCAGTGGCTCTGGTTTTTTGGCTCTGGGGCTCTGGGTTTCTTTGCTCTGGGGCTGTGGAGTTTTTTGGCTCTGGGGCTGTGGGGTTTTTTGGCTCTGGGGCTGTGGGGTTTTTTGGCTCTGGGGCTCTGGGGTTTTTTGGCTCTGGGGCTCTGGGGTTTTTTGGCTCTGGGGCTCTGGGGTTTCTTTGCTCTGGGGCTGTGGGGTTTTTCACTCAGGATCCAAATGATCTCATCTCTCCTCACTCCTGCCCTGGTTTTAATGCCTACAGTGACACACAGTGGTGATGGCTCTGCTGTTCCCGGACCTGGGCACGTGGAGGCCGCTGGAGATGGTGGCAGTGGTGACCACCAGGCTCCCCTCGCAGGAGGATCCACGTCCTGATGGGATTTGGGCTCCACGCTGCTCCTCACGTGGCTGGAGAAGGAAGCTTTGGAGCTTTCACTCTCCCATCCCATCTGTTGCCCATTTCCCACAGAGTTTTTTCACCAGCAGCAGAGAACTGCAGGTTCCCTAAGCTGATTTGTGCCACAAATGCCGCGCTCAAATCCTCTTTAGTTTCTGTGACAATGCAATTTTTTTTTCTTTTTTATCTTCATGTAAGCGGCCAGGAAATAAAAGTTGGCTTTTGGCTGTCGTGTTCTCCCTGTTCCTTCCCCTCCTGGAGAGCCCAGCAGGCAGAGGTGGCTCTGTTGTTCCTTAGAAGAACATTTCCATTGTCGCTGGATGTGATCATTTTCCATTTGCAGGTGTTTGAGGGGAGGTAGATGCCAGTTTTCCTCCGGATTATTCCATTCTGCCATTCCACCGCTCCATTTCCAAAGGCTTTTGGATTTTTTTTTTTTTCCCTACCTGCTTGGAGAAGGAAAATGATCAGATGAGGAGAAATCTTGGGCTGTCTTCCCACTTGAGCTGGGGATGGAATCCCGGAATCCCAGACTGGTTTGGGTCAGAAGGGACCTTAAATATCCTCCACTTCCGCCCCCTGCCATGGGAAGGGACACCTTCCCCTATCCCAAATTGCTCCAAGCCCCATCCAGCCCGGCCTTGGATGCTTCCAGGGCAGCTTCAGGCAGCTCCTATTCCAGCTTTCACAGCTATTAAAATACTAAAGAAAATGCTGACACATCTTATTAGAAAGGTCTGGAAGTAAGGAGCAAACTGCAACCAAACGCCTCGAAAATGGGTGTGAACCCCAGAAATGCTGCGTTTCTCCGGGCTCTCCCCTCGGAGCAGCCCCGGTACCTGCGCGCTGCCCGGGGAGGCTGCGGCCAGGCGGCCCCGGGAGCCGAGCAGATGTGCCGGATCTCCCTGGGCCGGAAAGCGCTGCTCAAGGTCACGCTGCTGGCAGCCTCCATCCCTCCGGAGCCGAGCCAGCGGGGCAGAAGCCCTCGGGGAACACCCGGATCCCTTCTCCCCGCGTTGGCAGCGCCAGCGCCGCGCCCTCTGCCCCCGGGGCGCTCGCAGCCGCGGGGACGCGGTGGTCCCGGGGGGAGCGGGGCGGGCGATGCTGCGCTGCCGCTGACATTTCCGCCCGCGGGTGCCCAGCCAATTGGCGGGGCCGGAGCGGCGACACATGAAATATGATGATTTTCGGGAGGAGGAGGAGGGGGAGAGGGCGGGAGAGCCCCGGCTCGGCTGCCGGGGGCTGCGCGCAGGAGCGGCCGCGGAGCCCCGGGGATGGCCCCGCGCAGCCACCGCGACCACCGCACCGCCAGCCAGGTGCGCCGGGCACGGGGGCACCGCCGCGGGGCCACCGGGCTGCCCTGGGGCCTGGGGAGCCGCGGCTCGGCGGGGATGTGTCCCCCCCAACCCAGAGCCGCTGGCCCCCGGCGAGCTGTGCCACGCACGGCGCTGCTGAGCGGAGGGCTGAGCTTTTCTTGGGGGGGACTGGGGGGGTTTGCGAAAAACCCGAAATCCTAGCCCTGGAAATTGCTGTGCCAGAGCTGCTCGGTTCAAACTTCGCAGCCTGGTCCTCGGTTTGATGGGAAGCACTTGACAGAGCTCCTCAGTGCGTGTCCTTAACCCTCTCCCAGCCCCGGCCGGGCTGCAAACTGTTAATCCCCAAAATTCCCTCGCAACAAATTTAACCCCGACACGGAGCCACGGCAGAACCCCGGGAATGGCATCCGGCAGCTGCTCCTTTTAATAATGACTTTGCATTTATCCCAGAGCCGGCTGGCGAGTTTGCACTGTATTATTATTATTATTATTATTATTATTATTATTATTATTATTATTATTATTATTATTATTATTTCCCCAAAGGAGAGGGGGTCCGATTAAAAATAATAATAATAATCATACAATAATATTCCCGAGGCAATCCTGGCGGGTCAAACCACACCTCCCCGTGCCCCGACCGAGCCACCGCTGCCGCTTTATTAATTTCCCTGCGCCGTGAGTGACAGTCCTCCAGAAGTGATAATTGGTGCGCTGTGTCTTTAAAAGGTTAAAACCCTTTTCAAAAAGGCCTAGACTCATAGTGGGAAAAGACAAGAGAGGCTTTGGCTGGCTTTGGATCCAGAAAACAGCTGCTGATTAGAGTCTGCGTCTTCGGGCTGAATTTATTACATATTTTTCAGCAGCAGGGATTCTAGGAGGAAGCTTCCGTTTGGGTTTCTTGATCGTGGTTTATTTTTATTCAGAGGAATAACAGAGGAAGGATTTGTTCCGGCTGGAGCATGCTCACAACCTGCAAGACCTCCCATTATTAAACTGCCTACTTTGGGCTTTAATATCCATGTGGCATTTTTTGGATTTTTATTAGCGTTATTATTATTTGGCAGCGCGCATCTCTCCCTGTTTTTTTTTTTTTTTTACATTTTTTTAATAATTTATTCGGAGAGGAAGCTGATCTCGTAATGAGCTTTCTCCTTCCTTACTTGAAACAGGTGCTAATGAAAGAATGCAAATAGCACCAGCTGAGCCGAACATTTCATAAAGAAGGGAACAGCCACGGACCCCAAGCGCTCCGGGATCTGCCCGCTGGCCCCCGGCAAAGGTAGGCACGGGGGCTTTTATCGCGATTTTTTTGCCGTTGTTCTCTGCGCGGATCTCGGCGATTTCTCCTCGCCCTTCCTTCCCTCCCTCCCCGGCTCGCTGCGGGTGCCCAGATTCCATTTTGCCTCCCCGGAGGTGCCGGAGCCCCCGCGCGTCCCCAGCCCGTGTCCCCGCGTCCCCGCCGGGGGTGGCCGCGGCCACCGCGCGGGGCGAGCGCGCCGAGCCCGGGGCGAGCCCGGCGCTGTCACCGAGCCCAGTCCGGAGCCCCGGCCCCGCCGGGCTCGCAGCTACTTTGCCGCTTAATTAGCCCTGGCTGTCGCATGAATTTATCGTCGCTTGACAGCAACTTCATTTTCTCCCACCGTGCGGGGAGGCGGAGGAGGAGGAGGAGGAGGAGGAGGATGAATTGGCGCTGGCTGGTGGGAGGCAGCGCTGGGGGCGGTGGGAGGCGATCGCGGCTGTGACAGGGACGTGCCAGGCGGCCAGGGCCGTGCGGAGGGACACGGGCTGGGGACGTGTTGCTCCGGGGGGAGCCGCGTCCTCCCGGGGCCTGCGCCGCTTCCCATCCCTTCCCATTCCTTCCCATCCTTTCCCTTCCCTTCGCATACTTTCCCATCCCTTCCCTTCTCTTCCCATCCCTTCCCGCTCCCCGATGCTACAGCGCCGAGAGAAACACGAAAATTCAAAATAAAACAAGATCCCGAGCCTGCTTTCACCCTGCTGGTGGCTGAATGCCTGCACAAAGCGCTGGGTTTGGGGGATTTTTTCCCTCCTCCTGCTTGGTTTTATTTGGCTGTAGCACCGGGGATGATCTGCGAGGTTTGTCCTTCGGGAAGCTCGAGTTTTTCGCGGTGCTGGAGGCAGGTGGAGGCATCCGCAGCCCCTTGCGGTACCTGCCCGCGGCTCTGGCCGGCTCCCGTGCCGTGTTCCCAGCCCGGGCTTGCAGCAGGGACTGCAGTGGCCTCTCCGAGGGCCAAATCCAGCCTTCCTTGGGCTCGTCCAACTCCTCCGGCTGTGGGAAGCTCGGAGGGCAGGGGTTAGCCCTTTGTCTGGAAGTTTGTGTTTATATTTCGGCGTGTTTGAGTGTTCCATATTGCTGTTCCCGCCGTGCACGCCGTACGAACCCAGCCCTGTTTGTGGGGTTTTTGCCTGGCTGCTCAGGAAAGGATCTGCGGGAAAAGTTTCCCCGATGAGTTGTGCGAGCCGAGGGTGGGCAGCACGCGAAATAAAAGATTTATTTTATATAAACAGCCCCTCGAGGCTTCCCTCGAAAGAGAACTTGGGAATGGCTGACCTGGCAGAGGAAAAGTAACCAAAAGTCGGTGTGCGAGTCTGGTCTGTCCATCCCCCCCGTTCGGAAAGCAGATGGTTTTTAATTATGGGTTTGATATGGGGTGTGTGTGCAGGGGAATAGGATTAAAATGTGTTCTGGAGGGGAATATTGCTCTGCTGCTGCTTCGGGCTGGCTGAGGGGCCGACAGCACCTCATGTCCTCTTCCCGTCTGCTCGGAAAGGCAAATCCAGGTGCTGAGGGCTGCTGCAAACCCCCAGCCCCGGGCTTTGGGATGTAAAACCATGGATTTTCCCCCAAAACCTCGTGTTCTCTGTGCCGAGGCAGCTGCTGGCCCTGCAGGGTTCGTTTCTCCCAGCTTTTCTCGCCGTGCCAGAATCAGAGTTTGGCCAATGCTACTTTTATTTCCTTTCTCTTTCGGAGATTGCAAATCCTCTGAGCTGTCACAGAACACTGGGGGGGCTCTGGTTTTGTTCCCTCCTCCTTGGCTCAGCCGGAGCGCTCGGATCCCTCACGGCAGTGCCATGTGCTCCATCCCCAGCACTCGCTCTGCTCAGGAAAGATTTGGGATCAGAAACCTTCCAAGAAAACCTGAGTGGGTGGTGACCGAGGAGGGACAGGATGGGAAGGTGATTGCTCTACAGAAGTTGGTGTTTTCCCCTGTGGATGGTGATATCTTTCCCTGTGGAAGGTGGTGCTTTCCCCTATAAAAAGTGATGTTTTCCCCTATAGAAGGTGATGTTTCCCCTATGGAAGATGATGTTTTCCCTATAGAAGGTGATGTTTTCCCTATCGAAGGTGGTGCTTTCCGCTATATAAAGTGGTGTTTTCCCCCATGGAAAGTGGTGTTTTCCCTATAGAAGTTGGTGTTTTCCCCTATGGAAGGTGGTGTTTTCCCCTATAGAAGGTGATGTTTTCCCTGTGGAAGATGATGTTTCCCCTATAGGAAGTGATGTTTTCCCTATAGAAGTTGGTGTTTTCCCTATGGAAGATGATGTTTTCCCTATAGAAGGTAATGTTTTCCCTATAGAAGGTGATGTTTTCCCTATAGAAGGTAATGTTTGCCCTATGGAAAGTGGTGCTTTTCCCATTAAAGTGTCTCCTGTGTGGGGTTTGGGTTTCTGCGTTGTGAAAGTGATGTTTCCCCTATGGAAAGTGGTGTTTCCCCTATGGAAGATGATGTTTCCCGTATGCAAAGTGGTGTTTTCCCATTCAAGTGTCTCCTGTGTAGGGTTTGTGTTTCTGCGCCGCCTCTGGGGCTGTGACCATCTCTGTGCCCTGCACAGCCCCAACCCTCCCCCTGTGCTTTGGGGCAGGATGTGATGAGTTTTGGGTTCAGGTTGGCACCTGAACCCTGCCAGGACCTCTGCAAAACCTCAGGACCCATGGGAGTTGGTGGCCTTGCATTATTAGGATTTTTATCATTTTACCCCTGGAGAAAGGGGAATTTGTAAGGTTTTTGCCTGGCTGTTCAGGAAAGGATCTGCAAAAAAACTTTTCCCGATGAGTTGTGTGAGCTGAGGGTGGGCAGCACGTGAAAGAAAAGATTTATTTTATATAAACAGCCCCTTGAGCCAGCTGGCTGAGTTTGTGCAGATGGATCACGTGGGATAGCAAAGGGATTGTGCTCCCTGACTGAGTTCCCTGTTCAAAGGTGTGGGGTGATCCTGAAGAGGATCTTCCAAAATAGCTGAGAGGGCTGGTGGTTGCTGCCCATATTTACCCAGTTTTACCCATATTCCTGTCCCATATTCACCCATTTTTACCCATATTTCTTACCCATATTTACCCATTTTTACCCACACTCCTGGCCCATATTTACCCATATTCCCATCCCATCTTTACCCATATTCCTTACCCATTTTTACCCATATTCCTGACCCATATTTACCCATTTTTACCCATATTCCTGACCCATATTTACCCATTTTTACCCACATTCCTCTCCTGTATTTATCCACTTCTACCCACATTTCTGTTCCATATTTACCCGTTTTTACCCACATTCCTGTCCCATTTTTACCCATATCCCTGCTTTTGTCCCAGGGTGCTCCTCAGCAGAGCTGGTGGCACCTGAGGGCTGCAGGACCTGCTCTGTAAAACCCGAGCACAGTAGGAATTGCATTATTCCCATTTTTCTCATTTCACCCCTCCCGAGAAAAGGAACTGAAGCACTTTTTATCCCAGGCACCGCAGCCCAGCTCCTCTGGCATTATAAAAATTATCATTTCTAATAATAATTAATCATTATTTTCCTGGGACCAGCTGTAAAACTCCTGTGAACACCCAGAACGTGCACGGCCAGGCTTCCGAAGGGCTCCTCAGCATCTCGGCTGATTCCCGGGAATAGCTGTGGCACTTCCATGGGAATTCGCTGGGAATTCCGAGCTCCTGATGGGCCAGGAAGTTTTATGGAGTTCCATGGGAATTTGCTGGGAATTCCAAGCTCCTGATGGGCCAGGAAGTTTTATGGAGTTCCATAGGCAGTTCCATGGGAATTCACTGGGAATTCCGAGCTCCTGATGCTCCAAGAAGTTTTTTGGAGCCCTGGAGGAGCCCTGGAGCACTGAAAGGTCTCCTCCTACTCTCAGGTGCGCTTTAATTCCAGATTTCCACCTGGCCCAGTGATTCCCAGGATTCTGGATGTGTTTGGGGCTGAAATCCCTCTGTTTTCTCCGTGTCCAGCTCAGTTTCTGCAGCTGGCTGGGTTCGTGCACATGGATCATGTGGGAGAGCACAGGAATTGTGAGCTCAGCTCCCTGACTGAGTTCCCTGTTCAAAGGTGTGGGGTGATCCTGAAGAGGATCTTCCAAAATATCTGACAGGGCTGGTGGTTGCTGCCGATTTGTACCCATATTTACCCAGTTTTACCCATATTCCTGTCCCATATTTATCCATTTTTACCCATATTCCTGCCCCATATTTACTCATATTTACCCATATTCCCATCCCATATTTACCCATATTCCTTACCCATTTTTACCCATGTTCTTGTCCCATATTCACCCATTTTTACCCACATTCCTCACCCATATTTACCCATTTTTTATCCATATTTCTTACCCATATCTACCCATTTTTACCCATATTCCTGGCCCATATTTATCCATTTTTACCCACATTCCTGACCCCTATTTACCCATTTTTTACCCATATTCCTGACCCATATTTACCCATATTCCTGACCCACACTTACCTGTTTTTACCCATATTACTGTCTCATAATTATCCATGTTTTCCCATATTCCTGACCCATACTTGCCTGTTTTTACCCATATTCCTGACCCATAATTACCCATATTCCTGACCCTCATTTTCCCATATTCCTGACCCATATTTGCCTGTTTTTACCCATATTCTTGACCTATGTTTACCCATATTTACCCACATTCCTGACCCATATTTACCCATATTCCTGACCCGTATTTTCCCATATTCCTGACCCATATTTGCCTGTTTTTACCCACATTCCTGACCCATATTTACCCATTTTTTTACCCATATTCCTGACCCATTTTACCCATCTTCATCCCATTCCTGACCTTCCTGTGACAGTCATCTCAGCATCCACAGGCCACATCTCTCCCTTCAGTTCTTTAAAAAGCTCCGAAACTTTTATAATGCCGAGGATGGAAAAGTTGCAGCTCCAGGAGTCAGGGATTTGCTCCACTCTGACTGCAGAGGGGATTGGGGACCAACGTGGCCTTTTTTATTCCTACTTCACCTTTTCCTTTTCCTTCTGTGTGGGAAGCGGAGGGGGAGCGAGGCCAAGCTCAGTGTGAGTCCCTGGCAGAGTGAAAATCGAGGTGACAAGTTCTGACTGTGAGCTCCGAGTGCAGACAGCAGCGCTCGCTGAGCTTTTGGGGTTTGTTTTTAATTTTCGGTCATTATTGGCTGGGCAGACTCCTGTAGGGGAAATGCTGTAGGGGAAACATTTTGCTGTGGGGCCGAATGGGATTTGTTGTGCCGCAGGGCTGAGGGTGCTTGGGGGATTGTTTGGAGGGGAATGTCCCACCTGGAAGTGACTAATGGGATCGGTGCACCAGGCTGGGACAGTCTGGGGTCTCAGGGTTGTCCCTGTGTCGGGATGTGCTGGAATCCCCAAGGAGCACAGGGAAACCTGGGAATCCAGGGATGGTCCCAGGAGCTGTTGTGTCGCACTGATGGCCCTGACCCCACTGCTCCTCATGAGCTGCCTCTCCCCGGGCTGGGACGGGAGGATCCCATGGGATGATCCTATGGAAGAATTCCACAGGAGAATCCTGCAGTAGGATCCCATGGGATGATCCTATGGGAGAATTCCACAGGAGAATCCCGCAGTAGGATCCCATGGGATGATCCCACAGGAGAATCCCATGGGATGATCCTATGGGATGATCCCATGGGAGAGTCCCACAGGAGAATCCCGCAGGAGGATCCCATGGGATGATCCTACAGGAGAATCCCATGGGATGATCCCACAGGATGATCCCATGGGACAATCCCTCAGGAGGATCCTGTGGGATGGTCCCAGGAGCTGTTGTGTCCCACTGATGGCCCCGACCCCACTGCTCCTCCTGAGCTGCCTCTCCCTGGGCTGGGACAGGACAATCCCACGGGACAATCCCACGGGACAGTCCCACAGGATAATCCCACAGGAGGATCCCATGGGAAGATCCCACAGGAGAATCTCATGGGACAATCCCACAGAAGGATTCCACAGGAGAATCCCATGGGATGATTCCACAGGAGGATCCCATGGGAAGATCCCACAGGAGGATCCCACAGGAGGATCCCATGGGACAATCCCACAGGAGGATCCCATGGGACAATCCCACAAGAGGATCCCATGGGAAGATCCCACAGGAGGATCCCACAGGAGAATCCCTCAGGAGAATCCTATGGGATGATCCTGCAGGACGATCCCACAGGATGATCCCATAGGAAGATCCCACAGGAGGATCCCATGGGATGATTCCACAGGAGGATCCCATAGGAAGATCCCACAGGGGAATCCCATGGGACGATCCCACAGGAGGATCCCATGGGTTCCCAGCCCTTCCCAAGGCTTGTCCAGCCCTGGGGCAGCTCAGATTTTCATCTCTCCCTCCTTGGTTCTCCTCCGTGCCCCTGCAGAGCTCCTGGGGGGTCTGGGGAAGGAGCTGGGACAGCGAAATCCCATGGAGCAGCTGCCCACGGACAGTGGGGCCATCGCCTCTCCCTGAGGGAAAGGTCTTCTGGGGGAAATCTGTGGGGTTTGTGTGGGGCCAGAGCAGGAAATGCCATTTCTGTGGGGTTTGTGTGGCATCAGAGCTGTAGGGTTTGTGTGAACCCAGATCTGTGGGGTTCGTGTGGGGCCAGGTCTGTGGGGTTTGTGTGGGGCCCAGAGCAGGAAATGCCATTTCTGTGGGGTTTGTGTGGGGTGCAGAATTGGAAGTGCCATTTCTATGGGGTTTGTGTGGTCCCATTTCTGTGGGGTTTGTGTGGAACCAGAGCTGTAGGGTTTGTTGGGCCCCATTTCTGTGGGGTTTGTGTGGCCCCAGGTCTATAGGGTTTGTGTGGCCCCATTTCTATAGGGTTTGTATTGTCCCAGATCTGTGGGGTTTGTGTGGCCCCAGATCTGTGGGGCTGGTGCAGGGTCAGCTCCCATCCCCTGCTCCTGGGGGACATTTCTGGGTGCTCCATCCCACAGGGATCTCCTGAATGGGATTTTGGGATTTTGGGGTGTTGGGGTTTGGGGTGCTGGGATTTTGGGGTGTTGGGGTTTGGGGGCTGCAGGAACAAGCAGGGAGCAAACCCTGAAGTGATCCCAGCGATCCTTTGGGATCGGAACTGATCCCAGAGCTCAGCAGGGAGCGGGAAAAGCTCGAGGCGATGGCAGGAATGAGCTCAGAGGCCTTGGGAAGGCACCTCGGATCCAAACCAAACTTCCATCCTGCTTTTGGAGCTGCCTGGAGAGTTTTATAAATTTTTTAAAATTCTATTTTATTGTATTTATCGTATTTTATTTATAATATTTTATCATATTTTATAATATTTTATAATCCTGGCGGGTGCTCCTGGATGGATTTGTTCCTGGTGGATGGATTGGAAAACAAAAAGTCCAGGATGTTGGAAATAAAAAATAAAATAAAAATTAACAGGTAATAAGAAATAATAATTAATAATACTCACATAATTAATAATAATAAGCATAAATAATTTATAATACCTTATAGGAATGTCATCTAAAATCCAAAATCGGGTTTTATAAGGTCCAGGATGTTTGAAATAAAAATCAAAATAAAAATTAACAAATAATAAGAAATAATAATTAATAATGCTCACATAATTAATAATAATAAACATAAATAATTTATAATACTTAATAATAATATCATCTAAAACACAAAATTGGGTTTTATAAGGTCCAGCATGTTTGAAATAAAAATAAAAATTAATAAATAATAAGAAATATTAATTAATAATGCTCACTTGATTAATAATAATAAACACAAATAATTTATAATACTTCATAATAATGTCATCTAAAATACAAAATTGGGTTTTATAGGGTCCAGGATGTTTGAAATAAAAATCAAAATCAATAAATAATAAGAAGTAATAATTAATAATGCTCACATAATTAATAGTAATAAACACAAATAATGTATGATACTTAATAATAATGTCATCTAAAATGCAAAATTGGGTTTTATATGGGATTTTATCAATGCTGACACACAGAGGATCAGATTCCTGGGAAGGGTTCAGCTGTGCCATCCTCTTCCCAACCCTGCAATTCCCACCCACCCCCTGCGCTCCCAAGGCATTCCCAGCCCTCCCCAAACAATTTTTAATCCCAGAAAATCAATTTATCATCACCCTTTACCTCTCTCATCCTTCACCTGACTCTGTGTCACTTTTCAGAATCGCTGCCCGTGCAGCGATCTCCATTTTCACCTCAGGTTTGGGCTCATATTTTGAATTTTTTTTTTTTTTTTTTGTTTCCCGTGGTTCTGGCATGAGAGGGAATTTCATGGGAGAGTGCAAATGGCCGAGACAAACAACTCGTTTTGTTTTGAAGGGCTTGTTCCAAAGCTGTTGGGCCAGATTTTTTTCCTGGGAAAAAAAAAAACAAACCCAAAAACTTCCTTGTTGCAGAGAATTCGGGGCAGGAAAGGAATTGTCCTGTGTGGCAGGAGTGTCCCCAAAACCACATGGAATGTCCCCAAAAACACAGGGAATGTCACCAAAACCGCATGGAATGTCCCCAAACGCACAGGGAATGTCCCCAAAAACACAAGGAATGTCACCAAAAACACAGGGAATGTCCCCAAAACCACATGGAGTGTCCCCAAAACCACACGGAATTCCTGCTCTGGGAATGATGGGATTGATATATGGGAATATGGGATTGATTATAACTTGGATAAATTCATGGAAGAGGAATTCCGTGCGGTGGGGGGAAAAAAATAAAAATGTGGGAAGTGAAGAGGATGGAAGGGAAATATTTAGGGGTCTGAGGTGCATGGGGGGAGTCAGGAGAGCAGGACCTGCAGATTTCAATAATTAAATCAGTAATTATCAAAATTATTTATTTATTTATTTATTATTTAAATAAATAAATCCAGTAATTATCGAAGTAAGTTATTTATTTATTACTGAAATAAAGAAATCTGGTAATTATCTGCTGCTGTAGGCAAATAAATTGGGGTTTTTTGGGGGGTGATGAATATGGTTTATAAATAAAAACCTGTTTTTTGTTCATTTATTCAAATCCACATTTTATTTTATGGTACAAACCTGGTTTATAGGGAGAGCAAAAGGTGCGGCTGGGGCAGAAATCTCATTATTCTCTGCCGGGATTCCATCAGTGGGACTTGGTTTTGCTTTGGGAACTTGAGGGGACCTGGAAGCAAAAATCCTATTGGAGTTTTTTTTTCCTAAATTGGGGAATTTTTTGTGTTCCTCCATCCCTGAAGGGAATCCAGAGATGAAATCCCCGAGGGGAGGGGTGGTGCTTCCCGAGGGCTCCTGGGTGTGCAGGGGGAGAGAGGAAAATCTTGGGGTTTGTTTTGGGGTTTGCTTTTAGGGTCAAAATGTCATCTCTGGGCTGGAGATCCTCCCTGGGCCTCAGCAAATCCCAGATCTGTGGGGTTTGTGTGGGTCCAGAGTGGGAAATTCAATTTCTGTGGGGTTTGGGAGGGTCCAGAGCTGTAAATGCCATTTTTGTGGGGTTTGTATGGCCCCAGCATGGGAAATTCAATTTCTGTGGGGTTTGTATGGCCCCAGCATGGGAAATTCCATTTCTCTGGGGTTTGTGTGGCCCCAGAGTGGGAAATGTCACATCTGTGGGGTTTGTATGGCACCGGATCTGTGTGGCACCAAAGTGGGAAATGCCTGATCTGTGGGGTTTGTGAGGGTCCAGGTCTGTGGGATTTGTGTGTCCTCAGAGTGGGAAATCCAGTTTCTGTGGGGTTGGTGTGGCACCAGAACAGGAAATGCCATTTCTGTGGGGTTTATGTGCTACCAGAGTGGGAAATGCCTGATCTGTGGGGTTTGTGTGTCCCCAGAGCTGCAAATGCCATTTCTGTGGGGTTTGTATGGCCCCAGAGTGGGAAATTCAATTTCTGTGGGGTTTGTGTGTCCCCAGAACTCAAAGGATTCCTTTGGAATGTTCCTCCAAGGAACGCTTGCCTGGGGACAGCCCGGAAGGTGACTGAATTCCCAGAATTCAGCTGGAATTCCACCAATCCATGGATGCAGGAATGCCATAAATTGGGATAAAACTCCAAAATCCCCAGGAACGGAAGGGCTGATCTTCCTTTTGCTGTTGGAATTTTGGGATGAAAGGAACATTTCCCCCCCTGGGCCCTGCCCCTGCCATCCCTTCCCATCCTGTGGGAGTTATCCCTCGGGAAGATTTTCCAAACCTTAGGATAACATTGGGATCAGGAGGAATCCCATGAAGCTGCAGTCAGCCTGGATCCATCGTTATCCCACACTTTTTTGGGATCTGAGAGCACTTTCAAGGCCTGGAGCCCTCCCTGAGCAGCCTGTCCTGCCAGAAATTGAGAATTCCCAGGGGAATTTTCCCAGCTCCCTGCACAGAGCAGGTTCCTGTTGCTCCTGTTGCTATTTCTGGCTGTGTTTATCCATCTTTTTTCCAATCCATGCGGATTTTTTTCCGTGTTTGCCGCCGCAGGAGCTGCTCAGGGCCTGCAGGAGCTCCAGATTTATTCAAATAAATCGGATCATTCATTAGCAGGAATTCCCCAATTTTTTCCTTAACCAGGTGGAATTGTTGGATTCAGTTTTTGTGGCGTTTGTTATGGGTGGGGGGAATTTTTTATGGGATGGGATTTGCACCCTGGAAATTCCTGCTGGGATTTGTACCCTGGGAATTCCTGCTGAAATCTGGGATGGGATTTGCCCCCCTGGAAATTCCTGCTGGGATTTGTACCCTAAGGAATTCCTGCTGGGATTTGTACCCTGGGAATTCCTGCTGGACTTTGGGATGGGATTTGTACCCTTAGGAATTCCTGCTGGGATTTGCACCCCTGAGGAATTCCTTCTGGAATCTGGGATGGGATTTGCACTCCTGGGAATTCCTGCTGGGATTTGTACCCTGGGAATTCCTGCTGAAATCTGGGATGGGATTTGTACCCTAAGGAAATCCTGCTGGGATTTGCATCCCTGGAAATTCCTGCTGAGATCTGGGATAGGATTTGCACCCCTGGGAATTCCTGCTGGGATTTATACCCTGGGAATTCCTGCTGGACTTTGGGATGGGATTTGTACCCTAAGGAATTCCTGCTGGGATTCGTAACCTGGGAATTCCTGCTGGGATTTGCACTCCTGGGAATTCCTGCTGGACTTTGGGATGGGATTTGTACCCTAAGGAAATCCTGCTGGACTCTGGGATGGGATTGGTATTCCTGATGGGATTTGTACCCTAAAAAATTCCTGATGGGCTCTGGGATAGGATTTGCACCCCTGGGAATTCCTGCTGGGCTCTGGGATGGGATTTGTACCCTAAGGAATTCCTGCTGGGATTTGAATCCCTGAGGAATTCCTTCTGGAATCTGGGATGGGATTTGCACCCCTGGGAATTCCTGCTGAAATCTGAGATGGGATTTGTACCCTAAGGAATTCCTGCTGGGATTTGCACCCCTGGAAATTCCTACTGAAATCTGGGATAGGATTTGCACCCCTGGGAATTCCTGCTGGGATTTGCACCCCTGGAAATTCCTGCTGGGATTTGTACCCTCGGAATTCCTGCTGGGCTCTGGAATGGGATTGGTATTCCTGTTGGGATTTGTACCCTAAAAAATTCCTGATGGGCTCTGGGATAGGATTTGTACCCTAGGAATTCCTGCTGGGATTTGCACCCCTGAGGAATTCCTGCTGAAATCTGGCATAGGATTTGCACCCCTGAGGAACTCCTGCTGAAAGCTGGGATGGGATTTGTACCCTGGGAATTCCTTCTGGAATCTGGGATAGGATTTGCACTCCTGAGGAATTCCTGCTGGACTCTCGGCTCCAAACCACATTTTAGGATAAAAACCTCCATTATGGACCAACTTTCCCGGCTGAAAAACCCTAAAAGGAACTCAGCGATGGCAGAGGAGGCGGCAGAGGAGGCGAATATCCCAGAAAGTCGCGAAGTGGAGGATCCAGAGTGGGAATGAGGCACTTTGGGCTGAATGTGCAATCACAGCCTCCCTTTGTGTGCGGGGAGGAGCCGCAATCTCGGGCCATTGAAAAGGGGCAATAAATGGGTATTTAGGATCGGCTCGGGGTGTAATTAAAGATTCTGACACGCGGCCAGATGCTCTGCCTTTATCTTTGTGGAAATGAGGGCGGAGGGGGGCTCTGGATCCCAAAAAAAACCCTCTTTGTCCCAATTCCTGCAGCGGGATGGGAGGGAGGGATGGGAGGGATGGGACTGTGCCTTCCCCAGGGAAACTGGAAATTTCGGAATTTTTGAGGGATAAAGGGAATTAAATATGTTGCCTTCAAACAGGAGCTGATTTTCCATGATTTTCCATGATCTTCCCTGATTTTCCAGTGTTTTGGGATGGAAATTCAGGGAGGGATGGATGGGACTGTCCCTTCCCCAGGGAAACTGGAAATTTCGGTGCTCTAAGGACTAAGGGGAATTAAATGTGTTGCCCTCAAACAGGACCTGATTTTCCCTGATTTTCTGTGATTTTCCCAGATTTTCCAGTGTTTTGGGATGGAAATTTAGGGACGGAAGGATGGAAATTCGGGGGCGGAGGGATGGGGCAGTTCCTTCCCCAGGGAAAGTGGAAATTTTGGTGCTTTAATGGGATAAAGAGAATGAGTTGTGTTGTTGCCACTGTTGATTAAATGTGAAACCTCAGCCAGGAGTGATTTTTCCCTGATTTTCTCTGATTTTCCCTGGTTTTCCTGTGTTTTCGGATGGAAATTTAGGGAGGGAGGGATGGAAATTCAGGGAGGGATGGATGGGACTGTCCCTTCCCCAGGGAAGCTGGAAATTTCGGTGCTGTAAAGGGAAAGGGAATTAAATGTGTTGATAAAAGGTGAACTTTCAGCCAGGACCTGATTTTCCCTGATTTTCCTTGATTTTCCCTGATTTTCCAGTGTTTTGGGATGTAAGTTCAGGGAGGGAGGGATGGGACTGTCCTTTCCCCAGGGAAAGTGGAAATTTTGGTGCTTTAATGGGATAAAGGGAATTAAATATATTGAGAAAAGGTGTTGCCCTCAAACAGGACCTGATTTTCCCTTATTTTCCCTGATTTTGCAGTGTTTTGGGAGAGAAATTTAGGGAGGGAAGGATGGAAATTCAGGGAAGGAGGGATGGGACAGTTCCTTCCCCAGGGAAGCTGGAAATTTTGGTGCTCTAGGGAGCTAAAGGGAATTAAATGTGTTGATAAAAGGTGAACTTTCAGTCAGGACCCGATTTTCCCTGATTTTCCAGTGTTTTGGGATGGAAATCCTGGGAAAGAGGGATGGAAATTCAGGGAAATTTGCCCCTTCACCAGGGAAAGTGGAAATTTCGGTGCTTTAATGGGATAAAGAGAATGAGTTGTGTTGTTGCCACTGTTGATTAAATGTGAAACCTCAGCCAGGAGTGATTTTTTCCCTGATTTTCCCTGATTTTCCTGTGTTTTGGGATGGAAATTCAGGGAGGGAGGGATGGGAACGTCCCTTCCCCAGGGAAGCTGGAAATTTCAGTGCTCTAAGGACTAAAGGGAATTAAATGTGTTGATAAAACGTGTTGCCCTCAAACAGGACCTAATTTTCCCTGATTTTCCCAGGTTTTGGGATCAGCTTTGGAAATTCAGGGCGGGAGAGATGGGACTGTCCTTTTCCCAGGGAAGCTGGAAATTATGGTGCTTTAATGGAATAAAGGGAGTTAAATGTGTTGTTGCCACTGTTGCTCAAAGGTGAACCCTCAAGCAGGAGCTGATTTTCCCTGATTTTCCCCTGATTTTCCCTGATTTTCCCCTGATTTTCCCTGATTTTCCCCTGATTTTCCCCTGATTTTCCCTGATTTTTCTCTGATTTTCCCTGATTTTCCCTGATTTTCCCTGATTTTCCCCTGATTTTCCCTGATTTTCCCCTGATTTTCCCCTGATTTTCCCCTGATTTTCCCCTGATTTTCCCTGATTTTTCTCTGATTTTCCCTGATTTTCCCTGATTTTTCCCTGATTTTCCCTGATTTTTCCCTGATTTTCCCTGATTTTTCCCTGATTTTTCTCTGATTTTCCCCGATTTTCCTGTGTTTTGGGAAGGAAATTCCAGCCCCCCAGGGTGGGATCTGTCCCTGCTTTGGGATCCCAGGCTGGGCTTTGTCCTCACCCCACACCAGGGCTGCGATCAAAGCTTTGGGCTGAGCCCAAGCTCTGGAGCAGATTTTGCCCCCAGGAGGGAATTTTGGGATCCCTGAGGTTGGAAAAGCCCTCCAGGACCATCAGTCCCAAAAGTGAGTTTTGGGAATAAGGGGCTGGAAATGAGGAGTGGGGTGCTGGATTTGTTTGGTTTATGTGCTGGAATGTTTTCCTTTTTTATTCCTTAACCAGGTGGAATTGCTGGATTCGGGTTTTGTGTTATTTTCTGTGGGTGGGGGGATTTTTTATGGGGTGGGATTTGAATACCTGAGCAGTTCCTGCTGGGCTCTGGGATGGGATTTGTACCCTTGGGAATTCCTGCTGAAATCTGGGATGGGATTTGTATCCTAAGGAATTCCTGCTGGGATTTGTACCCTGGACATTCCTGCTGAAATCTGGGATGGGATTTGTATCCTAAGGAATTCCTGCTGAAATCTGGGATGGGATTTGTATCCTAAGGAATTCCTGCAGGACTCTGGGATGGGATTTGTACATCTGGGAATTCCTGCTGGACTCTGGGATGGGATTTGCAACCTAAGGAATTCCTGCAGAAATCTGGGATGGGATTTTCACCGCTGGGGAATTCCTACTGAAATCTGGGGTGGGATTTGGATACCTGAGGGATTTCTCCTGGGCTCTGGAATGGGATTTGCACTCCTGGGAATTCCTGATGGGATTTGTACATCTTGGAATTCCTGCTGAAATCTGGGATGGGATTTATACATCTGGGAATTCCTAATGGAATGTGGGATGGGATTTGTGCATCTGGGAATTCCTGCTGGACTCTGGGATAGGATTTTCACCGCTGGGGAATTCCTGCTGAAATCTGGGATGGGATTTGGATACCTGAGGGATTTCTCCTGGGCTCTGGAATGGGATTTGCTTTCCTGGGAATTCCTGATGGGATTTGTACATCTGGGAATTCCTGCTGGACTCTAGGATGGGAATTGCACTCTTGGGAATTCCTGCTGGACTCTGGGATGGGAATTGCACTCCTGGGAATTCCTGCTGGACTCTGGGATGGGATTTGCACCCTAAAGAATTCCTGCTGGACTCTGGGATAGGATTTGTACATCTGGAAATTCCTAGGGGAGTGTGGGATGGGATTTCCTCTGTCCTGCCCCTCCTCTCCCTCTAATTCCAACAGAAATCCTCTCTAAATCCAGGATTTTCCCACTTTCTCCTCTCTGACTTCCACTCCAAACAAAACATTTGACTCCCAGATATTTTCCCATCCGTTCCCAACCCCACGGAATGGCAGCACCAGCTCCCACCAAGGAGCCCCAGTGGCTTTTTGGGAAAAGGGTTTTTTACCAGGATAAACCTTTTTAAACCCCTTAAAGCTCCATAAGCAGCTTAAACCCATCCAAATCCCGGGATCATTTTAAACGGCTCGTGCCGATGGAAGGATCGGGATTATCCCAAATTCCTTAAACAGATCTGCAGCTTTAGGGAAGGATTTGGCCAGATTTGGGTGATTGTTTGATTGGGGTGGTTTTGGTGGCACCTTTGGGTACCACTGGGTCACTCTGCCCAACCAATCCTTGCTGGGAGTGCAGAAAATCAGGGAATTTTGGTATTTTTGCACTTTGGATGTTTGATGCTTTGACATGGCAGGAAAATGGGAATTTATGACTTTATGCTGCCCTTGTGCTCAAGTCAGGATCATCCATAACTCCTGGATGTGGCCCTGGGTGATTTGGGATAAATCCACAGGGAATCTGCAGGAAAAGCTTAATTTTGTTATGTGACTCTGCCCAAGAACTCCTTGTTGGGAGACTGAGAAAATCAGGGAATTCAGGGATTTTTATGCTTCAGATGTTTGCTACTTTGACTCCAAACACAGCAAAAAAATCTGAATTTATGACTTAACGCTGCCCTCGTGCTCAGGTCAGGATCGTCCGTAACTCCTGGATGTGGCCCTGGGTGATTTGGGATAAATCTGCAGGGAATCTGCAGGAAAAGCTGAATTTGTTCAGATGTTTGCTACTTTGACTCCAAACACAGCAAAAAAATCTGAATTTATGACCTTACGCTGCCCTCGTGCTCAGGTCAGGATCGTCCGTAACTCCTGGATGTCCTGGGTTATTTGGGATAAATCCGCGGGGAATTTGCAGGAAAAGTTGAATTTGTTGTGTGATGCTTCCCAACCAATCCTTGCTGGGAGTGCAGAAAATCAGGGAATTTGGGATCTTTTCCACTTTGGATGTTTGATACTTTGACATGGCAGGAAAATGGGAATTTATGACTTAACTCTGCCCTCGTGCTCAGGTCAGGATTGTCTGCGGCTCCTGGATGTGGCCCTGGGTGATTTGGGATAAACCCACAGGGAATTTGCAGGAAAAGCTTCATTTTGCTGAGCTACTCCTTGTTGGGAGACTGAGAAAATCTGGGAATTTCGGGATTTTTACACGTTGGATGTTTGATATTTTGACACGGCAGGAAAATCGCAATTTATGACTTAACGCTGCCCTCGTGCTCAGGTCAGGATCATCCATAACTCCTGGATGTGGCCCTGGGTTATTTGGGATAAATCTGCAGGAAAAGCTGAATTTGTTGTGTGATGCTCCCCAACTAAACCTTGTAGGGAGATGGAGAAAATCAGGGAATTTTGGGATTTTTACATGTTGGATGTTTGATATTTTGACATGGCAGGAAAATGGGAATTTATGATGTTAACCCGCCCTTGTGCTCAGGTCAGGATCGTCCATAGCTCCTGGATGTGGCCCTGGGTTATTTGGGATAAATCCACAGGGAATTTGCAGGAAAAGCTTAATTTTGTTATGTGACTCTGCCCAAGAACTCCTTGCTGGGAGACTGAGAAAATCAGGGACTTTCAGGATTTTTACACTTCAGATGTTTGCTACTTTGACTCCAAACACAGCAAAAAAAATCTGAATTTATCATCTTAATGCTGCCCTCATGCTCAGGTCAGGATCATCCATAACTCCTGGATGTGGCCCTGGGTTATTTGGGATAAATCCGCAGGGAATTTGCAGGAAAAGTTGGATTTTTTTCCGCCAGGTGAGGATTTCCAGAGTCGTGAGCTGCCCTGTGCAGTCGGGATTCTCCCAAATCGCTTCCAGAGCTTGGAAAATCCCAATTTAAGATGGGGAGGGGCTGGGATGGAATTCCCAGAGCAGCCGTGGCTGCCCCTGGATCCCTGGCAGTGTCCACATGTCCCTGGAAATTCCTGGAGCAGCCTGGGGTTGCAGAAGGTGGAACTGGATGGGATTTCGATTCCATTCCCACCCAAACCATTCCAGGATTTTGGGATTGATGGACACTCAGCCTTCAGGGGGCGTTTTTAGGTGGCGATTTGGGGTCGTTGGAGGGATTTGTGTCCCTGTGGGGTGGCCAAGAACCACCCTGGAACCAACGGGAATTCTCGGGTGTGTTCTCCGAACCTTTTTCTGGCAGTGGCTTTGCCCAGCTTTGTGAAAAAAGAATGGAAGGAAAATATTTATGGAGTGATCAGAGTCAGAAAAGGTTTGGATTCGGTGCAGACGTGGCTGGGTTTTGGGGTTTTAGAATATTTTAGGGTCTTTTACAGTCTTTTACGGTCTTTCAGGGTCTTTTAAGGTCATTTAGGGTCGTCTTAGGGTCGTTTTAGGGTCTTTTAGGGTCGTTTTAGGGTCTTTGCCACCCATCCGGGTGTGGGTGGGCACAGGTAACTCCTCCCTCCCAGAAAATCAAACAGGAACAAGGAACCCCAATGGGTTAAAAAAGGAAAGAGGAAAATTCCCAAGGTAACAAATAAAACAGGGAGGGGAGGAGTGTGGGGAAGGATGGGAAAGGGAACAGCGATAAAATCCCATGGGTTAGGTCGGAACATTTCCTAGAGAATATTAAAAGTGAAAAATAGTTCAGTTCCCTGAAAACTTTAAATTCTCCGTAAGAGGGTTTTGGTCTGTACCCATTCATAGGCTTTTCATGGGGATTTTTATTAAAATGTTCCTTTATAAACTTTGATTTTCTGGGCAAATTTCTTGTCAGCTCCACTGCTTTCCCATTCCTGCTGGGACCTCACCCCACATCCTATACACCAAATATTGCTGC
Source organism: Acanthornis magna (assembly GCA_036785705.1). Taxonomy (NCBI): domain Eukaryota; kingdom Metazoa; phylum Chordata; class Aves; order Passeriformes; family Acanthizidae; genus Acanthornis; species Acanthornis magna. The sequence goes on from JAWUZG010000110.1 coordinate 400,654, forward strand.
TTATTCCCGAAAATTCTGTAAGATTCCTGGAATCTCCCCGAGCTCCTGGCTGCTCCCTTTAGGACAGCGCTTGCAAGTGGAGAGCAGCACTTAAAATAAATTAAATAGGGGGAAAAAAAAGCCTTTTCTTTTGATTATTTAGTGTTATTAATGTTTATACACATATTAATATATAAATTATATATAAATATAGATTTTAAAAAATATTAATATTTTTAATGTCTTCAAGTGTTATTCTGCATCATATCCCATTTTTTCTCATTTTTCCCATAAGGTAGTGAATATTTATTTATTTATTTATTTTATTTTTTAGCATTTTATTTTTAGCGTTTTATTTTCATTATTTTATTTTTATTATTTTACTTTTATCATTTATTCTTTATTTCTAGTATTTTATTTTTTATTACTTCATTTATTTTTATTTTATTTTTTGTAATTTATTTTTATTAATTTATTTGTTATTATCATTTTATTCATTATTATTTTATTTCTTACTTTAATTATTTTATTTATTACATTTTTCCCAGCATTTTATTTTTAACGTTTCATTTTTCTTATTTTATTTTCATTAGTAGATTATTTTTAATTTTTAAAAAATTTTTCTATTTGATCCAGTTTTATTTTCGGTGCTGTGATTTGCAAGACAGGAGTGGCTCTTTGCGTGGAGCCTTTGGGGTTTTGTGGCCCTGGGGACACACCTGCCCTGCCTGGGATGCAAATCCATCCTCCTCCTCCTCCTCCTCGGGAGTTGGGACAGCCCCGAAATAACTCTGAAATAACTCTGAAATAACTCCGAAATAACTCTGAAATAACTCCGAAATAACTCCAGTGGCTTCAGTTTCCTGCTGGAATGTGGCTGCGAAAACCCAACCCGCAGGCTGAAAATACAGGAGAAAAATCCGGGATAAAAATCCGGGATAGGAATAAATCTGGGATAGGAATAAATCTGGGATAGGAATAAATCCGGGATAGGAATAAATCCGGGATAGGAATAATTCCAGGATAGGAATAATTCCAGGATAGAAATAGATCTGGGATAGGAATAGATCCAGGATAGGAATAGATCCAGGATAGGAATAATTCCAGGATAGGAATAGATCCAGGTGGCTGCTGGTGCTGGGGAGGGCTGTGTGTGGGGGGTTGGTTCAGCTCAGGCTCTCTGGGGTTTTGTTTTCCTCTCGCTCCATCCCCTCCGTGCTCCGAGCCCTTCCCTGCCTCGGGGCCTGTGCTGGGCAGAGCTGCCTTTGGATTTCCCTTCCCTTCCCTTCCCTTCCCTTCCCTTCCCTTCCCTTCCCTTCCCTTCCCTTCCCTTCCCTTCCCTTCCCTTCCCTTCCCAAACCTTCCCAAACCTTCCCTTCCCAAACCTTCCCAAACCTTCCCTTCCCAAACCTTCCCAAACCTTCCCTTCCCAAACCTTCCCAAACCTTCCCAAACCTTCCCTTCCCAAACCTTCCCAAACTTTCCCTTCCCAAACCTTCCCTTCCCAAACCTTCCCTTCCCTTCCCAAACCTTCCCTTCCCAAACCTTCCCTTCCCTTCCCAAACCTTCCCTTCCCAAACCTTCCCTTCCCTTCCCAAACCTTCCCTTCCCAAACCTTCCCTTCCCAAACCTTCCCTTCCCTTCCCAAACCTTCCCTTCCCTTCCCAAACCTTCCCTTCCCAAACCTTCCCAAACCTTCCCTTCCCAAACCTTCCCTTCCCAAACCTTCCCTTCCCAAACCTTCCCAAACCTTCCCTTCCCAAACCTTCCCTTCCCAAACCTTCCCAAACCTTCCCAAACCTTCCCTTCCCAAACCTTCCCTTCCCTGAACCCTGCAGCTCCCTGGGGACAGCAGGGTCGTGACCAGGAGCTCCCCAGGTGAGGCTGTCCCAGGTGAGGTTATCCCTGGGTGTGGCTGTCCCATCTGAGGCTGTCCCAGGTTTGGCTGTCCCATCTGAGGCTGTCCCGGCTGTGGCTGTCAGGTGAGGCTGTCCCAGGCTCTGTTTTCCCGTGTTTTCCTCGGCTCCAAGTGCTCCCGGATGTGCCTCCCCTCGCTGAGCAGAATTCCCCTGCAGGTGTCTTTTCCCCAGAATTGCTGTAGGATCGCTGGGATTTGCAGCCCTAATTCCCATTTTCCCTGCCGGGATGATCCATCAGTGGCTCCTTCCACACCCTGGGTGGGCACGGCACAAATCCTGCTTTTATTTTGGGATAACCAAATATTTCAATGATTAATGAATCCAGCAGGAAGGGATTCCCCTCTTTGTGCAGCTCCGTGGCCTTTCTCTGATTTTTTCCATGATTTTCCCTGATCCCTGATTTTATGAACTCCTGACTCTGAGGCTCTGAGGAGGTGCTTGGCCCGTCCCGATTGGATTTGGTGTCAGATTTTTTGTCACTGAAACTGCGGGAAAAACAAAACCTCTCCAACAACAATTTTTTAGTGTCAGAGAATTGAGGCATTACTTTATTCCGGCCAGGATGTGCCACAGAAATAATTTCATCCCCACATTGCCAGGGCTATGCAGAGAAAACCATTCCATGTCACAGGATTTTTCCTTGATTTTTTTCTCATATTTTTACAGTCAAAACCCAGAGAAGTCCATTGGTTCAATGTCCATTGGTCGCCAATTATCCAATTTTTAGTGTTTGGTTTCCTATTGGTTATTGATCCCTTAGATGCTGATTAGGTCCTCATTCTTCGATCCCTTGTCGATCTTTTCCCAGACCAGATGTCTCTGCCACATCTGGGGGTGGTGTTGTAGGGCAATGATTGTTAATTATTTGTTAATTGTTGTTATCTCCTTTGTATTTTTGGATTACTCCCAATCTGTGTAGAGTTAAACTCATCAGGCCTCGCCCAGGGAACAGAATTAAAAAAAAAAAATCCTCAATTCTCTTCCCCTTGAGCAATGACGAACAAACCCCTGACTCAAAAGAGTTAAAAAATAATTGTAGAATTTCTATCGTTTCCCACAGACTCGCAGAGGGCTTTTCCCAAACCTGGGCACCTCATCCCGCGCGGAGCTTTAATTTGGGATGCAGCGGGAGGGAGGCGGGAGCGGCACCGAGGGGACATCGCTGGATGTCACCGTGTGACACCAGCGCAGGAATTCGGGCTCCGGGCCAGCTCCCACGGCTTTCCACGAGGTTTAGGGTTGCCAGACATCCGCGTAACCCGAGATTTCCTGGATTCCAGGCTGCGGCTCGCATGGGAAGCACACCGAGTGCTGCCCTTCCTGTATTGCCTGCCCGGTTTTAATATGGGATATGAAAAATCCCGCAGTCCCTGCCCCGCCCACGGCTGGATTGCGTAGAATCCTCACTGTCTGCCTTTCCTCCTCAAACTGGGGTTGGGCCATCCAGCGTGAGGACAAAATTTTAAATTTTCCCTTTTCTCACCTCTCTCTGTCACCAAAACTGTGGGAAAAACAAAAACCCTCCAACAACATTTTTAATGTTAGAGAGTCAAGGCATTACTTTATTTTCTGGCCAGGATGTTGTTCTGGCCAGGGTGTGCCACAGAAATCATCTCATCCACACACAGCCCGCGTGTGCAGAGAGAATCATTCCATGATGCACAGATTTTACAGGATTTTCCCCCAAATTTTATACAGTCAAACCCACAGAGATGCATTGTTTCAAAGTTCATTGGTCCAGAGTTGAGCAACCCTCAGTGTTCAGTTTCTCATTGGATCTGAATCCCCTCGGCTCCAATGTAAATTAGATCTTCATTTTTCAATTTTCTGATCAGTCTTTTCAGGGCAAGATGTCTCCAGCTCTGTCAGAGGTGCTCTGGGGTGGATGTTTGGAGATGGCCACCGATGTTCTGTTCATGTTCCACTGATGTTTTTATCTCTCTGGGGATCTTTGGGCTGCTCCACTCTGTTGATGTGTTGAGTTCATCAGACCTAACCTGGCAGAACAATGCCCTGAAAAGAAACTTAAAATTCCTTTTTCGGGAGTAAAGACAACAAATCCTTTGACTAAAGTTATACAAAATTTTTAAACTGTTGGTATATTTTCCAACATCTCCAGTGGCTTTTTAAAGCGCTCCTGCAGAGCCAACCGAAGGGCAGCCCCAGTTCAGTGCTCGGGTGAAAAGTCTCAGCGATGTCAGTCAAGTTATTATTAATTCATGGCGTAATTAATGATGAAATAAACCCGGCTCATCCCGATTACTCTGGGACAGAGAATTCTCCAGAACTTGGAGATCCCTGGAAGTGTTTGGGGCTGGCACATGGAGGAGTTCCCAAGGAGAATCGGGAGAATTCAGCAAGAAGAGAAGAGAGCAGCTCATGGGGGATTGACAGAGAGAGAAAAATGGGAAAAGAGATCCCAAAAATCAGCTGTGGGTTGAGCTCCTCT